>CM056387.1:11332748-11671805 GCA_029718625.1 Synaphobranchus kaupii
TATATACACATTTTATGTGTAATACAATATGGAAATATTGTAGAAACATGTTTCCTAACACAGCACTGTAAATGGATACAGTAGTTTAATATGTTTAGCTTCCTTCCTATCCCAGGTAAAAAAAAAGTAGTATACTTTAGTGTAATAAAAATATGATTTAAAGTATACTATACTTGAAGTACACTGAAGTATGACTTAAGTTCTACTTTTGAACAAACTTTTAGTGCACTTAGTATGCTTAAAGCACTGCCAATTTAACACAAAGTACATAATTAGTACAAAAACTACTAAAAGTATGCTTTTTTCACCTGCGTATACAACCTTCCCAGTACCTCTAGCAGGGTCGACAGATCAACGGTTTCACGTGTAAATACGTAACATGTTCATGTGTGAGATTACACATGATCTGGCCAGCGCAGCACGCCAGCGCCCCCACAAGTGACCCATGTTTCCCTAATTCAAGACATCCATCGCTCAGGACTCAGCCATAATACAGCTTTCTTGTAAAAATCTGCAGCGATCATAAGACAGCTTTCAAGTGCAGTCCACAATCCTTTGAGCCCAAAAAACGTTTTAACTTAAATCTTTCAATGAAACAGCAAACTCATATGCAGTACATAAAAAACACACTGGAAAAAAGCATCAGCTCCATTCCTCTGTCGGTACATAACAATAATCTGTTTGTTTATCTAAATAAACATGATCTGTACATGCACGGGCAAAGATAATCAATGGCTCTGAAAGTAAAGATAGTCCACTGCAGTTGAGTATGAGTGCAGCTCTCTAAAGGCTCCAGGTATGGTGAAACAGATAGGTGTCTTGGTTCCGCTGGTACTCACCCTGGGTGATTCTGATGTTGGTGGATGGTTACGGACCTCACTGGGGAGGGACCGTGAGGAGCAGAGGGCCAAGCACAGGTCCCCAACAGAGCATCGCGGAGTCAAAGAAAAACTGACTGAACATGTGTGTGTGTGTGCTGGTGCGTGTGTGTGGTGTGTGGTGTGTGTGTGTGTGGTGTGTGTGCAAGCATGCGTGCATGGTATTTGTGTGTTATGAGTGAGAGCGAGGAGAGACTGAAAATGAGAGGAGGAGCTTGGCTGCGCACAGGTCCAGAGGGTGTGTTTCTCTCTGTATGTGTGTGTTGTGTGTCTTTTCCTCTTGGTTCTTCCCACAGCTGAGAGAATGAGGAAGGGAGATAAGGAATTGTTCAGACATCAGGGTTCAGTGCCCCAACAGCCTAACCAACAGAATGAAAACTTCACCAAAAGAAAAAAAATATGGCTACTAAGAAAAGAATGGTCGCTGTCAGATGTTCTGAACATTAAGAGAAGGTCCATATTTTTACAATAAAAGATTATTTCCCTGCTATTGTATACTACCCACTTTTGACATCCTCCTTAATTTCTGTCATTTGCACTGTTCAAACTCACGTGAATTATTATGTTAATTTGCTTAAAAAAAACCATCATAGCTTTATTTTAGACAAATTGTTATTCAGGACAAATTGTTCTGATTTGCTGGTGTGTTATAGATATTCATGAAGGGGTATGATTGATAGTTTGACATAAGAACATTGAAAACTAGAATAAAAGCACAGATGTCCACCAAAACGTCCTGGTTACCACATTGAAACCTCATCTAACATCTCTGGGTTGTATATAAAACATCTGACAGAACAGTATAGCCAGCCTGCCCTCAATATAATTCATTTTGAAAACATGGTGGCACAGCCGACAGAGTATAGTATTCTGGAACTGTCTGAAACTCACTGATTATGTCAGGAGCTCATGAGCGGTGTGAAGAAGTGATCAGAGGGGCTGTGAGTCTGCATGTTATGTAACTGTTTCAGACCAGCCCCTTAGACAAATGTGGGGGCACAGAATCCCACCCCCAAATTTAACAGGCCAGAGGAGAGCCTGCAACTCTATCGCCCTCTGTGTTTGATAGTGGTACTGCGGCACACAGGCACCGTTCCGGTCTTTGGGACTTTAGGGGCTCACAGGCAGATGTGTTTCACTAGGAAGCCAAACCCCTGTACACCAGCTGGAGACACAGCTGTCTAACTCTGTATAAGTCACTCTCTCGTCCTTTCACGCTTCCTTCCTCCAGTGACACACCCATCAGCTCTGGACATCATCACACTGGCTGACCTCTTACCCCACCTTTGACCTCTTGCTCTTTGCATCACTATCTTTATCTACCTGCACCACCCCCTTCCCCTAAACTGTAAAATCCCCTAACATGCCCCCCCCCCCCCCCCCCCCCCCCCCCCCCCCCCCCCCCCCCCAAACTCCTCACAAAGAAACATTCCACCGTTCCGATCCTCTCTCAACGGGGACCACAGACTGAGATAATCTCTCCAAAACCTCTTATTCCATCGGACCCAAAATGGAATTTCTGCTATGGTATCTATAGAGATCTTCAGTTTCATATGGCTTATCTATCCACATGGCTCTGAAAGTAATAATCATAACAATTGAAGTGGATAGTACTCCGTGTGATTTAGAGCTGCTCCAGAGTCTTCCATAAATCCCCATGAGATCCCCTCAGCTCCAGTCCCATTTAGAATATAGCCTGCATCCAGTCTGCAGCCAGTCCAGATGTTACCCGCATCTAGTCATCCAGCCTACATCCAGTCCTGGATCTAGTCGTTTATAAGTCATTCCAATATAACACTGGGTGTGTGTCGTATTATACTGCCACAGCCTGAGTGTGTAGCATAATATTACTGCCACAACATGGGGTGTGTGTAGGATTATAACACTGCCAGAGCATGCGTGTGTAGGATTGTAGCACTGCAACAGCCTGAGGTATGCATGGCATTATGACACTGCCAAACCATGAGTTTGTGTAGCATTATAACACTGCCACAGCATATGTGTGTAGCATTATAATGCTGCCGTTGCATGGGTTTGTGTAGCATTATAACACTGCCACAGCATAGGTGTGTGTGGGGTTATAACACTGCCACAGCATGGGTGTGTGTAGTGCTATAACACTGTCACAGCATGGATGTGCATAGCATTGTAATATTGTCACAGTGTGGGTTTGAGTAAGGTTATAACAATGCCACAGCATGGGTGTATGTAGCATTATAACAATGCCCAGCCTGAGTGTGATGTTATGGAAGATGTGAGTGTGTGACGCAGTGATTGTGACACACTCCTGGGGTGGGACACCTGCCTGTGGATAAGCTGTGTTTATGTTCAGCTCTAAATGTGTCCCCCCCGCCCCCTCGAGGGGGCCTTCACTCACTCCCTGAAAAATTTGCAATACCTCCTCACAGCTGTCCCTACGCACAATTTTTATTCCAACTTGCTGGCCCAACACAGCTGCTATTTCTATTTGCTCTCTGACCCCTGAAGTCTTCTAAATTTCCCTGATTAGCACTGTTCAGGCTCACATTCATTATTCTATTATTATTCTATTAATTATTATAATCAATGTCTTGGGGGATTAATAAAAGCTTATATATTTTTTTGCATCATCCATTTAAGAGGTTTGGTATTTACAGAGCCGTTCATTTTAAATACAGAACTCAGAAGTACGCAGTCAATGGGCATTTTAAATACAGAACTCAGAAGTACGCAGTCAATGGGCACGCAGGGCCTCTAGGCTTGATCCAATATCATTCCACTCTGTTTTCATCCGTCCATTCTTTTCGTTAATGACCTGCAAAGTTTCCTTTTCATTACACTGACAATTCTGCTTGGGCATTCTGTTTTGCACCTGGTGGTGAATTTTGAAAATGCATCAGGTGTTGGGCTGTATAGGGGAATAGGGGGGGATTTACATTGTCCTTTCAAAAAGAAAATGTCTCTCAACAAATTTAAAAAATATTTTTAGTTATTTAGTTTAGTAGATTTGCCTCTGAACAACATCTGCAGTGAAAGCCAAGCTGCCTGCTCCTCCTGACGATCGATGTAATCACTTAATTTCCCTAACTAAGCAGGTTGTCAGGATTCACTTGGGTTTTTCCGGCATCGACCAGCAGATGCCGCTAGCACTTCACCCTCGTGTTTCCCTGTCTCGTCAGCGTGACTTGTTTGTCATTATTAGATTATTGGTTCTCGTTAGTCTGCACGTGTTTAGTTCATTTAGATAATTGTCTGCGTGTGTGTCCCTGTGTATATAAATTCCCCAATCCCATTGTGTTTTGTTGAGTCTTTGTCTAAACCGCCCTTATTAAGACTTGCAGCTTCCTCAGTGTTTGTCCCTCGTGTCTTTTGTGAACTCTAGTTTTTTGTATTTATCCCCTTTGTCTCCTGTGTTCATCTTTGTATTTTTGTGAAGAACTTTTGATTTTTGCACTACTTTTGTCCCCGCGTTGTTTCTGGCTGAGTCTGAGCCTTGATGGAGGTAACTTTATTACACACCCGCAAAATCACACGGGCTAGTAAAATTCAGTTCAAGGAATATTTATTGTCCGCACCTTTTCCCTTGTCTTTGCCGCATTACATGTAATGTTGAATACTTCGCTGTAGCCTAAAAAAAAAAAGCAGCCTACACTAAATCGCCTGAGCCCTGCAAGAATATGGACATTGTTGGCGCTCCAGTAAAAAACCTGAAGTAGGGGATTCCGGAACACTCTGATACTATGGTTTAATAGAATGAAGTAAAAAGGCAACCGGTGACCTTGTCTTCATTTAGGCCATCCAGGTGCCAATTCATTAGACCACTGAGAACTAAATATTTTCAGGCCATAGGATTGTTTCCCAGTGTAATGATGAGGCTTTAATCCATATGACCCACTATTTTATTCAGCGTGGGGTATGTACAATACAAAAAAATTAACGAATGATGAAAAGAATGAATGCCTTGTACCATATTCAGCTGAACTCATTTCCATTTGTGATCCCTCAGTGATGATGGTGTATATTGCAGTTTTCCATGGCAAGTCATTTATTTATTGAATCATACTGCCATCTCGTGGTACAAAATTGAATGCAGTTGAGTACAGTTGTAGACTAAAGTCAAACTTGCATTGTAGTGAGAGGCAAATAAGGATAAACATTGATTTGACTGCCAAAAACAAACAAGTTATTTTTTAAATATCATTAGTTTGTTTATTTTAAATACTAGTATGTAAATGAAGATGATAGAGTGGAAAACATTAGTTTCTAGTCCCTGTCCATAACCTAGCAAGACCCTTCCCCCTATACCACAAAATGTTCTTTCCCTCCACAAACCTACACATGCACAAAACACTAATTCCATCCACAGATCACCATTTTGTTTATCTGTTATAAATGCCACCCCATACAGCCCTGTCAGATTCCATTGCTAATTTTGTTTGTATCATTTTTTAAAGCAAATGTGTGTCTTAACATTTGTCAATAGAGCCAGTGAACATGAATGGGACTCTGGACTTTTGACGGCTACAAAAGGGCAATGGATTAAACGCTAAAGATTGATAGGTGTATTAACAGAGGTGTGCGTACGCACTGTATGCACATACATACAGGTGCTCTCTGTTTGTCAAGCGCTGTGTATAATGGGCTTGTGGGCTTTACTTGGCCACTGGTTACTGAGAGCACAAGAGACTGTTTCAGTCCCCAGACCAGCTGAGCTGCAGATATGATTCATCATGTGATACATTTCCACACAATAGTCCTTTCTCTATATATGAGAGAGAATAAACATTGTAAAGCACACGTCATAGACTAACCAGATATTCAGCTCCTGCGTTCCTCCCCTCTCTCCTTCCTAAATTCAGGAGGTTCCAGTTGCCCATTCATAAATATTCATAAAAATGTATCAAATTGGAATGCCTCAGAAAACAAAGATCTGTATTTTAGAAATCCTTGGGATTAAATATTATGATCATTAACTAATACTTAAAATAATAAAAAGTGTCTTTTGAGATTTTGTATTATGATTTCACTTATTAGTTTAAGTTTAGAGGAGGAGAAAACAGTAAGGTGGCCCGTGTGTTAGGGAGGGCTGGAATTTGAAAGCTTGTGAGTTTTTTTGTTATTTCTAATACATCTGTCCAAGTGGGCTGAAACTGCACTCTGCATGAGAGTCCACCAGGTTAATAATTCTCACAGTAGTGATACAAATTAGCAGACAGTGGCAATGTGTGCTCATATTATTAACAATTTTCTTTTGTGTAAATGTAGCCCTCTTCTCATTACGTCACAGTAAATAAAAGTTACTGTAATAAGCATGGCTGAAATTATGGTAGCGAATGTTATTGCAATGACCATGCAGGGTTTTACACTCTGTGCGCTGTGCAGCCGTTCAGGAAAATAACTCGTCAGCAGTGAGCATATGGAAGCAAGTGAATGCTAAGCCGGAGGGCAGGGCATGGACTCCAACAGGATGAGCCTAACTGAACAGGTAAACCTGACCCCACCCCTGCCGTAAGCCCCCAATCAGCTCCCGGCATGGATGTGACCACCACCTTTATCAGGGTTGAGGCAGTTTCAGCGCTCTGTGCGCCGATCCTGAACACAGTAGGTTACCTGATATGATAACCTGAGGTTAAGTTCAGTTCAGCTTTAAGTTTGAACGTCAATGTTGAAAAATAATTCTGACATCAGACTGATCATTCCTGATCTATTGCACTCCAATGCCATTGAACACTGCCCTTCATTAAGGCCAGGCCAGTCGGAAAGCCTGGCTACTGTACAACACATTGAGTGGACTGTACCTCTTACCATGCCATCAAAAGAGGCACTTATCTAAATGTGTTTTGAGAAATGAAAAATGTAATATATCACTTTATCCATGGCATTTTAGTGGATCATTGTCCCTTAATCCATAATGAAGACAACCATCCAGGGTATATACCTTTGGCAAAATTAATTAACCTTAATATCACAGTATATCACCAAAAAAATCTTTAATGAAAAGAACAACCACTTCACGTGTGTGTGTGTGTGTGTGTGTGTGTGTGTGTGTGTGTGTGTGTGTGTGTGTGTGTGTGTGTGTGTGTGTGTGTGTGTGTGTGTGTGTGTGTATTACCACTAGAGGGGCAGGAGGTGAGAACAGATTGAGTGGGACTCAATGAAGCTCTACCCTACAAAACATGCATATAAAAACAAGTAGTGAGACTATATTGTGTTTTTTTTTTCTTCAAATTGTTGGAATAGAAACTTACATATTTAAAATAAAACCTTGAAGTTTATTTCATGCAAATATCCAATTAATAATGTTCTGCTAAATAAAAAAAACTTAACGTCATGCTTGTAGGCTATTCTATTTTACATAGACTGGATACCGTTTTTTCATAGTGCACTCTGTCTTATCAGTAATGCAATGGTTAGACTGGCCCTTATTGGTAAGCTTCAGGTCTATCTCTGCAAACTTTTTTAAACAGGCCCACATCAAAGGCAAGTATAACCTACAGTCTAATGATCAATTACTTTTTACTGTACCTCGACCCAATTCAGAGATGGGTAAATGCTATAATATCATGTTACCCAGGTGAAAAAGTAGTATGCTTTAGTGTAATAAAAATAGTATTTAAGTACACAAAGTTCATTACAAGTATACTTTTCCTTTTTGTACTTAATTTGAAGTATGTTTAAAATGTACTTTTAAAAAGTGTACTTCAAGATAAATCCCCCAGTCTGGCAACTCTGCAAGTACAGTTTTAAGCATTTAACACGTCCTAATCGTTGGACGAATAAGCAGTCTTGTTTTTCACTGAATCAACCAATCAGATACAAGAAGCACTGAACGTGTTGCATACGAGGCAAGTTGCAAACTGATTGTTTTTAAATTCGGCCAAATGCTGATTGAAATTATGTCTGAGTAAATCATGAACACTTACTGAATTAACTTTTGCCATTTTACGAACGTTTCTGTGCTAATCTGTGCAGCAATTTTGTCTTAACGTTTCTATCAAACTACTACTCCCATAACGCATTGCGTTTAGTGATTAGCTCGAGTGTGCGTTATTTCCTTTCCGCACGCTTTCATTGTGATTGGTCACAGGCAGAGAGTTAACCAATCAAAGGACTGTACGAAATGTTAGCGGAGAGAAATGCAACTTCCCAGACTTCAGGTTTTGTAAACAAGGAGCTTAGTGGTCAGTGTGCGAACTGCGGGCATCGAGATAAGAGGCGAAGAGGGGTATTTGCTGCTCTCTTGGGCCGTTGTAAATATTGGAAAGCAACAAAAACAGAATAAGACAACATAGCTAAGCAGCTATGGCAGAAGGCGATAACAAAAGCGCAAACTTGTTTGTAAGTAACGTTAGCTATCATTAGCTAGCTAAAACTGTTAGCTGTTAAGATAGTGGTGTTGGCTAACGTTAACGTTAGTTTTGATAAAACTACGCTAACGACCACACCAGCTTTTAGATGAGGCCTGGTAGCTAATATGTGCTAACGTTAGCTAGCATACCTAGCGTGTATTCGTAATGTCATTCTTTGATGCCATTCTTAATGGACAGGTTACGAACGTTAGTTATTTATCCAGCTAACGAACGGTTTCCAATGTGTTCAGCGTTTGTTGCTAGCTAACGTTGGATTGGTAAGGTTAACGTTACATGTTTAATTATATTATGTATGTGTTTGTGAACAATGGACTAATGGAAATTATTGAATGTTCAGTTGCTTTGGAGTAGTCAGTGCAGCTAACTCAGATAATTGGCACGTTTAGCCTCAGTCTATTTCTATTTTGTCCTCTAAGCGAGCTAGCTAGCTAAATCATAATGGCGCAGTAACTTACAATGTTGTAACTCTTAACGTTAGCTCTCCTAGAAGCCCTGCGTAGTTTTTGATGTATTAACTAACATTAGCTGTATTATTTAGCTAATATATTATATGGCTATACCGAAGGCAATGGTCAATACCTAAGGCGTGGATTTGCGCAATGAGTTAAAACGCGTGTCAGCTGCCCTTCAACACGCCGACCCACCAAAGGCACAAATGTGTGGAGGGTTACGGTTTGTAGCTAACGTTACAGTAACGTTACAGTAACTAACTCACATACGCAAAGCGCAAGTTATATTTATTTATGAGCTTGTTTGAGTTAGTCTGTCCAGCTAAACGATTAACGTTAGCTAAGCTATCTGGCGTCACCAGCACTTATTTATTTATTAATTTATGATATAACAAAGCAGGCAGTGGCGTTTGCACCTCAGGTTTGTAGTTGGTTGGTTGCGAAACCGGTTTATCCCTCGGAAAAAATGTAATGTAATTCACTACGCAAGATGTGCGGCTTAAGAAAGGAGAAGTTGTTCTCACTTATTACCACAGGGCTGAGTCAACACGTTACGTGCGAAGATGTGTTCAATGCTTGTTTCGATGGATGACACCACCAATTGAATATACAGTACAGATACAATCTGAAATGCTTGTAAACTCCACTTCACACAGGAAAAAACATTTTTTCAGCTCATGCGTAGCCGTTACCGTTAGTTTAAAAATTAGTTTAAATAATTTAAATATTGTAGAGGACCTTTTTGCATCTACTTTGTGTGAGTGCAAAGGTAACCGGAACCCACTATGCACATGTGAAATGAACTCTAGGAATCCTTAATTATTAAGAGACTTGTATATCATTATTTTTTTACTTCCTGCATGGTTTTGTATTTAGTAGGAGTAGATCATTTGATATTTTTTTAGTCAAAGCTGTGGTAAACGACATGTTCTCATTTTGCACAAACTGACACGAATCTTCCTGGCTCATGGTGTAAAATTAGGCCGTTTTCAATGTCCTGGGATATGCTATCGCCTGAAGAAACGTTTGCATTTCTGTTATTTTTAGATTTTGCATGTGCAGTAATAAATATAGTTAGGTGATAGCCAACGTTGTTTCTTTAATTTTATTTGAAAGGTTTTTAAAAACAAATGTTTTTAAAGCTGCAGCAGATTGTATTTTTTTTTCCCCCCACAAATGTTAAGTAATGCCCAGAGGTTATTTAACTTTATCCTAAAATATAGTTTTTTACCAAAGCAAGGCAATTCCTTCTGAATTATATATATTTTTTGCTCCAGACAGGGAATTAATTTGGACCGACGCCTGCTTTATTATTGCAGAATATGTTCTGTACCTCGTGCATTAGTTTTCTGAGTAAAGGGCTTGCCAGGTTTAACTGGTTTTACTTTCATTCTCCAGGCCCATGAGACGGCCCAGCTGGAGGAGCAGCTGCAGGGCTGGGGCGAGGTGATCCTGGCCGGAGATCAGGTCGTGCGCTGGGAGAAACCCTGGTTCCCTGGAGCGCTGATTGGAGCAACAACCCTGCTGTTCATGTGAGTGTGCCTGCTCGTTCACCTGCTCATTTACCGTACCTGCATTGCCTGCCACCTCTCCCCTGCTTTCCACATGGCAATTTTTGTACCTGCTCACTCCTCATCTACACGCCCTGCCGTCCTTTTCTACATCACTTGCCATCTTTTCACCTGCTTACTTACCTTTCCTGCCTCCACTTCACCTCCTTGTTCACCTGAACACTTACAGTACCTGCACCGACTGCCACCTTTTCAGTTACCATGCCTACAGCACCTGCCACTTCTTCACCTGCTCGTTTACCTCCTCTCCCTTCTGTCAGGTGCTCAGGATGTTGATGCATTACTAATTCGGGTGGCCATAGGAGTTCAGGCTCGGGCCCACATGCCTGGTGTCCTGCTCAGGTTACATTGTGGTCGGTAGTGCCTGTCTGTGTAAACTAAATGTTAAGGTGATTTCCCGTGGTCTCTAGGCCCAAAATAACTAGCCTTTTTATTGTTCATCAGTGACTTAAGTAAAGGACACTTTCATGAGATTATCATGTGGCAAACCTTGAGTTTGCACTTACAGCTTGTCATTAGTGTGTCGAAGCCTTCCTCTTATCCCTGTAACTCCCTAGTGTCCCTCTCTTCTCACCTTCTCCAGAATCTTCCCCTTCTCTAGTTAATCTAGTGTCTTTCTGTCCCTTGTCTGTTGATCGGCGGTAACTACCAGCTGTGTCTGCTGTATCCTCTGGGTTCCTTTGAATTTTATTACACCCGCGCGTGTAGCGCAAGCTGGGGGTATTTATTTTGCTCTTGTCTGTGCGTGTGTCTGTCTGTGTTTGTGTCCCTATCATCCATAACTCAAACAATTCTACTCCGATTGTGATGAAACTTTCTGGAAATGTTGACAGTTAGGCACTGACCTGGATCTTAATTTTTTTTTCCCCAATTGGTTAATGCCCGACTTCAGAGTGCAAGATCAGTTTTAGCCCAGTGCCCGGGTGTAGCATCTCTCTGAGTGACATTTTAGTTTACTTTGAAATTCCTTAGGCCTGACATAGAGGCTGTGGAAACACTCGTAATGCGCTGTGTTTTATCTCAGTGTAGAGCTTGACCTCCACACATGTCCGCAGGCCTATTGGCCGGATGGCAGGGAATGCTGACCTATGCAGGCTCAGGCAGTAACAGGGTCTTCATACCTCTAGTCTGATGAGGTCAGCGTTTCCTTAACACTCATGTGCTTACCGGCATTACGCAGCATTTTTCAGGGTGGGGGGGGTTTCTGTTCAGGCACTTGCTTGCAGTGAAGTGAATTAATTTATAAATCCTCATATAACATCGTGGCCATTTTTAAACTGACTCATATGCGTTCATTTTCTGAATCGATCCTGGTGGATGTTAATGCCCCTGGTCTGTCTCTCTCACGCAGGTTGATCTACTACCTGGACCCATCGGTGCTGACCGGGGTGTCCTGTGCTGTGATGATTCTCTGCCTGGCAGATTACCTGGTGCCCACCCTTGCCCCCAGAGTGTTTGGCTCCAACAAGTGGTGAGTCGCCTATTGCCGAAAGGGTGTGACCACGGCAAGTGGTTTTTGTACGACGAAGGATATATTAGATACTTACAGATAGAAATTTCTGCTGATCTGCTAGTATCACGGCATTCAGGTTTTGTTGTCTAAAGCAAGACACGTAGTTATGTTCCTCTTTTGCAGTGTTCCCTTGTAGGTTTTGGGTAGATCTCGTAAAGGGGATTGAGAGATTGAGCCAATGCGCGCTCTGAGTGTGTGTCCTTGGTTGTGGGCCAAAGTTCAGCCAGCAGACCCAGTGTATGTTTGACATTTAGGAGATGCTCTTAGCGCTGGGTCAGGGGGCTAGCTCCCCTCATAAGCCGCAGCCCTATCAGGTGACGGGACACAGTGTCTCCTTTCCAACCACGATCAGGACTGACTCAGCTGTCTCACCCAACCCCCCCCCGCTCGTCTCCCCCACGCAGACACACCCTGAGTGATGAATTTTATGCGGCACGTTTTTGGCCCCTGGGTGAATATGGCAGAGAGCTGCTGTAAATAAGCTCTCTGTCAGCAAAACGAACAGCCCACCTCAATCACCACCCATTCACCTCCACCCACATCTCCACCTAACTGCCCAGGTGAAAAAGTATTATACTTTAGTGTAATAAAAATATTATTTAAGTATACTAAGGTTATTACAAGTATACTTTTTCTTTTTGTCCTTGAAGTATGTTTAAAATGTACTTTTAAAAAGTGTACTTCAAGTATAGTCGCAAACACACCGTAATACTTTTAAAGTTTGTTTCAAACGCGCTGGTGACATAATGTAATTGTACTCCAAGTGTATTTAAGATACCAACAAATCATACTTTTTGTTAGTGTACTTAAATATACTTAAGTACACTAAAATAGTCCCATTTTAACATACCGCCATAGTGCACTTAAGTATACTAAAAATAGTCCCATTTTAACGTACACAGTGCACTTGAAGTGCACTTAAGTACGACTTAAGTTCTACTTTTGAACAACTTTAGTGCACTTAGTATACTTAAAGCACTGCCAATTTAGCACAAAGTACATAATTAGTACAAAAACTACTAAAAGTATACTTTGAAAAAGTATATTTCAAGTATAATATTTTTTCACCTGGGTGGTGTCTACAGATCTGGTGATTAAATGAGCAGGTGGTGCTGTTTTTGTCACCAGATATGGGGATTAAATGAGCAGTGGTGCTGCTTTTGTCTCCAGATATGGTGATTAAATGAGTTCTGGTTCTGTTTTTGTTTCCAGGAATGTCTGAGGAAATGCATGCACACCAGCCAAATAGCCTAAGCTGCAGAGTCAAAAAAGTACACAGTAATGCAAAATGAGACTCTTAGTATAGTGCTCCAAATTGTATCTTTAATAGAGCACAGTGTTAACGTTTTGGCTCGCAAGCCTTCATCAGAACAAATTTTGTTTCCAGGACTACAGAGCAGCAGCAGCGCTTCCATGAGATCTGTGGGAATCTGGTGAAGTCCCAGCACAACGTGGGTGGCTGGTGGAAACGCCTCTTCGCTCTCAAGGAGGAGAAACCCAAAATGGTAACCTGACCCTTTCACACGTGACTGACCACACCTGTGCTGGTGTACCGGGAGAGGGAGGTGCCTACGTCATAGACTGTATAAAAATATGGACAAAGCCACTGTGACGTCAACCATTGCCTTTCCACGGTCTCGTAAAAACTGAATTGAGGCTCTGGATGTCTTTTTCACTGCCCGTTTGTACAAACTGCGTCTGTCCCTCTGATTAGTCCTGAACAAATGTTAATACCCTGTCCAAACAACACACTATTTAAAAAAATCAGCACATGCAGAGGCATTAGATGAAGGAAAGGCACCTATTGCAATGACATTTTTTTTTGGGAAAAATTTATTGACTGAGTATTTTGACCACATTGCTGCCATTGACTTACATGGTGAAAGACCTATACTGGAGCCAATCGCAGTGGCACTAGTGAGCAACGGCACAATTGCTGCTCCCAGCCCAACCAGGAAGTGAGCTTCAAAAGGAAAGCCCAGTCTTGGCCCCTTGGCCTACGTGCATTGCTCCTGAGTGAAATGCCTGCTTCCTCAGGTTAATGAAGCAAAGGCTCTCACCTGGCCACGCAGGTTCTTCAGCTCACAAGCGGTTTCCTTCATCAAGGACAATTTGATACCATCGTAGCTCTGACCTTAAACCATCCCACCTAGGGGCCCAGTTGCATTTCCATAACCCTCCGGGCAGCGTATGGGAAGTCAGTCATTGGGTTGCCATGACATTTGGTTGAAAGGTGAAATTTTTAGGTGTTGGCAAGGACCCCACCTTCACTGGAGCCTTTGCATTGTAAATGTAAGAGACTCCTGATGATTCATGCACGACGATGTTTGCCAGAGCAGTCTGTTTTTTCCCCCCGCATTATGACGAATCAAATTGCGCAACTGTTATGTAAGTCGAATGCATGGAGCTCCAAATCGCATCACTTGGACATAAATACTGCTTGGTGTGCAACTCGGGTTACAGTCAGGGTTACAGCTGAACATAATCTCTTCCGCTGTTACAAATGAATAAAGCTTGGATCCGAGCCTCGCTTCTTGTTTTACAGCAACGACAAGCCTTTTGACTTCTCCGTTTCACACAGGAACTTTGTGCTCTTGCTGCGGGCATATGTGTAACTTCCTGTGTTCTCTTTCCTCAGTACTTCCTGTCTGTGATCAGCAGTCTGGTTATGGTGGCCTGGATTGGGCAACAAGTCCACAACTTGTTCCTGACCTACCTGATTGGTACGTAAGTGCGGACACTTCGCCTTCCCGCGCTGCCTGCATCCCCTGTAATGTTACTGCACTGTACAAATGAGCAGTGCTTATTAGGATGGTGTGTTATGACTAGGGACGCCAGTTTATATAGGGCAGCTTTCTTGCATTGTCATCCATCAGCAAGACGTCAATCGAGGCTTCTTGTCAGTCAATGATCAAATAGCCCCTCCCATGTGATTTACTTGTGTGTTCTGGTGCAAATGTGCACCGTGCGTAAGGTTGTGGTGTGGGGTGGATGGGAGCTGCTGCGATTGCGGACTGGAGGGGAGTGCGTCCATTTGCATTTCATTCCCCCCCAGATGGATTTTGCCTAGCGTCGGCACTGACACGCACAACGTGTGTAATGTTACTCCCATTTCCCTGCATTATATTTTTAAACTTTGTGTGTACAGTATAGAGCAGGCACCTCAATAAAACTAATTTCTGCCCTGCCTCTCTTCACTGCCTGTTTGTGTTGCCTACACAAGTGGCAGAGCATCCCTACAACAGTCACAATTGTATTATGTAAGTTGAAAATGGCATTCTAAAAGTAAGTGGCGAGTGTTTCAAACTATCAAAACATCAAAGAAAATAAGAGACCGGAAAATAATAAAGAAGGATGCAAGAAGAGAGGAATGTTAAAGATGATGGCTAAAATAGCCAATCTTACATAAGGTGGCTAAAATAGTGTTGTTTAGATGCTGCTCTGTGATCGGGATTTTTAGGAGTTTCATTCTCTAACGCAGATAGTGAACTTTACTTATGAGTTAGTTGCGCTCCCCGGCGTGTTTCGTAAAGCCACGGTTTGAAGTGACGGTCCTCAAGCCAAGACGGGTTCCACGTAGACTCCTGGTGATTTCACAGCTTGGCCTGCCCTGTATTGCTCATGTTGGCTTCTGTAGCCTATTATCAGAACGGCTTCCACTGTCACCATTCTCCCCGATCGCGTTTAGCCTATATTTACATGGACGAAGGATGAGATCTTTACCTGACCCTTTTTTGATTGCAAGCTCCTCTTATTAGCTGAAGATGACATTATCATTTAGCTAAGTTAGTTATTTGCTTCCCTGAGCTAACATAAACAAATCTGCATGCCTACGCGTGGCCAAGCAGCCAATCGTAGTGAGATTACCGGCAATCAAAACTGTAATTTCATATTTTGAGTTGGTTACTAACCGAGGGGAGGCCACACACTCCACAAATCTATTGCATCGTTGATCATTTCCGAAGACGGATCACAAAATGGCAATAGCTGTGCGAGGAGAGGAATGTCCTTATCAGACATAGTCTCCTCCTCTTGCAAAAACACCCTGAGCAGATCAAAGCCTGTATCTGCTAGTCGGTTTCTGTTTTTGCAGAGAGACAGATATAATTAGATTATGGTTTGTGCAGAAGAATTTAGCCCTCCTTAGTGCATTAATAATCCATTACAAGAACAGTCTTTAACTACGTTTAATCTTCGACAGCAGTTTAAAAATGCATGTCATTTATTAGGATTTGTAAACTTTTTCAAGTGAAATTGTTGCTCTCGAAAATGCATCCCTCAAACTCGGATACCATCGGTCCGAGCTCAGTTATGCAAATTTTCAAAGCCAAAGTTAGTTATTTGTCAGAAGATATTTTAAAGAAAATGTAAAAACTGAAATATGCTGCTTGCATAAGTAATCAAACTCCACGCATAGCAGCAAAATGTAGCTCTACCAAAAATAACTAATAATAATAACTTAAAATCTTTTTAGGCAGGTATCCACTGGCTTTTGGGAGTGATTCTTGCCCATTCTTCTAAGCAGTTTTGCTCCCGGTTGTTCCGGTCGATTAGATGTCACCTTAAAATAATACATTTTGAGTTTCTGTATTTTTGAATAAAGTCTCACACGGAACAAAATGTGTAATTCAGTGAAACTTGAGAGTTGGACAAGGATCTGAATACTTTTGTGAAACACTGCATGCACTTTGTGTGGAAGGCAGAAGATGAGGACATTCGCTAAGCGGTTGAGATGTTAGTGGGTTTGGTCAGCCTGGGGACTGAGGTTGAGAATGGCGCTGAAGAGGAGCCGGCAGCCTTGGCAGATTGTGTTTGTGTGGTATGAGGGCTCTGCAGTATGTGTGATCTGCACAGGAATGGATGGCAGCAGTAGGGTGTGTGTGCTGATCGTGCCCAGCGCCGACCGGTCCTGCCAAACGGGGGGGGACAGGCAGAGAGGCTGCAGCTTCCATCCAAATATATCTGCGACTCCTATTACTTTATCGTCTTACTGCAGAATTAGACGTGTGACATAGAAAAACCTGCAGCTTAACGGTGAACCGCTGATCAAATGTGTATGAATTGCAGTACTGTGCAGAAGTCTTAGGCACATTCTCTAAAGTGAAGATGCTTTAAAAATAATGAAATGAAAACATTTCTAAAAATCAAACCATTGATTATAAAGAGCGGTAAGTGGTAAAAAAACTAATAATAAAATAAAATCAATATTTGGTGTGACCACCCTTTGCCTTTAAAACTGAATCAATTCTCTTAGGTGCACAGTCGTGCAGTTTTATAAGAAAATCAGCTGGTAGGTTGTTCCAAGCATCTTGGAGAACTTGCCACAGTTGTGCAGAATTTGGCTGTCTCGCTTGCTCAGTCTCAGAATGTACAGTGCATCCGGAAAGTATTCACAGCGCTTCACTTTTTCCACATTTTGTTCTGTTACAGCCTTATTCCAAAATTGATTAAATTCATTTTTTCCCCTCAAAATTCTACACACAACACCCCATAATGACAATGTGAAAAAAGTTTTTTTGAGATTTTGGCAAATTTATTAAAAATAAAAAAATTAAATTTCTCATTTACATAAGTATTCATACCCTTTGCTTTAACGGATTTTTAAAGTATCATATTTCATATTTGGTCGCATATCCTTTACATGCTGTTACTTCCTGAAGTCTGTGACCATCAACATCAAAAAAACTGTCGATATCTTATTTTCAGGTACTGTTACAAGCGATACTATAACCTCTCTGCATTTGAATGGATCTCTATGGAAATTGGGGGGTGAGACTAGATTCAGCTGTAAATTACACTGGTACAGTATGGAACACATGGCTGGCTAAATGGCTGTAAGTTATCAAGGGTCTGAGCTATCAAACGAGCCCCAAACCATCACTCTGTTGCCAGATATGGAGTAGATGTGGATGGATCACTGCAAGGGTTATTTCTCCGGACTCATTTTCCTATAGAACTCTATGGGGGAAAAAGTCAGGAGAAACAACCCTTGCAGTGATCCATCCCCATGTACTCCATATCTGGCAACAGAGTGATGGTTTGGGGCTCGTTTGATAGCTCAGACCCTTGATAACTTACAGCCATTTAGCCAGCCATGTGTTCCATACTGTACCAGTGTAATTTACAGCTGAATCTAGTCTCACCCCCCAATTTCCATAGAGATCCATTCAAATGCAGAGAGGTTATAGTATCGCTTGTAACAGTACCTGAAAATAAGATATCGACAGTTTTTTTGATGTTGATGGTCACAGACTTCAGGAAGTAACAGCATGTAAAGGATATGCGACCAAATATGAAATATGATACTTTAAAAATACGTTAAAGCAAAGGGTATGAATACTTATGTAAATGAGAAATTTTTTTAAATAATTTTTAATAAATTTGCCAAAATCTCAAAAAAACTTTTTTCACATTGTCATTATGGGGTGTTGTGTGTAGAATTTTGAGGGAAAAAATGAATTTAATCAATTTTGGAATAAGGCTGTAACAGAACAAAATGTGGAAAAAGTGAAGCGCTGTGAATACTTTCCGGATGCACTGTATTACCACACACCAGGTTCCCACAGCCCAGGTGGAGTGACAAGTACAGATCTGTTTCATGAATCACTTCATTTTTTTTTGTTGTTTTTTTTTAAGAAAATCCATCCGTTAGTTTAACCGGTTTAACCAGTACTTGCTCTGCATACTGTTTGAAAGAAATTCTTCCTGCAGTAACAATGTTGTCTGACATCTCTCTTCCTCTTTCCTTCCCTCTCTTCCCCTCTCCCCATTTCTCTTTTCCTCTCTTTCCTCCACCATTTTCCTCCCTATCTTTCCCTTTTATCGCTCTTCCCCTGTTTCTCTCCCAACAGTGAGCTTCCTCCTCTTGTTGCCTGGTCTGAATCAGCACGGCATCATTACCAAGTACATGGGAATGGCCAAGAGGGAGATCAACAAGCTGCTCAAACAGAAGGAGAAGAAGAACGAATAAAAAGGAGCGGAGAACGGGAGACCCGCCCCCTCCCCCTCGGATCTACCACAGATGGAACAACTCCACCCCTTCCGTCACAAACCCACCCGATCACTTGTCGCGAACCCTGCCCCCTTCAAGCACAAATACCGCCCCTTCTCCTGTTAGAGAATCCTGCCCCATCCACGTTAAGACCTTGCATGCTCACATCATTTCCCTTCATCAAAAAATAGCATTATTCTCAGAACAATCAGTCCCTTATGCACACACACACACACACACACACACACACACACACACACACACACACACACACACACACACACACACACACACACACACACACACTCACTCTCTCACACGTACACACTCTCTCACACGTACACTCACACACTATGCCTTCAGCCCCTAAAGCATCGTTGCTTCCTGTTACTTTACTTGGGTGGCATTCAGCAGATTCTCTTATCCAGAGCGATGCTGAATGCAGCACAGCAGCAGTGGCATCTTTTAGACTGTCCTGTATGTTGTACTGGCTGGGACCGAAAAGCTGTTTGGAGCTTTATGTCCCGTTAGCCGTTACCCTGCTCCATTTTCGCTGCCCCCCCCCCATTGCACTGAGACTCAGAAGAAACTGGATATAAGCAAGAACCCGTCTACTCTGGCACCGGGCGTGTCCGGACGAGAGCCTACTACTGTACAGCCAGGATTTCCGGGTCATTGGACCGGCACTGGAACGTCTGAGCCCTGCTGATCCTCACGCCCCAGAACCCCTCTCCTGCTGTCTGGGCCACGTTTGTACATACGCCTGTCCCTTCTGCTCTTTATGCCGACCCGCGTGTTTTAACTTGGCCTGTGTTACACTTGACCTCTCATCTCTCCCCTCATTCATTTCACCTTTCATTTTCTGTCTTCTGTATCTAAGTAATAAAGTCTGTCTTTAAAAACAGGAAATACTCTAAGGTGGCTTGTTTGTCCATTTAAGCAAACATTGGTGGATGGGGTCCTTTGACAGACCACAGATGAGCATGTACACACAGGAAGTTCATATTGGGGAGCACTTGCTTGGTACAGGTGTTCTGATCTTCTCCCCAGTTGCAATGCGCACCCTTGGTCCAGACAGCCTGTGGGACATGTTTCTGCTACAAGAAGAACTTGGGCTGTGTCCAAATATGACCCCTGTCCACTCGGACCCCTGTCTACCATGTGCCCTGTTCCCTCACTTTGCAAGCAGTGTGTGAAAGAAATCCCGCAAAACTATTTACAAACTAGTGAAGTAGTTTGGAATATATTTTTTATTTTTATTGAGAATATCAATCTGTTAACATGTTACGATTGTTACAAAGTGTAGATTATGAATGAAGACAGACTTAACAAAAATAAAAAAAGAGTAGTGTGTAATATGAACCTATCTTTTGCCATAGATATGCATATACGCTCTGTCTTTTATGTTTTTACTTCCGGGTTACTTACTGAAATTGTCGGATGAGTGCACCATTCTGCAGATGAATGTGCTCCTGAATTCCCTCAACAAAACCCCGGAAATAAGGGGTTCATCCTGGTATTTTAAGTGCCCCCATTTGTGAGAATAAATCGCCGCCCACTCAAAAGCTTTTTGACGAAGTGGACTCAAATGTGTGCCCTCAAAAGACAAGGGGTCGTATTCGGACACAGCCATAGAGTTGCAAGAAAAAGAAGCAGCACACCCGGGGTGCGTCCCACTATTCTTCACTCCTCACCTCCTTTCCTGCACTCCTCTCCAAGGAAGTATGCAATACAGCCTGTACGTTTCAAGTACAAGTATTTGCATGTACAGTATACAATGTACCTAACATTGCAGTTTGCGTCGAGACAATATGTAATTAAGATGTAATCAGCAACATTAGATTAAAACACGAAGATCCGTTTCCCGGGCACGGAGGAATAGAGGGTGCAGTATTGGGACTCACCTCCAGCATCCTTCTAGGGCACATCATGTAACGTATGGCCCTGAATGAATGTCTGGACCAATAAATAGATTTATCTACCCTGAGGATTATTTACTTGTAGACCACATGCCTCACTCACTTTTATACCATACAAGGGTGTGACCAATAAGGTGGTTCCTAGTCTAGGTTTTTGTTTTGTTTTTTTACAAAGGGTGACAAGATCCATTGAACTGATTTAGTGTCCTATGGTTGTAAGAATAGTGGAATATGATTGGGCTTTCCAAATTGGGAGAAGAAAATACCTCTTAAAAACTATCCTATGCACAAGTTAAGAAACCACAGCATTGACACCGCAAGATTTAGACAGCCAAGTACACTGCCCCAACAAGATATGATTCTGAGATGGTGGTTTTGCAGTGTTCAGCCAAATCCTGTATAAGCATCACGTTCCCATCAGCTTTCTGAAACGGGTGAACATTTGCAGGTTATTTATTTCCTGTTAAAAAAGTTGTGATTGGTGTATGTATTACAAATACTAGAATGCATGAACCATGGAAGACTAACTGGTTCTGGCTTGGGGCACACCTGCCTGACTCATGCAGGACAGGTAGCCATACAAACCCAAGGGAACCCAACCACAACTGATAGGCTACTCCTTTTTTATTTTGCCAATTATCTGAAACCATTGGCACGATGCATTGCATTTGGAATTGTGAATCTGTATTTGAATACAGTACTGAATAGAATGAATATGAGCTCCAGTGAAGATAATAAATTGAATAAAATTAGCTGCTGCAGGGCAATTTGTTGGTTCCTTGTGTACTATACCCAGGGAGCCAGCAGCAAGTGGGTAAAGAGGCTGCTGGAACGGCCAAACACATGGAGCAGGTCAGTGACTTCTAATGTACTCAAGGTTTATCTAATCTTTTTGGGACATGTTATTCGCATTAATTCAAAATTCATTGGTATCAACATTAGAGCTGTTTGCTCTGTGCAGGTGAACACCGAAGCACGTTTCAGACCACTGGTTTTTGTACTATTTACAGACTTGTGGCAGTAGGTAGGATTTCTGAGCTCTGTCCCATGCTGGCAGCTCTGGAAACTTTCTGCTCTTGACAACAAAACTATGAGCAACCTGTCCTTTTCTCTTAACTGCATTATTGTACTGTTTAATTCAAATTCAGGGACCAACCCGTCGTCATGAGAATACAGTACCTACACAAGTGCTGAGTGAAATCGAAGGACAGAAATGCCAATTGCATTGATCTACAGACTGCTGTCATCTATGTTTGAAATCCTTCTCATTAAAAGGTGATAAAAAAAATAGCAAGGTATAAAAATAAATAATTATAGCATAATTTAAAAATAGTCAAATAAAAAGTATTGACTTTTTGCTTTCAAATGTGAATTTATTAGCTAATGTTAACCAACATATACTGTATCTGTCTGTGAAGCACTTCCCTAGTAGGCAAGTTCCCATAATTAGTTAGCTTGCTAGCTACCTAGCTGTTATGGACAATATTGGTTTGTTAGCTGAAGCGTAAAACCCACAGAACTATATCAAATTAAATTCAGGTGACCTAGTACCTCTTGTTTAGTTCTGTGGCTAGTACCATTAAATATAGCCTTGAATACCAAAATCAGAACAGTCCTGTGATTAGTAGCCTACTCATCAGGTCATCAGGTCATCAGGTAACTCATACAGCCTGAACTATCGCGTGACTCCGCTGACCGCGCGAGAGTACAATTTCCCAAAGTGCACCGCGGCCAGCTCTTCCTTCTCTCTCCGCCATATTGCAGAACTGGTAAGGGTGACTGAAATTGTTATCACTTTTCAATCCTGTCGATATCTAAGTCATCCCAGCCTTTACCAAGCTGCGTTTCCATGAAGTTCAAAGCCATGAAACACAAGTACTGGTGGTTTAGTCCTGTAATTGGCCGAGTGGCTATTTTTTACGATATTGTGTCCCAAATAAGGAGGTGTCAGTACCGGTCCCATTCCCGCTGTATTAACGTAACGTTCCACTCGTTCGATAACAAAAACCTCTTATACCACAGTGTAACAATCACATAATAAGAAACCGTTTACAGTACAATACTCTCCCTGACGTTACTATATGTCCGGTTTCATTGTGGGTCGCCTGGGGTGTTCCCGGATGGATCATTTAGAATGTTTGCGTTGTGTAGCAGCTAGCATTATGCTAAATGCCCTTACCGTGTGGCTAACTGGGATGCAGTTAAGTTTTAACGTTAGTTTCATGATTCGCCTAAACGACGTGATTATCTGCAGATAATCCAGATTTTGAGCATCTTTCTTCAATTTAGTCCCGAACAGACTGGCTGCGAGTTAAGGGGATGTGCAGACTTGTGAATATGGTGTACATATGCATTAGGTTGCGGAGTAACGTTAGCTAGAGTTGGTTGAGTATCGGTAATTGGCAACTTTACTTGTAAGGACCGAATAACGTTATGCACTCGGTTGCGATTTTTGGGAACATTTGGTGGTTGAGTGCGGAAAAGCTAACCGTTGCTGTCGTCCTCTCCGCAGGCATAATGGTGCGCATGAATGTTCTCGCCGATGCGCTGAAAAGCATCAACAATGCCGAGAAACGTGGGAAACGGCAGGTTCTGATCCGGCCCTGCTCCAAAGTAATAGTACGGTTCCTGACGGTCATGATGAAGCACGGTAAGTGGCGATACTCCCGCCCTGGATCGGGAGACCACTCACAACGGTTCTTTCACAACCCAGATCTGATCCAGAAGCTGGCCTACCCTGCCCTTAGTTAGAGAAGGAAGTCATTGACATCTTACCTATCAGTTGCCTTATTATTTTAAGCTATTAAGCATCTGGATAGTTAGATTTGGTGGGTGGGGTTGGTTACATGTAACCAAGCGCAAATAATGTACTAGAAGAACATTACCCGGACCACTTCACTAGGGCTAACCCGAAATAAGGAGGGCTGGAGCACACAGAGCTCAGAGCAAAAATGTCTTTATAGGGCTGACGTTTCAACGTCAGTCCTATAGATTTTCTTTTGACTCTGAAGACGTCAAAACGTCAGTCCTATAAAGGTACATTCCCTTTAAACTTCTGAACTGCTTTTTTGTTCTTCAGAGTTCTTGAATTTACAACCTCTGTTTACAAGGGTGCTTGATACATCTTGTTATTTAGAAGAGAAACCATTCCATGGTTTTTTTTTTTTGGACAACCTTTCTGCAGTTGTGATTCTGTCTAATCCTCAGCTCTGTGCTGACGGATTGGGGAATGTTGAATGTTGAGGCCTGTGAGGGCAAAACTGAGGGCAGTTCTGTTTGGTGTGCCAAGCACAAATCTGCCTGTCCTGGTGCATTGGTGTCTGATTGGCGCATCCAACTGACATCTGCCTCATGTTCATTTCTAAGTACTTGTTCCATTTCCCAAACAGACATGAAGTCTGTGTATCATAGAAAGAAGCTGCTGGTTTCCTGATCTGTCTGTGCTGGTGTGTTGCTGTAGGATGGTTGTCTGCAGGTGTGTAGCTGTAGGATGGTTGTCTGCAGGTGTGTAGCTGTAGGATGGTTGTCTGCAGGTGTGTAGCTGTAGGATGGTTGTGTCTGCAGGTGTGTTGCTGTAGGATGGTTGTGTCTGCAGGTGTTGCTGTAGGATGGTTGTTTCTGCAGGTGTGTAGCTGTAGGATGGTTGTGTCTGCAGGTGTGTAGCTGTAGGATGGTTGTCTGCAGGTGTGTAGCTGTAGGATGGTTGTGTCTGCAGGTGTGTAGCTGTAGGATGGTTGTGTCTGCAGGTGTGTTGCTGTAGGATGGTTGTGTCTGCAGGTGTGTTGCTGTAGGATGGTTGTGTCTGCAGGTGTGTAGCTGTAGGATGGTTGTGTCTGCAGGTGTGTTGTTGTCGGATGGTTGTGTCTGCAGGTGTGTAGCTGTAGGATGGTTGTGTCTGCAGGTGTGTTGGTATAGGATGGTTGTGTCTGCAGGTGTCTAGCTGTAGGATGGTTGTCTGCAGGTGTGTAGCTGTAGGATGGTTGTGTCTGTGCTCACGTGTTCCTGTATGCTGAATGCTGTTGACTAATCTGTCCTTCCAGGGTACATTGGGGAATTTGAAATCATCGACGACCATAGAGCTGGGAAAATAGTTGTCAACCTCACAGGCAGACTGAACAAGGTACATGAATAAACCAGTGAACGAATGAGAGGTTCTGTCTTTGGATCGTGCGCCTGAGATTTGTGTTTGCTCTCCTCTGGCAGTGCGGAGTTATCAGCCCCAGGTTTGACCTGCAGCTGAAGGATTTGGAGAAGTGGCAGAACAACCTGCTACCTTCCCGGCAGTTTGGGTGAGTGTGATCTGTCTGTTAGAGACATGAATTTCTTTATTTGATATTTAAACATGGCTCCCATTTCCCCGTACAGTGTATGAATGTCCGGTCTGGCTGTGAACTGTTGATATTCATCTTTGTCTTCAACTCTCAGGCCAAATTTGCTGGCATTATTCAAGACACTGAACAATAATGTACAATTTTCAATTATGCATTGTTGAAACGGTCAAGGGCAGCTTTGCATTGTGAAAGTGTGAATGGCAGCACACCAGCTAATTTCCGGCATTTAGGCAGGTACTGCCAGCTTTTCATAGGCAGCCAATGAGAGGTGTGTTGTGTTTTGAGCTGAATGAGGTTTTTGTCTAAGGTTTTGGACCTTGAGAACTGAAGGTTGCCTTGCAGCAATCTCCAGTTGAACTGTGCTGAATATTGTAGGAGTGTATGTCCTCTATGGGTTTAATGGTAGTACTATTCATATTCAACTGGCTATGTTATGGTTCTTGGACGGTTCATCGCTATGGAGACTGGGGGGGGGGGGTACTAGCGATTGGCAATTCAGTGTGAAGAGGCAGTGTTTCTCCTTCAATCAGGTGGGGTGGCCCGCCTCACAGTTTGACGCCCCGCCTAAAAATATAAAATGGAAATATCACTAATTTACTATCTATAAGTAGGAAATTTCATAAATAGAAAATTTGTGATCCGTCTTTGGAAATGATCAACAATTCAATAGATTTGTGGAGTGGGTGGACTCCCCTTGGTTAGTTGCATGCAATTACAGTGTTTTGATCAGCCATAATCTCACTACAATTGCTGCGTGGCCAAGCAGACGAGAAGATTTGTTTAGGTTGCGTTACCTCAGGAAAGTGAATAACTAACCTAGCTAATCACCATGCCATCTTCAGCGGATAAGATAAGCTTGCCACCAAAAAATTGTCAGGTTAAGATCTAATCTTTGTTCCATGTAGCCTAAATTTAGGCTAAATACGAGATTTGGGAGAATGGTGACAGTGGGAGCCGTTCTGATAATACAGAAGCCAATACGAACAATACGGTGCAGCCAAGCTGTGAAAACAAACAAAAACTGTGAAACCCGGCCTGGCTTTCCTGTTGCTACAAACCATGGCTTTTTGAAACACGCCTAGGACCGTAACTAACTCATAAGTAGGCTAAAGTTTGAGATCTTCATTGGATGATGAAACTCCTAAATGTCCCAATCGCACGGCAGCATTTAAACAATGTTATTTTAGCCATCTTTTTTAATATGTTAAACGTTGAACTGATCTTGAACCATCTTCTCTTCTTGCGTCCTTTTTCATTATTTTCCGGTCTCTGACATTTTGAAGGACTCGTATTGATGAAGCCAAATGACATTTATAATGCATTTCAAATAATACGATTCTGACTGTTGTAGGGATGCTCTGCCACTTGTGTAGGTAACACAAGCAGGCAGGGAAGAAATTAGTTTTATTGAGGTGAGGTGCTCTCTGTATAACCTACTGAACACACACAGTGGAAAAATGAAACTTAAGGAAATGGGAGTAACATTAACCCGACACCGTGTTCTGATACGCTGTGTGAGTGTTTCTGTAGGTACAGTGTTCTGATACGTTGTGTGTTTCTGTAGGTACAGTGTTCTCAATATGCTGATACGTTGGCTAACGGTAGTTTGCTAAAATTGCATTGATAAAACTCTGCTTTGTGATTGCAAAATTTAGCAGTTTCATTATCTAACGAAGATCGCAAACTTTAGTTATGAATTAGTTACTCTCCTAGGATGAGATATTTTCAGTGGCAAGCTCCTCTTATTAGCTGAAGATGACATTATCATTAGCTAGGTTAGCTATTCGCATTCCTGAGGTAACATAACTTAAACAAATCTACTCTTCTGCGTGTGGCTACGAAGTCAATCATAGCGAGATTACTGTGAATCAAAATACTGTACTTTCTAACTTTTTTGTTACGAACCGAGGAGAGTCTAAAAACTATTGAATCATTTATAATTTCCGAAGATGGGTCACAAAATGGTGCGCTTATGCGAACACATTTTCTATTGATTTTTAAATGATAGTAAATTAGTGTTCAAACAATGACATTGCCACTATATATTTGTAGGCGGGGCGGCTTCTGTTTTGAAGGGGGGAAACCCTGCGCTGTGTGTGTTTCTGTAGGTACAGTGTTTTGATAACATTACATTACAAATGATAAGTTGTGTGTTTGCTCTCTCTCTCTACAGGTACATTGTGATGACCACTTCCGCCGGCATCATGGACCATGAGGAGGCCCGGAGGAAACACACTGGGGGAAAGATTCTGGGGTTCTTTTTCTGAACATGTAGACCGCTGCAAATAAACAAATTTCCACTGGACTCCGCTTCCAGGATGCTCATTTACATACAGACGCTGACTCCACTCATTTACGTACAGAACCACCCTTCCTGTCTTCCCATTTGCATAAAAGCCCCCACCTCATCCTTGCTTGTTTGCTTGCTGACCCTGCTTTCAACGTGTTCCCCTTACATACATTATGCCATCACTCTGTTTGTTTACATAGACGTCCTGTTTGCTTTCAAGCTTATTCTCATGTGTTCAAGGCTAAACTCCATATGATTTTGTGTAAAATGCAAAGCCTATGGGTGTCTGCTGACATGCACTAGAACAGGGGTCCTCAATCTTATCCAGAAATGGCTAATGTGGGTGCAGGGTTTTTTTTTGTTTTTGTTTTTTTAATAACCATGCAGTTACACACCTGATTCTACTAATAAACCACTTTGCTAATGGTAAAGCCCCACAGAAAGCGGTGTGGACGTGATTTCTTGTGCGATTACACGCCTCCATTCTTTTTTAATGAGAGGCAGTTCCTCGTGTCTGCAAAGCATGTTGGGATTGCTTGCGATGCAAGGCATCCAGACGAGACGAGAACGTGGCGCAATAACCAATCATATTAAAGATTGTGGGAGGCGAGAGCGATGGCGTGCGATTTCACCACTTTCTATTGGGGCTTGACGGTAAGGACCTTGATTAGTAGAACCAGGTGTGTTGCTGCTTGTTTGCAACAAAAGCCTGCACTCACACCGGCTCTTTCTGGATAAGATGGAGGACCCCTGCACTAGAACAGGCAGCGCTTTAGAAACGGCTCCTACTGTTATACCTCACACTTGGGCTTGAACCTTCAATCTTTAGGTTGTGCTCTGAAATGCACGCTCACGTAAATGTACAGGTAGTGGCCGAATAGCCGGAAGCACTCAGGGAAACGAGGGTTGAAAGCTAGTGCTTCCACACAGGTGTGGTTCCTGAGAGCGCATGCAAGCATAGTGCTTCCTGAAGCAGATGTCAGATGCCATTTTCCTACCACTAGGGGTCACCATTTTGTATCCATTGCTTGACCTGCAGGGACGTGAGCCTTAGTACTTAAATTATCTCCCAGGGTTCCCTGTAGGCACTCGAGAGTCAGAACAGCAGTCAAGTGACTAATTATGCTATTGAGTGGCTCATTGAGGTTCATAAAAAACTATTATTAGTTGACCTAATATGGGGAAAGTAAAGGAAACAGCTTGCATCAAATGCACGCACTACAGAAAAACATGCCTTGAGTGAACGAGTGCAACGTGTGCCTGGTACACAAATTTTGCACAATTTGCAGCAGCTGAATGTCATACAAGATTTAATGTGTGTTCAATGCAAATATTTCACTGGGAAAACTGGATAAATATTAAATGACATGCATTCTTGAATGTAAATGGCAGGGAAGCTCGACAGCTTCAACAAACACGTGCTGCAGACAGTTGTGTTTTTTTGTTTTACTTGTTGATGCACTCTACTGCAGTGAATTAACTCTTGCTGATGGAATTAATTTTAAGGTTAATTTTTTAAATGAAGTCTGCGTTTCAATCTGACAATGCGAGTTTGCTGCGGTATGTTGGAAGCATACAAAGACATCCCTAAGAGCTTGTTGCCATATTCAATATGTTTAACTTAATGACCACAATGTTGTACTACTGAGTAGTTTTGTTCATGTTCTTTGTTGATTATATATTTTTCTTTATATTGACCAAATTGAGATGAAGTCTCATCAACCTGAAATTAAATTAATTTTATCTTAGATTGATCATTTTTCTGTTCAGATGTATGAGATTTGTATGGATGGATAAGAAACCATTTAAATGTGGTTAGTACTAAGATGTACGTTCATAGACATAGAACTGAATTGTCATTTTTCAAACAGTCTATTTCGTTCCTTCGGGTTGTCAATATGGATAGCCTTTTGGGGCCAGATGCATCGAAACTTTTATACCAGAATTTGTCATGGTGACCTCCACATAGTGACGTAATTCCTCCCATAAAGGGGGGAGCGTCATTGCGGAAGTACTCTTCAATTTTCTCGCCAAGGCATAGTGAGACTGTTTGTATCCTGTGTGAATCCCACAGCGTCTTGTGACTTCGATTCTTATCATCCTCCAAAGGCGGTGATAAGCACTTACAAACGGCATCTGCGGATAGCCTTGCTATCTTGCACGGATATCGGCTCTTGGATACTGTGGCGGTAGGCATGTGGTGCTACCGCATTTACTGCGTTCACTCTAGTGAAGCAAGTTACGCAGTGAACAGGTTTGTATGCAGTAAAGTACAGGTTTGTATCTTTCTGTGATTTCATTGATCGAACCTGGGTGTGAACCTGAGATTGTACCCCAGTGAGATCTACTATCAAATGATTTTTTTGGCGGAGCTATATAAAGGCTGGCCACGCCCTGGTATGTATCGGATGGCCAGAGATTGTAGGACGTTTGCGTCCATGTCAGATGCGGCGCTCCATGCACTGGACCCAATGCCCTCTGCGGCATTAGTAGTGCTCCCAGAAGAGGCGGTCCGGGCAGACGCCCGTTGCCCTAGGCCACAATGCAGAGCAAAAGACAATCTACTTTGTAAGGCTTAAAATTGGTAATTTGCTGTCATGGCTAATGCTTGCTCAGTCGCAGACGATGCTTGATGAAGGGGTCGACACCTCATTGAACGATGCGTCGCTACAAGTGTTTGCGTTTATGACCCGTGAATTAGGCCGAGTAATGTCCCTTCTCACAGTGACTCGGCGTCAAGTGTGGTTGGCTCAGTCGCCCCTACCAGATGCCACAGAAGGAATAATCAGAGACCGGCCGGTTGTTCCCGGCCAGTTTTTCACTGAAGCAGCCAGACAGGCACTGGAACGGTCTGTAGAGGCATTAAGACACAGGGAGCGGCAGATGCCCCCCCCCCCCCCACTCAACATTCTGGTGTGCGCTGGTACCAACCAATGGTCAGAAGGGACGCACAACCGGCGTATGGCAGGGGAGCTATTCGTCGTCCGTCCGCCCGTGTTCCGGCACCGGACTCGCGACATAACCCCGTATGTCCATCTGGCGGTCAGGCCGCCGACACCAGCTGGTGAATGGGAAGGCTCTCACTGGATCTGAGAGACCTAAATATGTGTCTAAAACGATACACTTTCCAGATGATCCGGACGTTGAACGTTATACACGCCTTATGAACAGGAGATTGGTTCTCGGCTGTGGATTTGAAAGATGCATACTTCCACATCCCTGTCGGGGTGGAGCATCATCGTTCCTACGATTTGCATTCCGAGGTCGGGCATACGAGTTCAATGCCTTCCTGTTCGGTTTATCTCTAGCCCCACGTGTACTTACTCGCTGCATGAGCATGTTTCTATCGCCGCTCAGGCTCAGGGGCTGAGAATCATACCATACCTAGACGATTGGTTGATATGCGCACAATCGTACGGTATGACACTCTTACACACTGCCAAGACGTTGGAGCATGTTGCCAGATTGGGCATCAATGTTGAATTATGGCAAGAGCTAGCTGATTCCGATACAATCAATTGAATACATCAGTCTGCTGCTCGATACAAAAAGCATGAAGGCATCATGGATACCTCGTCGCATAACTACTGTGCTTGACGCGGTCTCTCAGTTGTGAATTGGTTCCTCGAAATGCGGACTGAGGCTTATGGGCCTAATCTCGGCCGCCTCAGCAGTCGTGCCTCTCGGCCTCCTGACAGCCAGGCCACTTTAACGGTGGTTGAATGCCAAGTCGCTGCACCCCAGGGTGGGACCCTCACACCCGAATCAGGGTAACGGATAGATTTTGCAGGCTACTCCGCCCATGGCGACGAGTGAGCCTCCTAAAGGAAGGGGTCCGGATGGGGGTTATACCCTCACGATACGTGGTCTTAACGGCAGATGCTTCACTGACCAGTTGGGGGGGGCTGTCTGCCAGCACCACCTAACTCAGGGGTTATGGTCCTGACTACATCAGTCAGACAATATCAACACCTCAGCAGTGTATCACATAAATCATCAAGGCCTTCTGAAGTCCCGCCGATCGTTAGAAGTGACCCAGCGTCTGCTAACGTGGGCACTTCCCAGACTTACCTCTCTGCGTGCCGTACACCTACCAGGTATTCGGAACGGTACAGCAGATGTTCTATCTCGCCAGGAGATTCATCCCGGCGAATGGCGTCTCCACCCCGAGGCGGTGGAGGAGATATGGCGAAGCTCCGGTCATGCTCAGACAGATCTGTTCGCCTCTCAAGAGTCTACTCATTGCCCCCAGTAGTTCTCGCTGAACGAGCATTCGATTCCCCTGGGGATAGACGCATTAGCACACGAGTGGCCGGATGGCCTGCTATGCGCGTTTCCACCCGAGTCGCTAATCAATGCGACTCTGCTCTGATGGCAGATGAAACCCTGGTTTCCCATGGTCCTCGGCCTTGTTTACGATCCACCCTGGAAAATTCCAGTTCGGGTGGATCTGTTATCACAACAGAGCAGCACTGTTTGGCACCCTCGACCGAACATGATGAGTCTCTGGGTATGGCCACTGGGGTGCCCAACCCTTCGATAATGGAGTGCGGCTCCCCCATCCAGCGGACGCTACTCAACTCCAGAGCCCCCTCTATGAGGAGGGCCTATGGGTATATGTGGCAGCTATTTAGCACATGGTGCTTAAGGGAAGGTGCGGACCCCGTACACTGTCTGATCCCTGTACTATTGGACTGCTTACAGTCCTTACTTGATAACGGGAAAGCTGCCAGCACACTGAAAACATATGCGGCTGCCATATCCAGTAGGCATGTCTGGGTACATAACAAGCCTGCAGGGAGCCATTACCTGGTCAGCCGGTTTCTGACCTGCAAGGTCACTGGTAGCTCCCTCCTGGGATCTTAATAAATTTTATTTAACAACCATGGTATAAATTAATTAAATATTTTGATGAAAAATCTATCCAAGCGGGGCAGTGCTGGTTTTATGCTGGTCAAACTGGTAGACCAGCTTGGTCGAGCTGATAATGAAAATACCTGTGCTGGTAGACCAGCATAATTAAACTCGTAACATGACATGATGATCATGCTGGTAGATCAACATGGTCATGTTAAACCAGCTGGTTCGAGCATGCTGTTCACCAGCATAACTGTTTTCATCTATGCTGGTTTTTTCAGCAAGTATTTTAATGAATTCATTTTGTCAGAAAGACCAGACTGGAAAAAATGTTCCAATAGATTTAACCCTTGTGTGGTGTTCGGGTCTGTGGGACCCGTATTCAGTGTTTACTAAAAGAAAAATTATACAATTCATAATTTTTTCAACCTGAGACTCATTGGCCTTGGCTCATTTTCTGTGATAAACATGTAAAAGAACACAAAAATCACATTTTATCACAAAAAACAAATATCACTTTTATTGATAAATGTGATCTAGCAGAGGTGAATGGTCAATATTAACCATATATGCTGTCTATATTGCTTGTAATTGAGATAAAGTCAATATCTGTGAAGTATTTTTACATAAATTGTTATGGCTTTATTGTTTTAAAAACCAAATAATGTTGTGGGTCCACCAGACCCGCGAACACTGGGTGAGTAACAAAAACACGAACACCACACAAGGGTTAAACTACAGTGTGTTATCGTATTCCTGGATGCTGCCAGCTATCACAGTTGAAAAAGTGGCTTCCACAGAACCCTGACGGCTGGTTTACATTCCGCTGCTTTCCAGAGCCTGTTTCGTTCCGCAAATTGCAAATGCAAACGTTTGAGGCACACGGTGTTCTCTCTTGCGCAGATGAATGAAGCCAACTGACGACTCATGATTTGTTTGTAACTGAATATAAAGAATGGCATCAGATACACATGCCATCCTACCAGGTCAGATCTGGCCCACTGACGTAAAGCCAGTTTCATCTTTTTACCTTAAATAGATGGGGTAGAATACTGTTCCTTTTTGGCTGCTTTGAGGACCTAGCGAGATTAAGATTTAGATTACATCATCATTCAAATGATAAAATATTTTAAAAAATGCGTTTTTACATTTTACAACATTTTTTAAATTGAATATTATTAAAACATTTTAAAATGATGACAAACATTAAAAATATATTAAGAAACATTAATATAATTAACCCTAACCAAAATCCTGTCCCTAACTATAGGCCTGGAAGTCATCTCAAATTTTCAATTTCTCTATTAAAATGGATGAACAAGCACTGTTTTGAGATGGCAATTTCCTTTCTAGTTCTTATACAGTTCTGTGGGGTAGACTCACAAAACTGTTCTGAGGGTAATACCCAAAGATCCTTTCTGACAGAGGTCAGGGAGCTGAGCTGAATGATACACAGGAAGCAGTCCCTTTCTTCTTCACATAGTAGTAGCTAGATTTGAGACAGACTTGACTCTCCTGTCACATTTTGCTGCCCTCTTTTGGTAAAAAAAAAGTCACTACCACACACTACCATTAAAATCATATAATAAGCTGCTTGAAAATGTTTAAAAGGAAACAAAAAATACAGAGGATAAGACACCTTGGTGTGACAGAGCATCCACTGTGCCTGGGAATATGAAGCTTTAAATTACAACTGTGTAGGCACTCTTGTTTTTTCTTTAATTTTTTTAAACCTCCAGCAGTGCTGCAGGGGCATCATTTATAAAACTTTGTGCAGGTTCTACACTAAAAGGTTACGTACGCACAAAGGGAGAAAACTACGTATTGTCAAAAATAACCTGATTTATAAAAACCGACCCTATGCTCACATGCAAGCAATTTTCTGACAATTCATTTGAAATTTTGCATATATGCATGAGCCTAGTATCCCTGTTAACTCCCACTATTAACCATAATTGGTTAATGGAACACCCAAGTGAATATGATTTGCATATAAATCAGCTTGTCATTTCAATTTATTGTCAGTGAAAATGGAGAAGTCAGACCGCAAAACGGAGAAGAGAAACTTCACGGAGTACGAAATCAAAACGCTCGTTGCGGAGCTAGAGGCCAGACGGGCTATATTGTTGGGTGGAAATACATTTGGCATAACCAATAAAAGAAAATTTGCAGAGTGGTAGCATGTCACAGCAGCCAAACCATTTTGTAAATGAAAAGTAAGTTTTTTTTATAAATCCCGAAAGTGGCGTACGCATCATTTTTATTTGCGTGTGCACCGTTTATATATGAGGCCCCTGATCTTTATCAAACACTTATTTGAAATTCTGTACTTTAGCCAGTAATTTCCTGCAGATTACTGAAGAAATGTTTATTTTCACAAATATTCAGGATAATTTTATGTAACTGTAGCCTATATTTTGCTTAATAACACATTCAGTTAAAAGCCCATGTCTGGTTGGCATGAGACAGTTTCACTGAGAGCCAAACTTTACTGTGGTAACAATGCATTCTTTGCTCTAGCTTGTGGGACAAAACAAAACCCAGGTAAAGTGCATGGCTGCAGAGGTGTGAAATCCAGGTTCACAAAGTCCTCCCCAGTATTTTGTTCCAATCACCTGGATTTGCCAATTAGCGCAGTTCTTCAGCCAGGACGTAGAACTAATCAATGAAATCAGCTGGCTGAGTTAATGGGTGGAAGAAACACATGGCAGGACCTTTACTTTCGGATCCCTGGATTTTACACCTCTGCATGGCTGGGCAGATTGAGAAATTGAAAAACCTGTGAGGTACCAGTTGGCCCACACCTGAACACATGCATTTCTTACACGAGGGTAGCCCGAAGGGTCTAATGACCGTTTGAAGATATAACAGAGCAGATATATATATATATATATATATAACAGATATAACAGTCTCTTTAGCTGCCTGACAGGCTAGGATCAATATTTTGAATTTGCTGTAGCCAGTGGAGGGAGATCTCATGTTCTAGATGAGCTGCTGAGGTCTGATGGCAGAAATCTCCCTCCACTGGCAACATCAAATTCAAAACCAGTGCCAGCAAGGAGGGACTTTCAGTAGTCTAAATGAGCAGGCTAAAAAGGCAGGAGCAGGGGGTTCTCTGGAAAAAAAAAAACCTGTCATGCTTATTATGACATGAAAACAGATGTACCGGTGGTCCGCCCTAGTTAATAATAGTTTACACCCCATTTTCTCCAGTTTTGTTATTCTCAGACCTAGCTTTAGACCTGGTCCACAGCTGCTTCCTCCATCAGCTCAGGTGGACCTCAGTTCAACTGGGTGGAAAAAAAAGACAAAAAAGGGCTTTCCTTACCAGAGACAGATTTAAATAGTCTCGTACTCGTCGAGTGGAAGACGTAACTGTCTCTCTCGGTGTGCAAATCTTGGCTCTGGAGCTGTACCTGAGCTGAACCAGGTACACTTAATGTTACAGCTTTGTCCAATGGAGAGGAGAGGGAGGGGAGTCAAAGTTCAGTGGTTATGTGACCATGGAGAGGTGATCTAGAGCTGGTCTAGGACTGAAAAGCCCCAATTCTTTTAGGGCACATTCCACTGTAAATGGTGATGTATTTTTTATGTTTTGGAAATTGGACCCCAGGAGAGGATCATTATTTTACAAAGCCAGTGCTCACCTTGCAACCTAGATGTATAAATGCATGACAACATCCGGTGCCTACCTACAGAACCTTCCAGCGTTTGAGTCATTGTGACCTGATATCTCAGAAAGGAGACTGCTTTTTGGTTTATTGGTGTAAAATGCAGGTGGTGGTAGTGGGGTTATTAAACATATTGAAAATGATTAATGTAGTAAACTGCAGGAGATGTTTCACACTGGGTTATGTGAACGAAACCAAAGGGAATCACTAGGAAGTTTATTTCCATGAGGAAAGAATTTAAAAATGATTTAATAATTTTCAGAATCATGCCAGGATTTATTTTTGTAACTGTTTATTAATTTTATATTTTACAATAATAAAAGAGGAAAGGGATAATAGGACAGAAATAAATCAGTTCTGCACTTGCACAGGGGGGGAAAAAAACAATTGTATGAAATTAAGAATTGTAAGTTGATGGAAAATCTTTGAATCTGGGCAACAGGGTTCTATGATCATTGAAGCCCAAAGTGAAGGCATGAGTGATTCATTCCATGCAGGAGACCAGCTAAAATGGCTCATGAAGCCTGCTTTCCACAGTCCCTCATGCTTTTAATGTTAATGCTTATTAGTTTTAGTTTTTTATGTTGGTCCTGTCTCCTATAGAAATAGAAGGACAGTGTTGGAATGGTTTCCTGGTGAATCACCAGTAGTCCAGGAAAGCGGAGAGTTTAAAGGATAACAGAGATTTCCAGGAAGAATGCAGAAGTGTTTCTGCTTTGACGCGATCCAGCCACTATCACCTGACCTCTGAAGGCCCGATGGTGTGTGTAGATGATTTGTGTAGATATGCAGCTACATTGCAACACGGATACCTCAATGTCGCATTTCCCCCGGTCAAAGGTGTGGCCTGAGAGAATAAACCAACGTTGGCCTGCAGAAAAAAAGGGAAAATTCTTGGTGTGCAAAGCGTTGTGATTGGCTCATGGAATGGAGGCTTGGGACAGACATTAAATATCCACATTAGTGTTCAATCCCCCTCCCCTGACCAGGTGAAAAAAGATTATACTTGAAATATACTTTTTCAAAGTATACTTTTAGTAGTTTTTGTACTAATTATGTACTTTGTGCTGAATTGGCAGCGCTTTAAGTATACTAAATGCATTAAAGTTGTTCAAAAGTAGAACTTAAGTCGTACTTAAGTGTAGAGTATTCTGGTGGCGATTGTAACAGGGGTCAATTGTAACACAATTCTTTTGTTACAATTGCCCCCAACCTTGAACACATAAAACTAGCAAGCTTGCTGTATAGAATCTCAGCTCTAGCTTGTTTTTTTTTCTAATTTTATGGTGTTGCAATTGACCCCTGTTACAAAGTATACTTAAGTGCACTATGTCTGTATGTTAAAATAGGACTATTTTTAGTGTACTTAAATATATTTAAGTGCACAAACAAAAAGTATGATTTGTTGCAGTACTTGCAGTACAATTTCATTATGTCACCAGTGCGTTTGAAACAAACTTTAAAAGTATTACGGTGTGTTTGAGACTGTACTTGAAGTGCACTTTTTAAAAGTACATTTTAAACATACTTCAAATTAAGTACAGAAAGGAAATGTATACTTGTAATAAATTTTGTAAACTTAAATTATATTTTTATTACACTAAAGTGTATTACTTTTTCACCTGGGTGGTGGGGGCAGCTTATGGGAGGGGCATGGGATTGCATGAATTCCATTGCCACTGTCTCCTGGAGCTCACCGGAATGGAAAACAGGCAGCAGCCGCAACATGTGGAGGAAATTGATGCACTGCCAGAACATGTTTCTGGAGATAAACTCGCCTCAGTGTTTACATCCACGATCCGCTCACGGCTAAGAGACTAGCTTAAGGGCTAATTTGGGTGGCTAACTTAGGTGCTTTTGAAGGGATTTCCGTATGGGCTTGTACAGGGGTTTGTGTACTGGCAAATGTGTCAGGCAAATGGCCCAAGAACGGTGCCTGTAACAGACATTGGTGGGTTTAGTTGGACAGCACAGACAGACACAAACATACAGACAGACAGTGAGATGGCACACCTTTGCCATCCCCTGCTTTGTGTGAAATTACTATGTTGTTACTACAATTGCTACAATTACTACATTACTACTACTTATTACACTACAAATAAAAAATTCAACCTTCAGACGGCATCACAATATAAATTCCTGAGGAGGAAAGTAACATGCTAAAATACTCTGGACACGGTTGGTGGCATAGTTTGGCCTTTGACCCAAAATGGCTGTGGTAACTTGAAAGACTGTGGCTGAAAGCAATTCAATTCAATTCAATTCAATTTTATTTGTATAGCGCTTTTTACAGAGAACTGTCACAAAGACGCTGCACAGGGAGACAGAAGGAAAATTGAGCAAAAAAAATTGAGCAAAAAAACCAGGCCATAGCCCCCAACCAGCAAAATGAGGTAAAAAACTCCCCGGTAGGGGAGAAAGCAGACACACAAGCAACCCCCCCAACCCTAAACTCATCATGGCAATGACAGGCAATGGAGAATATTTATGTATGTGGGTAACCCCCCCAGCCTAACCCCCACCTGAGTATGTGCATTGGTCAGGAAAACACCAGGGCTAGGGGGGTGGGAGCCAGCGGAAAGCGAGGATGTGGGGGTTCCAGGCCAGCGGAGAGGGGGCTGGATTTAAAAGCATGTTACATCCTCACACACTGGCATGCTGAATCATTTTTGAGAACTCTGATGGAATATCTCACCCCCCCCCCCCCCCCCTCCCCCTTGGTCATCATGTCACACTCAGACACATTGTTTTCTCTTCTATATGTGTCTCTGAGGGGGAGTAGGGTGGGGGTGGTCTAGGGGCACATTTGTGGGTGTTTGCGTGCAGTGTTTTTCCTCAAGAGCTATTTTTGTCTGTAGAATAATACTCATTATTCATTTAGTTCATTTTTAGCCTCACAACTGACCTCCTAAAGGATATGTGGCCAGGATTACGAAAACTGTGAAGCATACCCCCCTGCCCCCCACACATACTTGCACACATACACATACACATACACATTCACACACACACACACACACACACACACACACACACACACACACACACACACACACACACACACACACACACACACTCAGATACTCTCTCTCTAACACACACACAAACTCTCTCTCTCACACACACACACACACACACACACACACACACACACACACACACACACATAAAGCTGGTCTGTGTCCCATCCCCAGGTGGTTGCTATGGAAATGGTGATTGGTGAAAGATTGGGCAGACAGGTATCTATAGACCTGACACATTCCTCATGAAGCAGCCTTCAAATGGCTAAGTCAGACTATTGGTGGCCCACCATTTCCAACAGGCCCACTGATCCTTCACTATTATCATTATCATTTTCACAATAGCCATCACATAAAAAACTGGATTTGAGAGGAAAATTCAATATTAAAAAGGCTGCAACTTTATAGATAACATGTCTCAAAAACGAATTTATTTTAAATCCATAATCATACAGAAGTTGATGTTGAAATTACTTCCTCGTCCAGACTAGAGAACAAAAGGTTTTTGGAGCACTTCTCGAGCGTTTTTTGAAACCAATAAATAATAGCGGTAAAATTGACCGCTGCAGTGCCATCTGCTGGCAGCATGGGGAATCACTTTTTATCCATCACCTCTAGATTTTCACGTGAAAATCTTTCCCAATAAAGAATTATCAACTCTCGACACTTAAGCCTTAATCTGAAACTATCCATCTCTCTGTGGCCTGTTGCCTGTACTGAAGGTCTCTAATTAGCATTGCTGGTTTGCAGAGATGCCTTTTAAAGTACTCACGGTTTGAGTCCTTGACCACCTAGAGAGACTGTTACCGCATCCACTACTGCTGCTGACCATCGATAGCACTTTATTGGCCTGTCTGAATGTTTTACGACTTGTCAGTACAGCAGTATGGTCTCCCCTGGGCCCTGGATTGCAGGGGAGAGACTGCCCCCTGTCCTGGTTCCCATTCACTTGTGACCTCACTTGGCAGCTGTAGACCAATTGGCTCACGGCATCTCTGGCTTCAAAAGAACCATGAACGGCCTACAGGGAGCCTTAAACAATTTTCCCACCATCTGGACAGTGCATGGTCAGCGGACAGTGGGGGTCAGACAATCACAAGGTCAAACGAGGGCGGTTTATTGTTTGTGAGAAAAAAAACCCCAGGGAAAGCGCTTGGTTGGATGGATGTTAAATTTATCAGCGACGCTTGCAAGGGGGCGTGACTTGCCATGCTTCATGTCGGGTGTGTCCCCGGGGTTCATTAGTTCAAACTGCAATATTGTTTCTGATTTTATTGAACGTCCTTAACATTCTTTTCAAGCCCCTTTTTAAATGCATATGCAGGGCTGATGGAGACTCTAAGGGACCAATCAGCTGATGATAATTACTGAACATGTGACCTTTTGGTGGGCCTGGGTTGTGGCATGGCTTTACTTTAGAGAAGTGTCCTTCTGGCCAAGTGTGCACACTCCCACACGCTCCTATTCATTCTGAAGAACTTTTCTTTCATTGTCTTCAGTGAGCACTGCAGAGGCTATCCAACCAATGCTAATGCTACAGTACCCTGGTGGGTCACCTTGACCTAAGAACAGTATGTCTGTTCCAGCCCAGGGACCCAATCTCCCAAGCAAGAGTGAGCACGGGGGGACCTTATGGGAACAAGGTAAAAAGTGGTAGAGAATGTTGTTGATGGATAAATGTAGTCATTATTGACTAAAAGGTGATGATCTTCCCTGTAGCTCTGATAAAAAGTGTTCTTTCATGGGCTGCAGTTTATGGCTTGCTGAACCTGTCACTTTCTAATGAATCCCAAGGGAATATGCATTTTTAATAGGTACCCTGACAGTCCCAGTGAGAGAGAGAGGGGCCTCATTTATAAACAGTGCGTACGCACAAAAAAAGATGCTTTCGCGTTCCATTAACCATTTAGGGTTATTTGTGGGAGTTAACAGGGTGGGATACTAGGCTTGTGCACGTACGCAAAGTTGATTGTGACTGAGATTTACTGCGTGCAGTTATTTCTGCGTGTGCGCAGTTTTCTCCTTTTGTGCGTACGCAACCATTTAGTGTAGATTCTGCGCAGAGTTTTGTAAATGAGGCCCCTGGTCTTTCTCTGTACTCTGTGTTGGACGTTAAAGATGATACAACCAGTGTGTCTCTCAGCTGTGCCAGGATTTCACAGGAACAGATAACTCATAATGTCCCCTTCTTGCAAGACTTAGGACACGGATGTTGTTTTGGAACAACATGCAATTGCAGTGTGTTTTTTAAAAGATCTTGAAGTCATTACCCTGTTGTGTAGCCTCAGTGACGGCCCCGCTTGATCATCTGCTTGCCAGAACATCGCTAAAGCCTCCGTGATGACTGCATCAACATTTCTCAACATCCAATAAATTAACAAGCTCTGTGTTTACTTGTTTGTTTCATGAGTGTCCTTTCTCGTCGTTTGCTTGAGTGTGATTGCATAGATGGTATCTCGGTCAGAATAAACATCTTTGTGCAGCTCAATAATATTTAATGAGCCTCAGGCCTCATTAGGAAGGTGATGGTGAGTCACGGTGATGGAATGCTGGAACTCTTTGAATGCTGGAAAAAGGCAGGAAAAGGATTTAGTGAGTGTGAGGCTCTGTCATAGTCTGTAAGCCGCTCCCCATCTTTTTTTTTTAACATGGGAGAGGAGTCTGGCTGAATGCTGAAGGTGTTTATGATGAATCATGTAATCCATAATAACAAATAGGTACTTGGGTTTGGGATTCCACATGGGAATGGGCATGATTGTAAACATTCCATTACATCACGTTCATTTTGAAGACGCCTGTATCCAAAGCGACGTACAATACGTGCATACTGAAGGTCAGTGAAGCAACTACAAAACAGGTCAGATAAAGTACATTTCTATCATAACGTCACAGCTATCTGTAGACATGAACATTGAGTATAGTACATACAGTACTTGGCGTACTGGCTGTGTAAAACTCAACTCATACCTTCACTTTAATTCACTTGATTTGTTTGATTAATCCAATGATTCTATTGAATGTCTTTATTTGATATGTTTGTTTGTGTGTGTGGGTCTGCCCCACTGTCTATGTCTTGTCTTGTTGCTGTTGGCTACAACTGAAGTTCACTCACAGGAAAATAAAAGTTATTCTATTCTATTCTAAGCTATGGCTTAAGGCTAGGTCGGTAAGACGTGATGAACTACAAAATCACAACAAAAATTTAGGACAAGAAACAAGTGCGATATGAAAATCGTACCCTTCGTAAATATTTGTACCCTTGTTTGTATTCTCCCCCTGAGGAGAGATGGAGCAGCAGAGGCTGCTGGGAGATGGTGTTGAGGGTGCTTGGCCTAGCCCACAGAGCAAGGTGGTGACCCTCAAGCTGGAAGAGCTAACTCTGCACCCCTCCGGCTGTGTTCTGGCAACCATCATGGCGAGCAACCCCCCACGCCTTCCGCATGTACGTGCACGTGGCGCCTGCACTTGTGTGTGTGTGTGTGTGTATGAGCAAGTCTGTGTGTCCCTGCGCGTGAGTGTTTGCATGTGTGTGTTTTTACGCGTGGGTGCGTGTGAGTGTCTGACTCATGAAGGCCCAAGAAGGCCTCGCGGCTGTGTGGTCACATTTCCCATGGTCCAGGGCCAGGACCCTGTCCAGAAATATTTAGTTGGCTCAATGAGGGCCCATTTTGGGCAGCCCTGAGGGGGCTGGTCGTGACCACTGAGTGGCACCGTGACATTTCGCAGAGTCCCAGAGGCCCGTGGGGTGAGGCATCGCTAGGAACACTCTGTACGGGCGCCCCTCCCCCGGGAACATGTACAGACCTCTCAGCGGCGCAGCTAATTTGGTCCTTTCTGCTCTCCAATATTAGATCCTCTTATGACCCAGTCTTTCACTGTTCATATTTCAGTCTTTGGCCTGCCTTTTGCTTGACTTGGACAAACAGTTGCTTACATCATATAAAATATTTGCTCAGCCAAAGCTCTTATCCAGGGTAATTTGCGTAATGCCTGTCCGCGCAGAGGGATAGTTTACTGAAGCATTGCAGGCTGAATACTTCGCTGAGGGGATTTGCGCTCGCAACTGAGTTTCAAACACAGTTCCTGAACCGCTACACCACACTTCCCCGTGTCACCTTCAGTGACAAAACTGTAAATCAGAATCTTTATGCCAGCTGGAAACCAGGGCCCTTAAAATCCAATCTCGCCTTGCAGGAAACCACCTCAGCTTTTGAAATTCCAGGTTTTTTTGCTTTCTTTCCTGAAGTCAATATTGGACTGAAAAGCTCTTTGCACGGTTGGCAGAAAACCTCGCATTACATGAAAAAGAAATAACACGGCGCTGAAATGCGACGATATGATATACTGCTGATGTTTCCCTTAGTGCCCGTGCATGCCATTCCAGTAAAAACAACAATGACAGAGTTTTGGCTGCAAAGACTCTGTTCGCAAAAAGGTGTGAATGACAAAGATAAACGGCGGTAGTCCATTTTGTTTTTCTGGAACGGCGATGCAGAAACTTGGCGATGATGTGGTGAATCGTGCAGCTTTAATCTAGGCTCAGTTTGTGAAGCTGTATTTGTGTTAGTCAGTTTGGGTTCTGTGCGGGATACGGAACCCAAACGGGAGATTGTTCTGGGGGGGTGATATAATAACAGGTTACTAAAATAAAAAGCAAAGAGCCGAGACGAAGTTAAGAAAGAAAGAAAGGGACGGCATGAAACAGGCAACCACCACCAGAACCTCTTATTTTTCCTTGAAGCGAGCTACCTTTGGGTTGCCATTTTGTATTGAGACAGATGGCGTGAGATTGTGTAGTGTGTGGATTATATTTAAAAGCAAATCTGGCAACTTTTCTTACGTCAAACAAACAGACAAGACTGATTGATCCGTTCATGATGAATTTTCATATTAAACTTTGAGGGCTTGAGAAATTACGGGAGTTTCCCGGGAGAAACGACAAAATGGGAGTATGACAGTATGCCGGTAGACGGCTTTAAAATACGGTAGAACCCAGGAAAAACGGGAGAGTTGGCAGGTATGCTGTGCATAACACCCTGTTATCGGTCACAGACAGATTTACAGAACAGACAGCTGTACAAACCACGTCTGTACCACACCTCGAGAGCCCCCTTCCTGCAGACACACACACATACGCACGTGCACACACACACACACACACACACACACTAGACACAGTCAGATATACACATACAGTCAAGCCGGAAAGTCTGCACACCCCTTTCACCTTCTCCACATTTTATTACGTTACAGACTTATACTACAATAGATTGAGTTCATTTTTTGCCTCAAACATCTACACACAATAGCCAATAATGACGAAGTGAAAACTGATTTTTAGAAAATATGCAATTTTATTTTACTGACAAAAATAGGTTATTTAGGGGTTACATATCTGTACACACCCTTAGCCTAATACTTGGTTGCTGCACCTTTGGCAGCGATTACAGCTTCAAGGCATCTTGGGAAAGAAGCTACGAGCTTGGCACACTTGTTTCTGGACATTTTTGCCCATTCCTCTTGGCATATCCTTGCAAGCTCCGTCAGGTTGGATGGGGAGTGTCAGTACACAGCCATTTTCAGCTCTTTCCACAGATGTTCAATTGGATTCAGGTCTGGGCTCTGGCTGGGCCACTCAAGGACATGCACAGACTTTCTCCGAAGCCACTCCTTTGTTCTCTTGGCTGTGTGCTTCGGGTCGTTGTCATGTTGGAAGGTAAACCTTCGCCCCAGTCTGAGGTCCAGAACGCTCTGGAGCAGGTTTTCTTCAAGGATCTCGGCGTACTTAGCTGCATTCATCTTTCCCTCTATCAGGACTAGTCGTCCCGTTCCCGCTGCTGAAAAACATCCCCACATCATGATGCTGCCACTGCCATGCTTCACTGTAGGGATGGTATTAGCCAGGTGATGAGCGGAGCCTGGTTTCCTCCAGACGTGACGCTTGGTATTCAGGCCAAAAAGTTCAATTTTGGTTTCATCAGACCAGAGAATCGTGATTCTCATGGTTTGAGAGTCCTCTAGGTGCCTTTTGGCAAACTCCAAGCGGGCTGTGATGTGCCTTTTACTAAGGAGGGGCTTCCGTCTGGCCACTCTACCATAAAGGCCTGATTGGTGGAGTGCTGCCTGGATGGTTGATCTTCTGAAAGGTTCTTCCATCTCCACAAGGATACACTGGAGCTCTGTCAGAGTGACCCTCGGGTTCCTGCTCACCTCCCTGGCCAAGGCCCATCTTCCCCGATTGCTCAGTTTGGCCGGGCGGTCAGGTCTAGGAAGATTCTTGGTGGTTCCAAACGTCTTCCATTTACGAATGATGGTGGCCACTGTGCTCTTTGGGACCTGTAAAGTTGCAGAGATTTTTCCGCACCCTTCTCCAGATCTATGCCTTGACACAATCCTGTTTATGAGGTCTGCAGATAATTCCTTTCACCCCATGGCTTGGAGTTTGCTCTGACATGCACTGTCAACTGTGGGACCTTATATAGGCAGGTGTTGGCAATCCCCAATCATGTCCAATCAATTGAATTTATCACAAGTGGACTCCAATTAAGTTGTAGAAACATCTCAAGCAGTATCAGTGGAAACAAAATGCACCTCAGCTCACTTTTGGGTGTCATATCAAAGGGTGTGCACACTTGTGTACATATGATATTTTACATTTTTATTTTTAATAAATTAGCACAAATGTCTAAAAACCTGTTTTCACTTTGTCATTATGGGCTATTTTGTGTAGAATTTTGAGACAAAAAATGAACTCAATCTATTGTAGAATATGTCTGTAACATAATAAAACGTGGAGAAGGTGAAAGGAGTGTGCAGACTTTCCGGCTTGACTGTACATATGGGCTATAGGGGGCTATAGGGTCCAGCTCTATGATTTGCTCCTGCTCTGAGCCATTTGGGTAATGAACTGAACGAGTACAATGAGGGTATGGCCTGCCTTCACCTGTCCCTCCCCTGACTCTCACACCACTGCGAGAAACACAAACACACACCCCTCCTTGAGGGAAGGAGAGAGAGGGGTCAGGAAAGGGAGGGAGTGAGAGAAACAGAGAGAGAGAGAGAGAGTGGGAGAGGGAGGGATCACTGTAATCTGTGAGAAGTGTCCCAGGCAGCGAGTACTTCCTCCCAGCTCTGCTTCTCCCAGAGTGGCCTCAGAATCCCTGGGACAGCAGCAGACAGCCACTGCATCCCTGCTTCTCGTACCAACTGACTCTCAAACCAACTGCCTCTAATGGACTCTACAGAATCTGCTTTAAACGTCCTCTGATGCATATTTGCTCTAACGGACTCTAACAGACTCGGAGAGACTGTAAAGGGCGCTTTTTTACAAACTCTAAGGGACTCTAAAAGGCACAAAGTGTAAGGGACTCTGAAAAGGCACACCTTCTAACAGATTCTAAAGGATGTGCCTTCTAATGGACCTTAAAGGACACCTGCATTAAAGGATTCTATAGGGCAGCTGCACTAAAGGACTCTATAGGGAATCCCCTCTATAGGACTCGAAAGGCGCCCCCCTCTATAGGACTCAAAAGGCGCCCCCTCTATAGGACTCTCCCTCTAACAGGTGCTGCTGTCCTGTTATGGCCTGTGTTGATGTGGAGACCCCCAGCGCCTGCAGGAGTCGATTTAGATCAGGTGCCTCTCTCCTCACGCACCGTTTCTTTCTCTCTTTCTCCTCACACTCCATCTCTTTCTCCTCACACTCATCTCTTTCTCCTCACACTCATCTCTTTCTCCTCACACTCATCTCTTTCTCCTCACACTCATCTCCTTCTCCTCACACTCCATCTCTTTCTCCTCACACTCATCTCTTTCTCCTCACACTCTGTTTGTGTGTGTGTGTGTGTGTGTGTGTGTGTGTTCTTATTGTGTTTTTTTTGTCTCTCTCACTTTGTCCCTTCTCTGTCTCTCTATCTTTGTCTCTTTTTCCTCTTTAATCTCTTGGTTCATTTCCCTGCCTCTTTCCCTCTCCCTTTCTCCCTCTCAATCTCTCTGTATGTCTCTATTCTCTCTCCCTCTCAATCTCTCTGTATGTCTCTATTCTCTCTCCCTCTCAATCTCTCTGTATGTCTCTATTCTCTCTCCCTCTCAATCTCTCTGTATGTCTCTATTCTCTCTCCCTCTCAATCTCTCTGTATGTCTCTATTCTCTCTCCCTCTCAATCTCTCTGTATGTCTCTATTCTCTCTCCCTCTCAATCTCTCTGTATGTCTCTATCCGCGCTCCCTCTCCCTCTGGTTGTGGGTCTCTGTGCTGTGACGTCAGGCCCTTGGCTCAGAGTGGAGCGGCAGTGGGGAATGTGGACAGGCTGTTCCATTCCTCTTGATTGTTGAAGCTCTTGCACCTATTTACAAAAAGAGGCTGCCAGCTGGAATCCCCATGGTTTTATGTATATGTGTGTGTGTGTGTGTGTGTGTGTGTGTGTGTGTGTGTGTGTGTGTGTGTGTGTGTGTGTGTGTGTATATGTATATGTGTAGGTGTGCGTGTGTGTGTGTATGTTTGTGTGTGCACTGCAAAAATGTTTGTTTTAAGTGTCTTGTAATGGGACTTAAAATCTTATTTTTCTTCTCTAAAGTGGAAAATATTATATTGTTTTAAGTTACTTTTTGCTTGACAAGTGAAATTATCTTACCCCACTGGCAAATCTTGAAAAAAGTGAACTATCGCACCCCACTGGCAATCTTTTTGTCTTATTTAGCAAGATTCTAAAGTCTAAATATAAGATTAAAATGCTTGTTAAGATTTGGTTCTTGCTGTGTGTGTGTGTGTGTGTGTGTGTGTGTGTGTGTGTGTGTGTGTGTGTGTGTGTGTGTGTGTGTGTGTGTGTGTGTGTGTGTGTGTGTGTGTGTGTGTGTGTGTGTGTGTGTGTGTGTGTGTGTGTGTGTGTGTGTGTGTGTAAGGGGGTTGGGGTTAGAAATCAACATCCACACGAAGTAGCTGCTGAGCAGGTTTGACTTTATGTATTCAATGAAAGCTGTTCCCTGAGCCTCCTAAAGCAATGAGAAAGTGTTGAGAAAAGTTGCCTCGCTGACACCTTAATCTCTGGGCTCCTATTGACATCCCCCGCAGACCCTGCAGATCTCCACACGTTCCCCACGATGCTCAGCTGGCACTGCTAGCGTCTGCTTTTCACATCTCTCATTATCATTTCAGTTACTGCACAGGGCTCTTATTGGATGACAGAATGTGTTTATAAATGTGTGGTTATGATTTCACTGCTCTGTACCCATGAGTGATGTGTAAAGGATATGTGTGTCACCCAGAATAAGGAGGCTGCTGAGGATATGAGCGATGCGAGGGTCACTGGGGTCACTCTACAGACAACGCTGAGTTTGCTGTGGAGAGAGTTCATATCTATCATTTACACTGTCTGTGAGCAGCTTTCTGTGCCAGTGCCAGATCTCTGCTGTTTTTCCTGATGGTGCGTGTATATGTGTATGTATGTGTGTGTGTGTGTGTGTGTGTGTGTGTGTGTGTGTCCGTGTGTGCGTGTGGGTGTGGGTACATGTACCAGGTCACAGCAGGAAACTGGGCTGGGCAGAACAGGACACAGTGTTCTGAACCTTCCAACTGAACACACTGACCCTCCAGTACCGCACACACACACATTTTCCCTCTCACCTTTTCTATACTCATGCACACAAAAACATGCTATATACACAGGCACGTGCACACACAGATGCATGCACACACACACACACACACACACATGCTTCCCTGCCCCTGTACACACAGCTGGAGTTTATGTTCTGGGAGTGAGTCAGTGTGCTGTTTGAGTGGGTGATAGCTCAGAGATCTGACCTGAGTAATGTGGCTGTGGGGCTCTCTTTAATCCAGGGATCAGTGTAACTGTGAGCTGGCCTGCGTCATCACAGAGCCTGCGTCATCACCAGCAGCTCCTCCATCACCTTCTAACGCTTTACTGCAGATCTACAGTCTGTGGATTGTTTTAGCCCCTACCATCACTCTGCCACCTTCTAATGCCTCCACCCCTACCCTCACTCTGTCACCTTCTAATGCCTCCACCTGTACCGTCACTCTGTCACCTTCTAATGCCTCCACCCCTTCCCTCATTCTGTCACCTTCTAATGCCTCCACCCCTTCCCTCTCTCTGTCACCTTCTAATGCCTCTACCCCTTCCCTCATTCTGTCACCTTCTAATGCCTCCACCCCTTCCCTCACTCTGTCACCTTCTAATGTCTCCACCCCTTCCCTCACTCTGTCACCTTCTAATGCCTCCACCCATACCATCACTCTGTCACCTTTTAATGCCTCTACCCCTTCCCTCACTCTGTCACCTTCTAATGCCTCCACCCCTTCCCTCACTCTGTCACCTTCTAATGCCTCCACCCCTTGCCTCACTCTGTCACCTTCTAATGCCTCCGCCCATACCATCACTCTGTCACCTTCTAATGCCTCCACCCCTACCGTCACTCTGTCACCTTCTAATGCCTCCACCCGTACCCTCATTCTGTCACCTTCTAATGCCTCTATCCATACCCTCACTCTGTCACCTTCTAATGCCTCCACCCCTACCCTCACTCTGTCACCTTCTAATGCTTCCACCCCTACCCTCATTCTGTCACCTTCTAATGCCTCTACCCATACCCTCACTCTGTCACCTTCTAATGCCTCCACCCCTACCCTCACTCTGTCACCATCTAATGCCTCCACCCCTTCCCTCATTCTGTCACCTTCTAATGCCTCTACCCGTACCCTCACTTTGTCACCTTCTAATGCCTCCACCCCTACACTCACTCTGTCACCATCTAATGCCTCCACCCCTTCCCTCATTCTGTCACCTTCTAATGCCTCTACCCGTACCCTCACTCTGTCACCTTCTAATGCCTCCACCCCTACCCTCACTCTGTCACCATCTAATGCCTCCACCCCTTCCCTCACTCTGTCACCTTCTAATGCCTCCACCTGTACCCTCACTCTGTCACCTTCTAATGCCTCCACCTGTACCCTCACTCTGTCACCTTCTAATGCCTCCACCCCTTCCCTCACTCTGTCACCTTCTAATGCCTCCACCCCTTCCCTCACTCTGTCACCTTCTAATGTCTCCACCCCTTCCCTCACTCTGTCACCTTCTAATGCCTCCACCCATACCATCACTCTGTCACCTTTTAATGCCTCTACCCCTTCCCTCACTCTGTCACCTTCTAATGCCTCCACCCCTTCCCTCTCTCTGTCACCTTCTAATGCCTCCACCCATACCATCACTCTGTCACCTTCTAATGCCTCCACCCCTTCCCTCACTCTGTCACCTTCTAGTGCCTCCACCTGTACCCTCACTCTGTCACCTTCTAATGCCTCCACCTGTACCCTCACTCTGTCACCTTCTAATGCCTCCACCCCTTCCCTCACTCTGTCACCTTATAATGCCTCCACCCCTTCCCTCACTCTGTCACCTTCTAATGTCTCCACCCCTTCCCTCACTCTGTCACCTTCTAATGCCTCCACCCATACCATCACTCTGTCACCTTTTAATGCCTCTACCCCTTCCCTCACTCTGTCACCTTCTAATGCCTCCACCCCTTCCCTCTCTCTGTCACCTTCTAATGCCTCCACCCATACCATCACTCTGTCACCTTCTAATGCCTCCACCCCTTCCCTCACTCTGTCACCTTCTAATGCCTCCACCCCTTGCCTCACTCTGTCACCTTCTAATGCCTCCGCCCATACCATCACTCTGTCACCTTCTAATGCCTCCACCCCTACCCTCACTCTGTCACCTTCTAATGCCTCCACCCGGACCCTCATTCTGTCACCTTCTAATGCCTCTACCCGTACCCTCACTCTGTCACCTTCTAATGCCTCCACCCCTACCCTCACTCTGTCACCTTCTAATGCCTCCACCCGTACCCTCACTCTGTCACCTTCTAATGCCTCCACCCCTACCCTCACTCTGTCACCTTCTAATGCTTCCACCCGTACCCTCACTCTGTCACCTTCTAATGCCTCCACCCCTTCCCTCATTCTGTCACCTTCTAATGCCTCTACCCGTACCCTCACTCTGTCACCTTCTAATGCCTCCACCCCTACCCTCACTCTGTCACCATCTAATGCCTCCACCCCTTCCCTCATTCTGTCACCTTCTAATGCCTCTACCCGTACCCTCACTTTGTCACCTTCTAATGCCTCCACCCCTACACTCACTCTGTCACCATCTAATGCCTCCACCCCTTCCCTCATTCTGTCACCTTCTAATGCCTCTACCCGTACCCTCACTCTGTCACCTTCTAATGCCTCCACCCCTACCCTCACTCTGTCACCATCTAATGCCTCCACCCCTTCCCTCATTCTGTCACCTTCTAATGCCTCTACCCGTACCCTCACTCTGTCACCTTCTAATGCCTCCACCCCTACCCTCACTCTGTCACCATCTAATGCCTCCACCCCTTCCCTCATTCTGTCACCTTCTAATGCCTCTACCCGTACCCTCACTCTGTCACTTTCTAATGCCTCCACCCCTACCCTCACTCTGTCACCTTCTAATGCTTCCACCCGTACCCTCACTCTGTCACCTTCTAATGCCTCCACCCCTACCCTCACTCTGTCACCATCTAATGCTTCCACCTGTACCCTCACTCTGTCACCTTCTAATGCCTCCACAACTTCCCTCACTCTGCCACCTTCTAATGCCTCCACCCCTACCCTCACTCTGTCACCTTCTAATGCCTCCACCTGTACCCTCACTCTGTCACCTTCTAATGCCTCCACCTGTACCCTCACTCTGTCACCTTCTAATGCCTCCACCCCTTCCCTCATTCTGTCACCTTCTAATGCCTCCACCCCTTCCCTCTCTCTGTCACCTTCTAATGCCTCTACCCCTTCCCTCATTCTGTCACCTTCTAATGCCTCCACCCCTTCCCTCACTCTGTCACCTTCTAATGTCTCCACCCCTTCCCTCACTCTGTCACCTTCTAATGCCTCCACCCATACCATCACTCTGTCACCTTTTAATGCCTCTACCCCTTCCCTTACTCTGTCACCATCTAATGCCTCCACCCCTTCCCTCATTCTGTCACCTTCTAATGCCTCTACCCGTACCCTCACTTTGTCACCTTCTAATGCCTCCACCCCTACACTCACTCTGTCACCATCTAATGCCTCCACCCCTTCCCTCATTCTGTCACCTTCTAATGCCTCTACCCGTACCCTCACTCTGTCACCTTCTAATGCCTCCACCCCTACCCTCACTCTGTCACCTTCTAATGCCTCCACAACTTCCCTCACTCTGCCACCTTCTAATGCCTCCACCCCTTCCCTCACTCTGTCACCTTCTAATGCCTCCACCCCTACCCTCACTCTGTCACCATCTAATGCCTCCACCCCTTCCCTCATTCTGTCACCTTCTAATGCCTCTACCCGTACCCTCACTCTGTCACCTTCTAATGCCTCCACCCCTACCCTCATTCTGTCACCTTCTAATGCCTCCACCCCTACCCTCACTCTGTCACCTTCTAATGCTTCCACCTGTACCCTCACTCTGTCACCTTCTAATGCCTCCACAACTTCCCTCACTCTGTCACCTTCTAATGCCTCCACCCGTACCCTCACCCTGTCACTATCTAATGTCTCCACCCCTTCCCTCACTCTGTCACCTTCTAATGCCTCCACCCGTACCCTCACTCTGTCACCTTCTAATGCCTCCACCCGTACCCTCATTCTGTCACCTTCTAATGCCTCCACCCGTACCCTCATTCTGTCACCTTCTAATGCCTCCACCCATACCCTCATTCTGTCACCTTCTAATGCCTCCGCCCGTACCCTCACTCTGTCACCTTCTAATGCCTCCACCCCTACCCTCACTCTGTCATCCTATAATGTTTTATTAAGAGCCAATGAACTCTGCACGCTGCTCCAGTGATACATGCTTACCCGGGCCAGAGCTTTGCTAAATGCTTAAACTGCAGGTTTATTATGACACAGAGTCCAGTCAGAACACCTGGGTGTGTCTGCCAGTGTAAAGTTGTTTAATTTAACTATTCCCGGGGAGTTATGGGAGCTCAGCGCTCAGTTATCCAAACACAGTGACACCGGATTCACATCGACAGCTATAGCAATAACTATAAATAATAAAAAAAGTCACATCACTCAATTTCAGCTGAACAGAGCCAGTCACACACAACTTTAACTGTAAAAAGGGGGAGTCTTATAAAGCTTTTTACATATGGTCCATTTAGTTAGAAAATGTTTATTTCAATCAGTGTTTTTTTTTTCAATTGATGTGGAAGTCATAAACGCATCAAACTACTTGAAATAACTGATTGACAAGTGTGTTTCAAAGGCAGAAAAAAATCATATACAAATAGTATTTATTGTTGTCCAACATTATGACATTATTTTTTAGGTTGTCAATGTGATGGTGCCTTGTTAATTTAAAGGGTGGACAAAAATTAAAAGGACAGACTTCAGTCCCTTTTTAGCGCTTCTATTTGTTAAAGTCTTCAGTGCAAACATGGTGGCCAAATGCAGACAGATAAGGTTCCACTCAGCTGCCTGGTGTTTGGGTGACATCACTAGTGATGTCACAGTTAACTGAGTCAGAAAGGAGCAGACAGTGTGTGGAAATATCTAACTAACTACTCAAAAGTTAACCTCAAGGGAAGTTTTGTTGTTGGATTTACAGTAACAACAATCGCATACCGAGCCAGTACCCGTACAGGGCTGATTGGGGAAATTCCTGGCGCATCGACACAAACACTTCCTGGGATTTACCCCTCCACTCCATAGTGTGACTTAGGGTTTAGGTAATCATTCTACCAGAGACTTTGTATAGCCACATTCTGCTACACATGAGACAGGAAGTGGGCTGGTGAGAGAATGGGGGTGGGGCGTTATTGGTAGGCGGGGCCTGTCTGGCCCAGTTTCCCAGGATTTCTCAGGCTGTGAGAGCTGGGGAGAGTCAGCTGGGAGACGGATAGAGCCAACGCTGTTCCCTCTGCTTCTCTTTTGATCTCTCATCTCTTTCTCACTCCCGTTCCTCCCCCTCCCCAGTTCTCCAGGTGCGTCTTCAGCAGAGGTGTACCCGTGAGCAGCTGATCCAGCAGGGCATCATGCCATGTAAGTATGATCCCCAGCACAGTTCCAGCCCTCTGTCACTGTTTCAAAGTGCACGCTCGCATGCTGCCTTGAACATTTTACCCTGAACAATTTCTGCTGGGGTCTTTTACCCCGGTCCCGGAGAACCACAGGGTCTGTTGGGGTCTTCTACCCTAGTCCTGGAGAGCTATGGGGTCGGCTGGGGTCTTCTACCCTGGTCCTGGAGAGCCACAGTGTCTGCTGTGTTAATTTTTATATCAATAACAAATTCAACCCCAAGAAACCAGATAAGGTGAGTTAAGGTTAGTATAACTACTTTAATTTATCAATTAGCCTAAGTGATTAGTAACTAGTAACCAGCAGACCCTGTGACTCTTCAGGACCAGTTTTGAGGAGCACTGGTTTAGAATTATGGAGGTGCATGACTGATGAATCAGGTACTGTAAAATTTACTCAAACAAACTTGCAAAGACAAACATAGCATGAATCGACACATACTTTACCTGTATATGAGGGTATTGAAACAAATTCTAATGAAAAAGGAAGTAGCAGATCTTTTTTTCTTTTTTTTTTTAAAACTTTTTAGTAGTATTATTATTATAAATATTTTGTTTTCTCATATACTTTATGTTACACTTGAGGGTTGACTTCCAGTGTACCAGATAAACCTTTTATCATAATGGTTATCATATTATTCTATGCTAGTTTTATCTTTGTTTATGTTTCTAGTAATATTAAACAGTATGGGGAGCCGAATGCGACATTAGAGGCTATGATTTTACTGTGCATTTTTCCCCACATTTAATGGAAATATCGCTTTTTTCTCACATTTAAACAAAAAAGTCCCCTTTTCCTACATTTACAGGTGTAAATATTAAATGTACAATCCCAAAATTACATATATGAGCTAAATGTTTTATTATTTAGTGGTTTTTAACATTTAGCTAAATGTATAATAGTTTAGCTAAATGTATGAACATTTAACTAAATGTATGAAACATTTATCTAAATGTTTAATTAAATCTATAAATAATTTCGCTAAATGTACAAACCTTTTACTAAATGTATGAAACATTTATCTAAATATTTTGGTAAATGTATAAAACATTTAGCTAAATGAATGAAACATTTATCTAAATATTTAAGTAAATGTATAAAACATTAAACTAAATATTTAAATAAATGTATGAAACATTTAGTAAATGTACAAACCATTTAGTAAATGTACGAAACATTTAGCCAAACATTTAGCTAAATGTTTCATACATATACCTAAATGTTTCATACATTTAATTAAATATTTAGCTATATGTTTCATGCATTTAGTTAAATATTCATACATTTAGCTAAATTATTATACATTTAGCTAAATGTTAAAAACCACTAAATAATAAAACATTTAGCTTATATATATAATTTTGGGATTGTACATTTAATATTCACGCCAGTTTTTTCGAAGATAATAAAAGTAGGAAAAAGGGATAGTTCTTTGTTTAAATGTGTGAAAAAAGCGATGTTTCCATTAAATGTGGGAAAAAATGCACTGAAAAAACATAGCGTTTTATGTCGCATTCGGCACCCCATAAAACAGCACCTACTGTATCTGCTTATTGCAGAGCTTAACTACAGCAAGGTATAGTTGTTGGGCACGTAATATTTCAGCTTATATATACGTTTTTACAGTTTCTTACCTGAAAAATAGTAGCAAATACTCTTAAAGGTGCACTATGTAGGATTTTTAGCCTGGCTGTAGTCCTGTGTTTACAATCAAAAAAGTCTCCGCCTCTGTTCTAAACCCCACCCACTCCCCTCCGTTGAGGCAGAGATTGTATAGCACAGGCAAGAAACAGGCGAAAAATGTCAAGCAAAGATCAAATTAAAATAACGTTTTCAGCAACATTGTTCTATACGGTAACAGCAATTGGGTAGTGTTATAACGATTAGGCTAAATGAACACTTTTGAAATCGTTTTGAAGTCCTCAGCTCCCCAACATCGACCCCTGCTTCATAATGTATTCATTTATATAGCCTACTGTACGTCGCTTTGATTAAAAACATCTTCTAGGAAGCATGTATCTGGCTCATCGTTACTGCCGTCTCCGACGAACGCAGTTGTAATTGGCGATTCTATGTTCGGAACGTAAATGTTGCCAGTGGTTTCATGGATTTTAACGTGAAGCCTACTGTTTTCCTGGTGTGAGAGTGGATGACATAGCTTACAACATCAAGCTCCCCTGATCATTTAAAAACACTCTGGAGCTGTAATAATTCATGTAGGCAGAAATTACACTAGGTTGATAAAATCATAAGTTTTAAAGACTGATTTTATTTCATTATAGGCCTATAACTGCATTAAACCCATTTGCAAGCTTAATTGTGATCTCAGAACTGCTTCCTGTTTTAAACCGTGGCAGTGAGAAATTCAGCCAGCTCAGTGCCCTAAATCTGAGTGTTTGGCTAACATTATTCTGAAATGTAAGACAACAAAATTCCTTTGTTTGAACGATACCCTTAGCTAGCTTGCTAGCTAACGTTAGCCTCAAAACAAAGAATACCTTACTTGGACGCACATCGTTTCACTAAAATATCTACCTAGCAATCTAACGCTAGCGAAATCTGAATACATTCATTGATTCAGTCACAAAATGGAATAAACTCTTCTAAAACAGGTATCTGGTTTGCATTAGATAGGATAGATAACTAGCTGGTAGCCGTGATAAATTAGCTAAGGTTAGCTAACGTTAGCTGAAGCTCAATGCTTACCTGTTCAGGAGAAGATTAGCCAACTCGGCATCTGTCTTGAAAGCCTTCTGGGCTCTAAGCTGTCTCCGTCTTTCAAATGCCAGTCCAAGATTTACCCGTGTTTTAGGACGGCTCTGGTCGTGGAGCTGTTTCGAAAGAGGATGAGGCTTTTTAGGTTTGGTAGAATCTAGTACCATCGCAGTTGATCCAGTTCGTTTGCTTGCTTCCATAGATGCAGCGCGCTGTGTTTGTGTGCCAATTTGTTTCATATCAGGCAACCCGTCGAAATGGGCAGTGGGCGGAGTCAACTCTGAGAATAGTGAATCACACAGGACAAAAACAGACGTTCCGACCCGGAATGGAAATTTCAAAGGAGAATATACTGGCTGTAGCATTGTTGTCGGAGAAGCCAGTATTTCGATTTAGCATGTTTCCTTAATCTCTGATGAAATATCATGGTCATTTTATGATTTAGTACAGTAAATTTGTTACATATAGCCCTTTTAACACTCAACACTGTCCGGTACCTTCTGCGGTTCACAATCAATGTTTCATAGGTAAATCATCTCAGCTACAAAGAGTTATTAGATGCCACGCAGTGGACAGGAGTATTAACTATAGTCTTAAGAATAAGAGAACAATGAAATTAAAGACAGTAATAACCCTTCATATTCTATATGTACCACATATGCAAAGCATGTTTCAAATGCAAGTGTTCCTGTTTGTACTGCATGCTTGAGCCTATGTGCATTGCGTGCATTTTGTATCCGCCCACACGCACACTGGTATGCAAAATAAGATGGTAACCATTTGAGCTACAAAGTGGACCAAATGATACTGCTGGTGCATTTTTTGCATCAGGCAACCAGAGGAGGGATAACTAGAATGCAGACATTGCAGCACAACTAAAACTGACAGGGGTGAACACTCGAGCAACGAGAGTTCCGTTTCACATTCCCCCACAATGTTCGCTCCAGGAAGCCCAGAGCTGCATCATCGCCCAGAACTGGTCTAAACTCTCATTGGCCCACACTACCACACCGACAACCAATGACACACTCCGGTTCCTCCAGACAGTGGAGGCCATGGGCCCAGGGGGTGTTTGTCCTTCAGGAAGATCACTGCTTGGTCATCACTGGTCGTTCATAGATAAGCCCTCACTGATTGTTTCAATTGTCCAGTGAGTAATCCCACTGAGTGTTGGCATAGTGGGATGATTCAGTTAAGGATTTCAAGCGAGAGCCTGCAAAACAATGGCTCAATTTCCCCCTTTTGTCTCGCAACATGAAAGAACGCTGTAACAACCACGTCCCGCCGAATCGTTCCACCGACGTGTGGTGTCGCACTCAATCATAACCCAGAAGGGGATGTTTTTTTTTTCCCCGTCTGTTTTCGGTTTGAGGCCTCAAGCGAGAAATCGAGATGAATCAAGCCAAGCTCGACCAATCATTGTGTCAGCCAAGCATGACTCAATCCCGCACAGGCCTAACGTAACCGTTACCCCACAAAGGTCTGGCGCTTAACTCTGAGAATTTTGATTTGCCACAGAGTTTCCTTGGCTGCCCAGATCGCTGTTTGTGCAAGCGTTCCTCAAAGTAGTATATTCAGGATTGTATTTAATTTTACTCCTTAGTAATGTTGCTTGACGTGTACCAGCTGGCTCTTTCAGTAAACTTTACATAAATATCTGGTGATAAAAGGATTACCTATCGCGGGTATGTGACCATTACACTCTCATTAATGGCTAATGGATTGATGTTGATTTATGAATCTAGGCCTTTTCTTTGTGCACTAACTGTAAATCGTGGGTCAGCTATATGCCTAAAATGGAAACGTAAAGTGTGAATGTTTTACCCACTGCTTGTGACTGCTGAAGAATCATTTATACATTATCTCAGCTTAAATTGTGGTCAGTACCAGATGGTTCATCAGTCCTGATTAATTGATTTATGAATTGTACTTCAGAGGGGGAAATGTATTTTAATCTGGTGTTGCACCCCCCATTCCCCCCTACAGCCCTCAAGACTCCTGCAGCCTTCCACAAACAGATCCGCAGCCTAGAGAGAGCTAGAGTAAGACCATGTACTGTCTCTCTCTATCACACACACACACGCTAGCACAACCACACACATGTTAATTTTTAAAGATTTTAAATATATGATGTCACAGCATGTGTCCGTTGTATGGACTTATTTCCTGCCATCTTGTCAACAGACGGAAAACCTTCTGAAGCACAAGATCAGGCGGCGGCCAGAGCGCTCTGAGCTGGTCCGCATGCACATCCTGCAAGGTACAATGCAGTATCACCTCCCCATCAACACTGCTGCACAGCACTTACCCTATAGAGCTCTGAGCCCCATGCCACCTGACTTACTTAATGCATGCATTCATTAATTACATTGTTAAAGTCCATACAATAAAATGTATCAAATATACGTTTACAGTATATATATCTGTACTTTACTAAATTATACTAGCCACAGTTGGAAACAAATGAAGTAAATTTATTGTTCAGATTGGTAAATTTAAAGTTAGGTTATGGGATAAAAAGTAGTCAAAAACAGTTTAATGGAAATTAAACTGAAAATCCCAAGTGTCAGTACCAGCAGTAAAACAGCCCCAGCTCAGTTTTTGGACTAGTGACCAAGATGAAAGAAACACTGGAGTTGGTGAGCATTAGCAAGAGACTGAGGTTTCCTAACCCCATAATGAGAGGAACTATAACAAGCAGTCAATCATTGACTTGTTTGAACCAGTCAAGAATAATGTGCTCTCCACAGCTGTCAGTGAGTCACTGGTAGAGTAGGGTAACTGCACTTCATTTGATGTTTCATGAAACTGTGCTCGTCGCCAATACTGGCTGTGTGGAGCTGTGCTGCATGTTTGTACCCCTGTGGGTGGAGACCCAAAGCCCTCCTGGCTGTGTGGAGCTGTGCTGCATGTTTGTACCCCTGTGGGTGGAGACCTGAAGCCCTCCTGGCTGTGTGCAGCTGTTCTGCATGTTTGTACCCCTGTGGGTGGAGACCTGTAGCCCTTCTGGCTGTGTGCAGCTGTTCTGCATGTTATGTTCCCCTGTGGGTGGAGACCTGACCTCTTCCTGGTTGTATGTAGCTGTGCTGTTCTGCATGTTATGTTCCCCTGTGGGTGGAGACCTGACCTCTTCCTGGTTGTATGTAGCTGTGCTGTGCTGTGCTGCATGTTTGTACCCCTTTGGGTGGAGGTCTGACCTCTTCCTGGCTGTACGGCAGAGACCCAGGCGGAGGCCTCTCTCCAGTCCACACAGTTGAAGCTGAAGAGGGCGCGGCTGGCTGACGGGCTGAATGAGAAGCTGGCACTGCGCCCTGGGCCCCTGGAGCTGGTGGAGAAGAACATCCTGCCCGTAGACTCCACTGCCAAGGAGGCCTTCAGTGGTAAAGCAGCCCTGCTGGCCAATCAAGGGCACTGTGCCCCTTAATTTATTCTGATCACCTTAAAGACAAAGCCCTGGCCTCTCAACTCCAAACATACAGTCTTACAAACCTACAAACCAACAGTTCATTTATAGCATTACTGATCCCTTTATAATATGAATTTATCATACTTCAAAATGGTGCTTTCCAAGCTCCGCCCCTTCTTACACCTTTGAATGGTCATTGGATAATAACCTGCATCCTCTGTGATGTTTTGTTAATGAACTGTACTCCAGTTGATGATGGTTCATAAGCTTTTTTTGTGCGGTCATTGGTTAAGAGGCAATTTGACGGATGATAATGTTAATGACCTGTATGATGAATGCTGATTGGTTTATTAGCTGTATTCTGTGTGATCACTGGTTCATAATTTCTCATGTTGGCCCTGTAGTTGGGGAGGTAGGCCACACTGAGGCACGAGATGTGTACACCTTCGATGAGGAGACTGGTGATGCCTTGTCCCACGATCAACTGGCCAATCAAAGGCTACCCCCAGAGGAATCCAAACCAACTGATATCCCCAAACCTGCCCTGCAGGTGTGGCTCACTCTCCTGTTTTAATTAACTACAATAATATTATTATGATTATTATTATTATTATTATTATTATTATTATTATTATTATTATTATTAATAATAATAATAATAATAATAATAATAATAATAATAATAATAATAATAGTAATAATCATCATCTCTCTTTCTCTGTCTCTCTCTCATTTATCACAGTCCTGCCCACCCATCTCACAGGCCCCTGCAGACTTCCTCAAGCTAGTCTGCAGCAGTGAGCAGCCAGTCCACCACTCTGTGGCTGCCTCACAGCTAATCACCACGGTCACTCCTGCCAAGGCGGGCACCACCCTGGTGAAGGTAAACTGTGCAGAACACTGAATATGTTTGCTTCATATTGAAAGAGTGATAAAAAAAACTGCCATCCTGTCTGAAACATTAATGTGCCACTTTACTGTGACATTTGTAAATACGGATATTTCATTGTCAATTTGTCAAATGGCTTGAAAATAGTCATTTGTGGCATTAAATTTGCTGTTCCATTTTCACTGGTAGCTGTTAGCTTTGTTAGCACAGCTAGCCAGGCTAGCTCATTTAGCTTATTTAGTGCAGCTTGTTCATTTAGCTCTTAGCACTGCTACCTCGGTGCAGGTAGCTCAGTTAATACAGCTCGAACAGCCATTAATTTGCCCCACTCTCCTCCCGGCCTCCAGCACAGTCTGCCCAAGCTAGTGGCTGACAGGAGCCGAAGTGGGAAGAAGGTCCACGATGGCAGGCCAAAGGTGAGGAAGCTGAAGTACCACCAGTACGTGCCGCCGGACCAGAAGCCAGGGCCCAGCAAGCTGAGCGTGGACTCGTCCTACACACGCCTCCTGCAGCAGCAGCAGCTCTTTCTGCAGCTCCAGATCCTCGGCCAGCAGCAGCAGCCGCAGCAGCACTGCAGCTACCAGGCCGTCCTGCCGGCTCAGCTAATGTACGCCTCCACCGAAAACCAACACATACGGTACATCCCCAGTACTCAGCCTGGCCAGTCCTGCTCCTGGCTCAGCAGCGCAGCGGCTGTTCCCTGTGAAATCTCAGAATCTCAGAGTCACTCTTTCCCAGGGCACTGATGTCTGCCTGCCACTGTAACTCCTCACACCTCCTTCCAGGATTCAATTCTAAAAATCTACTGAAATTCAGTTAATTGCACTCAAACATAGCAAATTTGACAGCTCACATTTCCTAAACATACTTTTACACAATTTAAAGTTTAACTAAAACAATCCAGTTGAGGGTTTAAACCTTGGCACTGGACAACAACACCGTTTGGGCTCTCTCTGTCTCCCCCTGCAGGTCACTGGCAGAAGGGCAGACTGGGAGCATCAGTGGGGCAATGAGTGGTAATGAAAGTCTGCCCACTCCTGCTGCGGTGCCCCATCTTAGTTCCGCCCCCAAACGGACAAACTATGAGCCAACCTGCAGCATTCCTGTTCTACCTGTCAACCTCGAGGAAATGAAGGTGATGCCCTGAACACACATTGAACACATGCTGAACATATACTGAACATTGGCTGAGGGCACACTGTTCAGTATTTGGAGTTCACATTAGAAGATGATAAATAACACAATAAAAAATGAGACAGAAGTAATGGAATGATGTCATGAATTCCAATTTATTGTGAAAAAAATGGGTAAAATATTCAAATTTTTTACTGGAAAATAGTGCTCCATGGAATATTTTTAAACTTAATATTCGGTGTGGGTCAGTGGGCCTTTCATATGCTGGCTGAATCCCAAACTGAGCCTCACGGACTCGTGGACTGTGGACTTGCAGACTTTAATGGTGTATTTTCGAGGGCAGGTAAGTCTGCATTGATGCGGACTTGCACAAAGTGCGGGTAGAGGGTGAGAAAAGTCCGCATAAGAGCACTTGCCAAAAACATTGTTCTCACAATGGGACGGCCCTAAGGACTCACGGACTTAATGAGAACGCACCTTTGAGTCTGCGAGTCCAGAGAATGGGATTCAGCCGCTGATTTATACGCACTTTGGTACGGCCAACCAAAGCCTTTCGGCGGGTTTCCCCTCTCTCTTCCTCCAGGTTGCCAGATTGAGGCAGGAGCTGAGGCTGAGGAGACTTCCTGTCTCGGGCACCAAGGCCGAGCTGATTGAGAGACTGCGGCCGTTCCAGGACGGCCTGGCAGCCGGGCCTCCGCTGGAGGCGCCGGAGAACATGAGCCCCACGCCCCCGCCCTCCGTCTCCCCCGCCCCCTCCGAGCTCTCCAGCCCCAGCTCCGAGGACGGCGACCACCACGCCCGCGACGAGCAGGACGAGCAGCTCAGGGAGAAGGAGCGGCAGATCGAGGAGCTGAAGAGGCGGCTGCAGCAGGAGAAGCGCAGGGTGGAGGAGCTGAGAACGCAGCTGGAGGGGGTGGAGAGGCGGGGCCAGCGGGGGGCAGGGTCAAGCCCCGCCCAGGAGGAGGAGCACAGAGCAGGCTCCCCAAGCTGCCCGGCTCCCACCCTGCCCACGGTGATCAAGCAGGAGGAGCCTCTCTCAAACCCTCACCCAGGCCCACCAGAGGCCCCGCCTGACAATCAGATCCTGCTGTCCGTCTCTCCCACTGCCCTGCTGCTGCTTAGCAACAACACCAGCCAGCAGGTACCACAGAGATTATACGTACAGTATATACTGTACATGCCTAAGCAAGACAGGGCAAGTGCACAAGAACAGAGTAGCATGTAGTACAAACATCAAAATGAAGTAATATCCATAAACTACATCATGACCACATGGTCAGCTCCTGCTCATCCTCTGCAGTTTAATTTCCTTGATGCTCTAATAAAAAGAGTGTTTCAATCAATTATTATCCTCCCGCTGTTCTTTCAGAATTACTTTTTCCTGAACGTGTAAATGAAACGAGAAATCAATGTTCCTCCTTTTATTATTTTATCAATATTTCAATATTCAGAGTGTGTGTCCTCAGTGGATCACCCCCCTGAAAAGGACATGTGTTCCCACGGCTCTGACTAGAGCCTTTTGTCTATGTTCTCAGGTCTCCCCAGCATGCACCACCTCCTGTTCTGGGCGGAGTCTTGGCCTGAGCCAAGCAGGGGCCAAAGGGACCCGGAGTTTCCCAAACAGCGACCAAGAGAGGGGACCCCTTTCCACTGCGGCCCTCAGCCATGCCCTTCCCAAGAGACCCACTCCCACATACAGGGTACCCGAAAATCACCATCCTGACTACCGCTCAACTAACTTTACATCATAAGAACAGGAGAACGACCTGCCAATCTGTTCCATACATTAACAGCTCTGTGTTATACCTGTTATGCGTCACCTGCCTGTGTGTTATTTTCCCTACCTATAGATCTACATGTCTGATGTACATTATATACTGTATATTTAAAAATAACTCTCTGACCTATCAGTTTACATATCTGTTATTAGTAATGATACTGTACACTAGTGTGGTGTGTGTCATTTTCCGCCTCCCAGCCGACCCTTATCCTCCATTCGCCCACCTCCGCTGACCACGCCTCTAAGGCAAAGGACCCGCCCCGCTATGAGGAGGCTGTCAAACAGACCCGCAGCCAGCAGGCACAGGTAACACACGCATACACATAGCCAGTTCAATTCAGTTTTATTTGTGTAGTGCTTTTCACTGAGGTACAAGGACACTTCACAGGAAAACAGGAAAAAAGGAATGTGGTAAATTGCTCTCGACTGAATGTCAAGTTTTCCAGGTTTAAAGACTGCCATTGTAAAGCATATTCTTAAGAAGCATAACCTAGATACATCTGTTTTAAGTAATTTCTTACCTCCTGTTTTCAGAGATTCTAGAAAGGTTGTTTTCAGTTAACCAATGAACTTAGCAAAAACAATTATTGAAGTTGAAATCAGGCTTCCATTCAAATCATAGTAGACACTGCTCTTGTAAAGGTTGTAAATGACTTCATGTTGATGGTCAGAATAAATCTGTTCCATTTGACACTGTAGAACATAAAATTTGGTAACATTGTCTGGAACACTGGGTTGGCCAATGAGAAACAGTATTAGAATGGTTTCCATCTTATCCAACATGTCTAATGGCACATTCTGTTGTTAATGGAGACTTTGGATCTAAAATAATTCTTACTCTTACCACACATATCTCCAATATATAAACCTGCATTAGAATTGGTTTTAAAGTTATTTTACTAAAGCCTAAATGGGTCAGTACCTGAATACGTTTATGATCTTTTAATTTATTATCAGCCAACGGAAGCAAAGCTCGTTTTCCAAAGGTGGATTATGTACGAAATGGTGTAGCATCCTTTTCTGTATGTGCAACAAAATATGGAAAAATTTGCAATAATAATACTAATAATAATAATAATAATGTACCAAGGCTCCAGCACCCCCGCAACCCTGACCAGGTATAAGCGGGTTAGATAATGGATGGATGGATGGATTAATGTACCACCCACTTCAGTATTCTAATTTATTCTTCTTAGATTACCATAGCAGTTACAAACAGTTACCCTCTGTTTTCACTACACTGTAGGTTCCCATGTTAACCAGCCAACCGATGGATGATCTGTTTGACATACTAATTGAGAGCGGAGGTGAGCAGTGTGTGAATGCATGTGTGTGTGTGTGTGTGTGTGTGTGTGTGTGTGCGCAGACTCTGCAGAGTGTGTGTGTGTGTGTGTGTGTGTGTATGCATGGGGGTGTTGGAGTGTGTGTGGGTGGGTGTATGTTGGGGCAGGGGCAGGGGCAGGATCCATTTATATTGCTAACCAACCGGACCACTTTAGCTGTGGAGTAACCAGACAGAAGGTTCAAACCCCTGACATAAGCGCTATAACCATTAGTACATGTGACATTTAATGTTGAGTGCTCACAATGTAGATTATTGGCTCCTGCACTAATCCCTGGCATTGACTGTGTACTGTCCTTTTCTGAAACAGAGATCTCCCCCTCATTGAGGCAGTGTCTGCCTTCTACCCCAGTTACAGCCAGCATCAGCACCCTGCCCGTCAGCTCGGCCCTGTCCCGACCGCCGCCACAGGTTCAAGTGGCCCCTCCTACCCCAACCCTCGACTCTGCTCTGACCCCTGACCCCAGTCCCACCCTGGTCACCCTGGCATCAGACCGGCAGCTGGAGGCGTTTCTGGAGGACACGTTGGCGGGCGGGGCAGAGGGGGCAGGGCCACAGGCGCTGCGCTGCCCGCTGCTGGACTCCCCCATGGAGGACGCCCTGCCCCTCTGCCCTGCATTTGAGCTGCAGGTTGGCAGGATGGACATGGAGTGGCTGGACCTCCCCGCGCCAGCCGGGCCCGGGGGGGCGCTAGGTCCTGTTAACCTGCTTGGCATTCTATCCCCCAACCTGCTGGAGGACATGGCTTCTAACTCCACTGGGACTGGGGATTACTGGTAGGTCTGGCAACCCATGGGTCCGGCAGAGTTTGTGGGGGATCCACTCCAGTGACATATATACGCCTCCATAGCAGCTAGACTCCTCTCTGGTCAGAACTCCACCTGAGGGAACGCCACCAGGCTGGCTTCCAAACCAACAGTAACCTGCCTGCATGGAACTCTCCCCTCACTATCCCACCCTACGCCTCCACGCTTAGCCACCCAAAACCAGGCCGCGGTTATTCCCATTACACTACATGCTTTCCAGTGAAATCTTCAAGTATGCAGAGTGGCTAGAAAGCATTTTACCCGGGATCAAACATAAAGAAACTGCATGTACTTTTTTCTGTGGAAGAATTTGTTCTTTCTGCTTTTTTTACATTTTTTTTACGATGGAGAAGACGTGATGGGGGTGGCGGGGTGGGGGCGCTGTCTCCCACAGGAGACCCCAGTAACATCTGGACTGGTTTCACCACCTTTCATCTGCTGCTGTTCCACACAGCACAGTCTAATGACACCTGTACTTTATCATCTTTTCAAAAACAAAAAAACTATTGGCATTTTTTTTATAATAACAATGACACAACCATATTCTATGTAGAGTTGTAGTAGCTCAAAAGTAAAATATGTTTTTCTGAATTGAGACTGGAGAGGTAAGAGATAATTGCGTGTCTGTGTGTGTGTGTGTGTGTCTGTCTGTGCATGGACCTGGATATACCTACATACATCTATAGAGGGTGCTATTGGGTCAGAGATGTGCATTACACATTACTCTAAATCTGGCTTTAAACAAACCCAGTGTCAGATGGCATCCCAGCTTGTGCCCAACACACACTCCTCAGCAGCTCTGGAACCTGGTCTTCATGCGCTGCTCAGCCTGCATTCTCCTGTTTCCTCTGAATCATGAAGTACAGTTTGGAACAGTGGTGGGGAACCCCATCCATGGAAGGCCAATGTCCATTTCAGGATCTTACTTCAACTACTGCTCTAAATGATTTCATTAGCACAATCATTTATTTGATCTGGCATTTTAGATAAATTTATTGATGAGCTCACAAATGAGAGCTGAAGTCCTTGTGCCCCAATATGAAATGTTTTACAATGGCTTAATCCAGCGTTTTTCAAACATTTTTTTTCACCCTTAGCACACTCAGAAAAAAATGAAGAACTCTCAAAGCACACCAATTTCCCAGAAGCCAACAACAAATAAAAAATAATTCACAGGGCAAATTTACCACTGGATGTGATTTTTTTCCTCAACGAAAATGATTTTTTCCATGAATCCATCTGCTTATTGCATTGTTTGGCTGGGGAACCTTTGTGATTTCTTTTGCTAAGTTAATAACTAATAATCAAAAAAGCTGGAAGTGAGTTCTCATAAGAACATTTTCTTTCTACTTCAGCTTTCAGAAAGATGCAGCATAATAATAATAATAATAATAATAACCTGTCTATCATTGGCAACTGCTGGTAGCCTGTGCGTGTTAATTACAGCAAAACTGGAAGCTGTTAACCAAGAAAGGCACTGGTAGGATGTACAGGGTGAACTGTGAGCTCAAAGTAAGCTACAACTGGTTCATGCCATAAAAGAGATGGTTTCAGTGAGAAAGCTGAGCAGCAGTCTGTGGATACAAAGGCAGCTTATGACAACCCAGCCCAACTGCTTCTAGCACTGTTAATGAATAAATGCATCTATGGTCTGAAGTTAACACCCGCCGCCAGCCAAATGCTGGTAAAACTATGATTGTGGCTGGTAAGATTTCTACTCTAGCAGCCACTTTGGCAGGCAACCAACCAGGTTTGTTTTACATTGTGAAAGCTAATGCGGCTGGTAAAATGTTGAAAATGGCTGGTTATTTTTTGAATCCGTAAGACACTCTGGCCAGTGGGTGAAAAAGTTAATTTCATGCCCTGAATGCATCCGTTAGTCTAAAATGCATTATGCATTTAATGCCATGTTTCATTGTGCACAAGAAATGACCATTGTTCTGTTTTCGTGACGCTACTCCATAGAAACTGCGCAGCTGAGTGGGCTGATGGAGTAGACAGTGCTGCCCTTTCATCCGATTGTTATTGTAAGGGCTGAGCATGGTCAGATTTGCATGGGCCGGACTCACTCACACACTGTAGGACATGCACGCAGGTATGCTGGCCAGCCTGGCCTCAGGTTCTCATGTTGCCTGTGTGTGTGTGTGTGTGTGTGTTCCACAGGTAACATATCATGGCCACAGAGGCTCAGGTTCCGTATGTGTGCGCTGCACAGGTAATGCATCTGACTACAGGCGCTTAGGCTACCTACATGTGTGTTTCACAGCCAACACGCCTGGTCACAGGGTGCAACACGCCTGGCCAACATTTGGCCATAGAGAGCAATTGGCGAGCAATGTCCCCAAAAAAGGTCACCAAAGGTCACCAAGAACCCATTCACGGAAAATAAATCAGAGTATTAGATGAGAAATAGAAACAGCGTCTCAGATCAAAAAAGCAGATGACTGCATTCATTTTCTGTAACCCCCCCTACCCCCCCCAATGAAAAATGGCATCCAAGTCACTGTTGGTTCACAATACTTTTTTTTTTTTTTACTGTGTGCGTATGTATAGTCAAAACATGCATAATGCTTAATAATAATAAATAATGCGTATTTTTCATAAATGGTGGGCATCTATGTGATCTTCCTTTTGTACGTAGCTGAATAAGTCAAAGTGTTTGGAATATACATTTCATGTCAGTAAAATGGGAAACATAATAAAAGTTAATTAACAAAATAAATAAAAAAGTGTTTAATCAGAAATCATGAAAAGGCTAACTCTAGACCTTAAAAAGGGAAAACAAATTGTCGTTTTGAATTTGTGATTTTTCTATCAAAATCAATGGGGCATAATCCGGATATCCGTGGTGGGCATTTTTCATCATTTGGCACATCAGAGCAGAAGGCATCAAAGGATCACTTATCAAAAAGAGCCAATAATCCATCAAGAATGACCAAAGGGGAGAAAAACAACAAACAACGGCCCCCAGATGCAGGATTGCAACTATTAGTCCAAACACATGACTGCTGATCATCATACAAACTTTGGAGCATTGATTAAACTCAACACTCACTGATTATAAGAGAGAAACCCACAGACCAGCAGACTTCTGCAGACAGTCTCCGGAGTCCCCTGACGCTGGTATAGCATAAGAATAAATGATTCTGAACCTATGCTGGCCTTGCGTTTTACATCCTTCCTTCCACCTCGATTCCTAGGCCATTTCCACTACAGTGATGTCTGGACTATTTCCAATTCATTTAAAATTTATGAAGACTCGATTTTTTTCATTTTTTAAGGTCCGGCATTAGCATTTTTCATGATTTCCGACGAAACACATTATTTCATCATAAATAAGGTTTATCATATTACCTTGCACGTACATTTTTGTTTTCATTATAGTTACAATATTTCCCATTCATTTCGATATAAAAATCACAAAATTAAGAAGACTCGATATTTTTTCACTTCTTCAGGTCCAGGGCTATTTACAGTATAGTACCATTTGTGTGTATCTTTAGTCCCTGATTTTCCTCAGTGTCCTTACCCACAGGCCAGAACAGACAACAGTGTGGCTACCAGCACACCAATAATGTCAACCTGTTACTTCCTGACATAGTGTGCATGTTGACTGGTGTCAGTTTCTTTCAGGTTTAAATAGTGATTCCAAAGTAAAGCCCAATTAATATTCCTGTTGAACAAGGTGAAATTTGACATAAGCTGACTGTCTTTCATATTCAATTTTATTTGGACACATTTATCGTGCATATTTACATAAAAAAACAACATATTGTAAAAAGCTTCTTCTACTGTTACATATTTTGCATCCGTGATTCTGATAACTGGAAAATACAAAATAGCTACTGTTCTACAAACACACACTCTGGCTTACCAGAGAACAGCTTAGTAAAAGAAGCTCTACTGTGTATAGAAAACACATAAGTTTAATAAGCAATGCATAGATATTCATGAAGAGTTTATGCCATCTGACTTGTGCATAAAGTACAACACCTTATGACTGTCCGTTTCTGTTGATGTGTACGTTAATGTTAATGTAGCATTTTGAAGCTGTTATGTAGCTACATTTTAACGTATCATGTATAGGACCTTTTTAACCAGTGAAACAAGTATACTCTAGAACACTCTCATGTACAACGAACCTTTTGTATTTGTAATAAATGATAGATGAAAGGGAAAGAAAAACACTGTTGTCTACCCTGTCTACCTTGGGATCCATATTAAAAATTTGTATTAAAAAAACACACACACAACAGTGAGTCCTCTAGTTGTAAGCCAGTACAAGTAAACACGTATAACAAGAGAAGGTCTAGCCACTGGTGCTAAATGTGCAATGTAAACTAAGGAAACCAAGTATGAAAGAGAGAATAATACCACCTCAAGACTGGTTGAAAGGTGTCACATTGGTGCAGTCAATGCTTCATAGGGTTTAGGTTTTGATTTCCTGACTGCTCTGGTCTCTAACACACCTGAGCACACATGTAAGTGTGCAATTGTGCAAACGTGTGGGGTACTTCTGAGTGGAGAAATCCTATACAGTCTACTGAGCAGCAACTTTCAGGGGGAAATCGAGTTACCTGTGTGAGAGTCCAGCACGCTCCCGATGTAAGATGAACAGGCTGGAGGAGAGTGGTCAGAATAGGCATTAGTAATGCTGCATTCAAGTGGTGTCGGATTTATGGTTTACATGAGTTTCCCACCAGTAAGGTCCACATGAACACCTTATTATGTTGGATGATCAAGTCGGGGAAATCGGGATTCTAGATGCAACGCGAATTGGCCGAACGTTAATGTGTGAACGGTAATAAATTTCCTACAATAAAGCCCTAAGTGAAGCACAGCTACAAATTTAAAACACACAGACATTCTTTGATAACTATAGTACTGCACCATTCAATTCCCTGTGATATTTGCATTCTTAACCCCCTGAAATAGCCGAAGATTGCTTGCTATAACTAGCTGTTCGATTGCTAGCCTGGAAGATTGGACTACAAAAAATGTTTGTTGACAGTTGAGCTACCATCATGCAAGAGATCTTCCGACCTTAAAGCACGTGAACGCGAACGAGTCGGTTGGCAGAGTTGCAACGTATTCCAGACTCTGAGAAAACTACGACCCGACATCATTTGAAACCAGCATAAGCCTCTGACAGTTTAGAGGGCACATGCCACAGGATCACCGTTGGGTGAGGGCTCAAATGTCAAAGGTAACATACATACTCCTCTTCCTCTTTCTGTTCCTCTCCATCTCTCCCAACCTCTTTCCTTTTCCGTGCGATAAGCAGAAATCCCTTCTGTCATAGAGATGTTTCCCACAATACCCCTGGAGTAGGGTAGTCTCCATGGCGACTCACAGTTTTCTGGTAATGTGGATCCTGGCCCGGCATTTGGGGCACTTATGCTCCACGTCTTTGAAGCATTTTGTGCAGAAAGGGATGAGGCAACACCCAACCACACACCTGCATAGAGGAGGAGATCAAAATCATCATCGCCATAATCATCAACATCATAATAACAATAGTCGTAACACGCTTGTATGGTAGAGGAAATCATAATCGTCATAATACATCTCTGTTTTCACAGAGAGGGACCCAATAACAGCCAGGGGAGGTTTATTCATAGCCTGCCATGGACGTTTTATTAATCCTATTGAAAACATCCCGCTGCAATAAAGCGTACCTTCCATTCAATCCAATTCAACAGACATTACAACATACTATATATACAGTATGGCAGCAGAGTGATGGTTTGAGGCTCGTTTGATACCTCAGACCCTTGATGATTTATAGCCATTTCGCCAACCATGTGTTCCATAGTGTTCCAGCATAATTTACAGCTTAATCTAGCCTGCGCCCCCCCCCACCCCCCTCCCAATTCCCATAGAGATCCATTCGATTGCAGAGAGTTTATAGTATTGCTTGTAACAGTGCCTGAAAATAAGATATCCAGAGTCTTTTGATGTTGGATCACAGACGTCAGGAAGTCATGGCATGCAAAGGATATGCAGCCAAGCATTAAAAATTATGACTTTATTATTAAGTTTATGTTAATTCGTCCAATTACTTTTAGTCTCCTAAAATGAGGGGGGACTATGTAGAAAAAGGGCTACAATTGCTATACGGTTCGCCTGATATGGATGTAAACACCGTCAAATTAAAGCTGAAAGTCTGCACTTTAACCGCATAGTCAGTGTTCCATTTCAAATCCAATGTGCTGGAGTATACAGAGCCAAAACAACAACAAATGTTGGACTGCACTGTACATCCAAATATGATACATACTCATAATATGAATAGAGTGTTCTTCTAGATGGGGTGAGTGTGTTGGTCTGTACAGGAGGAAGGTTTACCCATTTGTTTGTTTGTTTTTTTGTTTACTTGTTTTTGTGTGTGTGTGTGTGGGGGGGGGGGGGGGAGGGGGTTGTTTATTTCTCTATGCAAATTACGTATAGTTGACTTGCGAACCAAACACAGGTTTTACATGAATTCCCCATTGAAGGCTTTTGGCCAGATCAGAGAAGTTTACACTACACGGATGGCATGACATTCAGGTTGGAATCAACAAAAACCTATTTACATTACCCATGTTCTCTTAGACTAGAAGCTGTGGTCCTGCTATATAAAAAATAAAAAAGGCATCAAGAGATGTCAGATAAAGAGAAAATACTATGCAAAGATCTGTAACTCCAGCAGGTGGTGAGCTTCCTGGTGACATACCCAAGCAAGGAGGACATAACACACACCAGCCAGGTGGCGCTCCCAGCCCTGAAAACCGTTTCTGTGATGATAAACTCATGGCAGGCCGGGCATCGCGTGCAAGATGGGGTGGTGGGCAGGTCCTTGAGGTCCAAAATCATCTGTGGAGCTACGCCAACAAGCCGTAGTATAAAATCGTCTCAAAAGACTTGAACATGACATTGCTTTAAAGCCACAAACAGTGAAATTCAGCCTTAACTTAGCAGACATATTTCCACGATACATCCTTATTTACTTTCACATTCATTTAGCAGATGGTCTTATCCAGAGAGACATGGTTCAGAAACAGTACTTTCAGCTCAAGAGTACAACAGCAAGGCCCTCCCAGGAAGAAAACTACAACCTCTATGTCACAAGCCCAGTTCCCTAACCATTATTCCACCCTAACTGCACTTGCCACTATGAACTTAATTTGAGTAGATGGTGATGCAATGGTGCTTAAATGTTTCAGTATTCCAGTGGACCTAAGTTTCACCCACTTGACTCACCCGGCTTGGGCGGTGGAGGTACTATACCAGGCTTGGCATTGCCGCTATCCTGGAAAGCGCCTGCAGAGTGGAGAGAGAGAGAGACAAACATTTTGGGGGTATGGCTTCACCAAAACTGAACATGTCACCAATAAAAACGTACAATCAAAACGGCAAGCCATTCTCAAGTAGCCTGTGCTAGGCTATGCCACTGACTGGCCTATCAAGGTGTTATATTGTGCATACGCATACAGCAGACTTGAAAACCGCAGTTTGTGATCGAATTCCATTGGAGTCGAAGAGTCGATTCCAATACTCCAGAAATTTCAGCGAGAGTCAGAGTCGGAGTCGGGCACCCCTAATCCAGTGTTAAATGATGTGTGAAGATTGTACCAGAAAAGAGTATGGGGTTGAGGGACGTGCCCCATAAAGGCATGGCTTACTCTGTGCATGTGGTGTTCTGTGATCAGCTGGCCCGAGGCGGTGGGATATTACCTGGTCGGCTCTTGGGGTAAAGGATCATGTCTTTGTGGTCCTGTAGCTCCACCTCCTTTGCAATGAGCTTTGCCAGCTGCTCCTTGATCATCTCAATCTCCAGAGACCTCTTAGCTTCCTCTGCGGGTAATGGCCACAATATGAACCAGCACACAACCGTACCATTCTACACTATACTACACCACACCACAAACTCATGGCAGGTCGGGCATTGCGTGTGAGACCGGGTGGTGGGCAGGTCCTTGACTTCCAGAATCGCCCGTGGAGCTACACTAACAAGCCTTACTATGAAATCACCCCAAAACACCTGAACATGACATTGCTTCAAAGCCACAAGTCAAACAGTGAATTTCAGCCTTGACTTACAGTATTTCTATGATACATCCTTACTTAGTTTCACATTCATTTAGCAGATGCTCCTATCCAGAGAGAAGTGGTTCAGAAACATTCAGCTCAAAAGTACAACAGCAATGGCCCTCCCAGGAAGAATACTACAACCTCTGTTACAAAAGGTGGTGATACCAGTCACTTAAATAATTATCGTCCAATTTCAAAACTTTCCTGTTTGGCCAAAGTCCTAGAATCATTAGCTCTCTCAGCTACGGGCCTTTTTGGAGATTAATAACATTTTATAACCACAACAATCGGGTTTTAGGCCAGGTCACAGCACATTAACAGCAGCAACTCTTGTGATAAATGATATTGTCAACTCTTTGGATAATAAACAGCATTGCGCTGCACTCTTCATAGACCTATCAAAGGCCTTTGGCACTGTTGAACATCATATTTTATTGAATAAGTTATCCTCCACTGGATTTGATGAACTTTCTTTGAACTGGTTTTCTGCATATCTCTTTGGGATAACTCAGTTTATTGTTGCTGAAGGTATTAAATCGAGCTCTCTTGAAATTAGTAAAGGTGTCCCACAAGGATCTATTCTTGGTCCACTTCTATTCACACTTTATATATATATATACAGTATATATATATATATATATATAGCATGGTATTCTCAACACTGCAATGTAATGTCCATTTTAATGCAGATGATACAATCTTGTATGCCACTGGCTCCACACTTAACCAGGCTATTACTAACGTATAGCCTGCCTTCGATGCTTTTCAGTTAGCTCTTATTAATAACAAGCTTGTTTTAGATTCTGATAAAACAAAATGTGTTTCATGTTCAAAAAATCTATTGGGAAATACTTCTAATATTGGCATTCATACACTTCATGGTACCCAATTGAAACTGTAGAATCTTGTAAATATATAGTAATTTGGCTGGATGGTAGATTGTCCTTTAAGACTCATGTGGAATACCTGTTTCAGAAGCTAAAAGCTAAAATAGATATACCACATAAAAATATTGAACTGGGCAAAACAGATTTTCTATATTATGCCCCTCACAATTTCAATGAATTGCAAACATTTTTAAAATTAGAATCTGTTGTTCCTTTAGAATATTTTAAAGTTTTATACATGTTGATATTTTGTTCGCAGTTCTCTCCTGTAAAATATATCTTGATCTCAATGAGACTAACTGTAAAAATAAAGAAATAAATATTGCGCTGCACTTATGAGCAACAGTTTTCAACGATGTCACAGTTAAGTAACAAAAAAGAATGAGAGATAAAAAAACAAGGAATGAAAAACACCAAAAAATGAAAATGAACAAGGAGGAATGAACAGAAAACCCTATTTGACTTTGTACTTGTAATTTGAACCGGGACTTCATTGTTAGGACAAATCTTTCAGAATTTCAATCAGGATTCAATTCTTGGGATTTGATTCTTGGAAAAAAACAAACAAAGAAAAATTAACAAAGAATGAAAAATGAACAAGGAGGACGAAATTAACATAAAACAGGAAAGCAGAACAAAAAATAACAAACATGCAAAACAAGGAACAAAGGAACAGAAAACAAGGCTTGAAAAACTTATGAAAAAGAATGAATGAAAAAGAATGAAAAATGAACAAGGAGGACTACAAAAAGTTATTAAATCAGCTTACAAATTACATTGTTAGGGTCCCCCTAAGTTCTTAATTTTCATCCTAATTAAGGCTTAAATTGAATTGCTAATCAGGGAAAGCATATGTTCACCATTCTCAAGTAGCCTACACTAGGCTACACCACTGACTGGCCTATCAATGTATGATATGGTCCATACGCATTCAACAGACTTGAAAACCACAGTTTGTGATCAAATTCTATAGGAGCCGAAGAGTCGATTCCAATGACTCCAGAAATTTCAGCGAGAGTCAGACTGGAATCCAAAATTTCAGCAGTCGGGCACCCCTAATCCAGTGTTAAATGATCTGTGGAGATTGTACCAGAAAAGAGGATGGGGGTTGAGGGACGTGCCCCATAAAGGCATGGCTTACTCTGTGCATGTGGTGTTTTGTGATCAGCTGGCCCCAGGGGGTGGGATATTACCTGGTTGGCTCTTGGGGCAAAGGATCATGTCTTTGTGGTCCTGTAGCTCCACTTCCTTTGCAGTGAGCACTGCCAGCTGCTCCTTGATCGTCTGAATCTCCATCCTCTTAGGTCCCTCTGCGGGTAACGGCCACAATATAAACCAGCACACAACTGTACCATTCTACACTATACTACACCACACCACAAACTCATGGCAGGCCGGGCAGTGCATGCAAGATGGGGTGGTGGGCAGGTCCTTGAAGTTCAGAATCGCCTGTGGAGCTGCATCAACAAGCCTTAATATCACCCCAAACCACCTGAACATGACATCACTTCAAAGCCACAGGTCAAACTGTGAATTTCAGGGAAATATTATATATTTCTATGATACATCCTTACTTTCAGTGTGGCAAAGATGCTGCAAAAGTGTATCAGCTTTACTGACTAATTTACATACCTGTACATTAAGCAGATGGTATTATGATTAACACATATGGTTCAGAAGCAGGTTAAGTACTTTCAGATCAAGAGTACAACATCAATGCCCCACCCAGGAAGAAAACTACAACCTCTGTGTTACAAGCCCAGTTCCCTAACCATTTTTCCACCCTAACTGCACTTGCCACTATGAACTTGCAGTGTGTGATATGTGTGAGTCGATAGTGATGCATTGGTGCTTAAATCATTCCCGCTTGGCACTCAGACTCACTCGGCTTGAGCGGTGGAGGTACTTTAACAGGCTTGGCAATAGGGGGGAGGACAAACGCATCACCCTGGGAGACGATGCTGCTGTTATCCCGGAAAGCACCTGCAGAGTGGAGAGAGAGCAACATTTTTGGGGGTATGGCTTCACCTCAACTAAATATGTCACCAATCAAAACGTACGATCAAAACATCTTAATCAAGGTGGCCAAGCACCAAGTGTTGCAATTTCTGTCTTTTAGTGATAACACACAATGCACTTGTGAGCAACAATTGTCAGTGATGTCACAGTTAAGAAAAAAAAGAAAAAGAATCAGACATTAAAAACAAGGAATTAAAAAGACCAAAAAAGAATTCCACACACACACACTGTCCAAATGCTGATGGACTGCACAGTACGTATGTCTCCATATTCAAATGGCCAGGTAGCTATGTGTTAAGGGTGAGACTTTTTACGGTTTTCTCTAAATTATTGCAAGCCGATTTGTGTTTTTGTGTACTCAAATTCTCTTTTTTGTGTGCCTAAAGCCTGTTTTAAAGTAGCAGACCTGCTTAAACACGTCACAGAACATGTTCTCCAGGACAGGTCAGGCTTTTCTCCTGGTCGGAAGGTGGGTCAGAGGTGCAGGTGGTTGTGCTAGTGCACTTCAATACTATGGAAAGCGACAGCCTGAGCCCAGTACAGTCATTTTCGGAAATATAAAGTTGAAAGCCTGGGAAATAAACCGGAGCAATTCGTTTTCAAATTTCCTCAAATAAAATATGAGCAATTAATTTTGACATGTGCAGTCCCTGGTCTTTACCACTCCCAGCTATTAAAACATAAATCATTGCTCTAAAATTGAAGACCCTGGTGCTAAAAGTACTGAAGTCACATTTTTAGACAATTCAAGTTGAGCATAGAAACATGTTGTATTTGTTTAGCTAAGTCCACCCTATGAATATTGTTAACAGAAAAGGTGCCTAAGCGATGCATAAAAACAGCAAAACTTGTAATGGCTGATTTTATGGATCAATGATATTTTCGGATTTGATTTTCTCAAAATAGACATTTTGTGACTTCAGTACTTTTAACACCAGGGTCTTCAATTGTATTTGGACAGAGACTGCTAACTGGCAGATCATGTAACCTGGTGCAGTGGGGATATTGGCAAAGCCTACATACACGATGAGGAAAAGTGTGGCAAATGCATCTGCAGACAGGTATATCAGACATAACAAAATGGCCAGTTCGCAATGGCTTTTTTACACTGGCACTAAAGGGAAGGGTTGCTAATAGGCCATAAAAAAACCAAAACCCCAACAAAAACCCACAGGTATGACAGCATACCCAGTGTTAAATGATTTGTAGTGATTGTACCAGAAAAGAGGATGGGGGTTGAGGGACCTGCCCCATAAGAGCACAGCTTACTCTGTGCATGTGGTGTTCTGTGATCAGCTGGCCCCAGGGGGTGGCACATTACCTGGTTGGCTCTTGGGGTGAAGGGTCGTGTCTTTGTGGTTCTGTAGCTCCACCTTTGCAGTGAGCATTGCCAGCTGTTGCTTGATCGCCTGCATCTCCAGAGACCTCTCAATTTCCTCTGCAGGTAACGGCCACAATATAAATCAGCACACAACCAGGAGACAAAACCGCACCATTCTACACTATACTACACCACACCACAAACTCATGGCAGGCCGGGCATTGCGTGTGAGACGGGGTGGTGGGCAGGTCCTTGAGATCCAGAATCGCCTGTAGAGCTACATCAACAAGCCTTCATATGAATCACCCCAAAACACCTGAACATGACATTGCTTCAACGCCACAAGTTAAACAGTGAATTTCAGGGAAACGTAACAGACTTATCTGTATGATACATCCTTACTTTTAGCATTCATGTGGACCTGAGTTTGACACACTTGGGGCGGTGGAGGTGCTGTAACAGGCTTGGTAATGTGGGGGGGGACAGACACGTCACCCTGGGAGACGATGCTGGCGTTATCCGGTAAAGCACCTACAGAGTGGAGAGAGAGAGGGGCAATATTTTGGGGGTATGGCTTCACCTCAACTAAACATGTCACCAATCAAAATGTAAAATCAAAATATCTAATCCTTTTTAGAATTCAGCATTTGATTTTGGAACAAATAAATGTAGAACAAAAAAACAGGAGACAGAGTGAAAACGAAACCGTCTTCCTGATTTCTTTTTTGAATTTCCAGCCAATAATAATATACAGACACACACGCACACACACATTTATACATATTTTATATGCATACATACAGTTGAAGTCGGAAATTTACATACACTTAGGTTGAAGTCATTAAAACTAATTTTTATCCACTCCACAGATTTCATGTTAACAAACTAGTGTTGGTAAGTCAGTTAGGACATCCACTTTGTGCATGACACAAGTAATTTTTCCAACAATTGTTTACAGATTATTTCACTTTTAATTCATTATATCACAATTCCAGTGGGTTAGAAGTTTACATACACTAAGTTGACTGTGCATTTAAATTTTTTATATTTGGTCACATATCCTTTGCATGCCATGACTTCCTGATGTTCGTGACCCAACAACATCAAAAGACTCTTGATATCTTATTTTCTGGTACTCTTACAAGTGATACTATAACGTCTCTGCATTTGAATGGATCTCTATGGGAATTGGGGGGTGGGACTAGATTTAGCTGTAAATTACACTGGAACAGTATGGAAACACATGGTTGGCTAAATTGTTCTAAGTCATCAAGGGTCTGACGTATCAAACAAGCCTTAAATCATCACTCTGTTGCCAGAAATACAGTAGATATGGATGGATAACCTGAAGGGTTTGTTCTCCTGACTTATTTTTCCATAGAGTTCAATAGGAAAAATTTGTCAGGAGAAACAACCGTTAAAGTGATCCATCCATATCTACTGCATATCTGGCAGCAGAATGATGGTTTGAGGCTTGTTTGATACCTCAGACCCTTGATGACTTACAGCCATTTTACCAATCATGTATTCCATACTGTTCCAGCATAATTTACAGCTAAATCTAGTCCCACCCACCAATTCCCATAGAGATCCATTCAAATGCAGAGAGGTTATAGTATCGCTTGTAGGAGTACCAGAAAATAAGATATCAAGAGTCTTTTGATGTTGTTGGGTCACAGACATCAGGAAGTCATGGCATGCAAAGGATAATTCACGTGGTTAAAATACAGATTCTCAACTTTTATTAAAGCACATTTTAATACATTTTGGTTTCCCCATGTAAAAATTACATGAACTTTTATACATAGCCCTTGATTGAAGACTAGATACTGAAAGCTTTTATACCTGCACTAAGGAAGCAATTGAACACACCTTATTAGCCTGGAACACCTGTGAAGCCATTTGTCCCAAACATTATGGTGTCCTGAAATGGGGCCGCTATGTACAAAAAGTGCTGAAATTTCTACTTGGTGAAAGCAATGTATAAAAATACACTTCGATAAAAGCTTAGAATCTGCACTTTAATTGTGTGTGAATTGTTTGATTGCAAATTTAAAACTGTGGCGTATAGAGTTAAATCAAGAAAAAACATCTCTCTGTCCCAAACATTATGAATGTCTCCATATTGAAATGGCTTTGTAGTTATGTGTTAGGGCAGGGACGTTTTATGGTTTTCTCTAAATGATTACAAGCTGATTCGTCACTTAATTTTGTGATTTGTGATTTTGTGTACTTAAATACTCTATTCTTGTGCCTAAAGCCTGTTTTACAGCAGCAGACCTGCTTAAAACATTTTCTCCGGGACAGGTCAGGTGTGGCTGTGATTGGGTACAGTATGTACCGGTAGGTCTGGTATGAGTGGGTAAGTGACCCAGGTGTGACTGTGACTGGGTACGGTATGTACCGGTAGGTCTGGTATGAGTGGGTAAGTGACCCAGGTTTGGCTGTGACTGGGTACGGTATGTACCGGTAGGTCTGGTGTGAGTGGGTAAGTGACCCAGGTGTGGTTGTGACTGGGTACGGTATGTACCGGTATGTCTGGTATGAGTGGGTAAGTGACCCAGGTGTGGTTGTGACTGGGTACGGTATGTACCGGTGGGTCTGGTGTGAGTGGGTAAGTGACCCAGGTGTGGCTGTGACTGGGTAAGGTATGTACCGGTAGGTCTGGTGTGAGTGGGTAAGTGACCCAGGTGTGGTTGTGACTGGGTACGGTATGTACCGGTAGGTCTGGTGTGAGTGGGTAAGTGACCCAGGTGTGGCTGTGACTGGGTAAGGTATGTACCGGTAGGTCTGGTGTGAGTGGGTAAGTGACCCAGGTGTGGTTGTGACTGGGTACGGTATGTACCAGTAGGTCTGGTGTGAGTGGGTAAGTGACCCAGGTGTGGCTGTGACTGGGTACAGTATGTACCGGTAGGTCTGGTGTGAGTGGGTAAGTGACCCAGGTGTGGCTGTGACTGGGTACTGTGGCTGTGACTGGGTACAGAATGTAATTTGGAATGGAAGTGTGGTGTTGCTGATTTGCCCACAGCTTACTGTGAACTACAGTCGACGTTCATTGCTAGGGATAGCTGCTACATTATGCGAAGGATGTGCTTTGTCTTGTCTGTTCTGTAGTGATCTTGATGATGTCTCTGTACGCACTTACTGTACGTCGCTTTGGATAAAAGCGTCTGCTAAATGAATGTAATGTAATGTAATGTAATGTAATGTAATGTAATGTAATGGGTACGGTATGTACCGGTAGGTCTGGTATGAGTGGGTAAGTGACCCAGGTGTGGCTGTGACTGGGTACGGTATGTACCGGTAGGTCTGGTATGAGTGGGTAAGTGACCCAGGTGTGGCTGTGACTGGGTAAGGTATGTACCGGTAGGTCTGGTGTGAGTGGGTAAGTGACCCAGGTGTGGTTGTGACTGGGTACGGTATGTACCGGTAGGTCTGGTGTGAGTGGGTAAGTAACCCAAGTTTAGCTGTGACTGGGTACGGTATGTACCGGTAGGTCTGGTGTGAGTGGGTAAGTGACCCAGGTGTGGCTGTGACTGGGTAAGGTATGTACCAGTAGGTCTGGTGTGATTGGGTAAGTGACCCAGGTGTGGTTGTGACTGGGTGCGGTATGTACCGGACTCCTGCATGTTTGGCATATGGCTCTTCTTCTTCCTGAAGTCCTCCAGCACGGTCAGTATGGCCTGCCTGTCACTCAGATGCTGCCTCTGCAGTAACACCTTGTCCATTTCCAACTGTATCCTATCCAGCTCGTGCATCTTAGAGCTGCTCGCCATCCTGGGAACTGGATGCAAACCAAGAGAACAGGGGGCTATCACTGCAAAACTATAATCTATTTAATGCAAAATTTTTACTTTATACTATGAATATCTGGCGAGTTATGGCCCCTTGAAATACCTAGGAGTAGCTCAAATTCTGGCTCTTTTTATTTAGCATTACATTTTCAGTCATCTTTGAGCCCTCATAATTAGCTTCCTAACTAAAGGTGCTATTTTATTCAGATCTACTTTACATGCATAGCACTTATCACAATCTCAAGCCAAAATCTCAATTTCGTTCTGCTCAATTTTTTCTACAACCAACTTTGGCCACCAATATCATGGGACAGATAATAGTATCAATGTTCAAACTGCATCAGTTTAATGTCTGCGGCCTGTGGTTAATTTCACCACGTGGGATAGATGCTTGGTGAAAACAAATTGTGCCAAATGAAAGGGCTCATTTTCCCCTACATTTTGATACCAGACCCAACCTCTAGCCATGATTCCTTCTGTTTCAAAATAAATGTCAAACATAGGCATATTCTGACGCTCGCAAATATAGTTTAGAGCAGTGAAATTGACAAACAACATTGGTATACACATGTTTTATATACTACAAGTACAACTGACAATGTATATTAATAATTATAATGAAGAAATCACATCATCAGCGAAGTTCACAATCTGACAACGGAAACAGGGTTAGGGTCCCATACAGGTGGAGATTTTCCAATGTTATATCTTCATCATAATTATTAATATACATTGTCAGTTGTACTTCTAGTACAAAAAACATGTGTTTACCAATCAGGGTTGGGATAAATTCAGAATTTCTGAATTTGCTGAAATTCAATTAAAAGAATTTGAATTTGAATTGAAAGACAAGACAAAAAGCAGAATTTGAATTTGAATGTGAATTGAAGTTCAGGAAATAGATTTATGTCTAAGAAATTCAACTGACTCACAATGTAGCAAAAAAGGTTTTAAGTGAAATGTATTATATATTATGTGTTTATTATATTACATTGTTTTTATTATTACTTATGTAATTTAGAATTTTAGGTTAACTGTCCAATAATGAAAGCATGTGAAGACATTAACACGTGAAAAACTAAGACATAGATTTGTAACAAATTTTAGTTTATTGCAATCACAAATGAATCCAGGGTTCCAACACATTTCAAACTGTTTTCCAGGTCTGGAAAACCTAATTCCAAATTACATAACTTTCCCAGCTTTTCACGACTGTGGGGACCCTTTCATTCATTCAGATTTGTTGCATCGGAACATCATGAGTTGCTCAAATGTTTTGTCAGATAAATTGAATCAATCTGGCCTGAATATCTTCTCTGCCAGTCGGAAGTTGTTAGTTTACATACACTTAGGTTGAAGTCATTAAAACTCATTTTTAACCACTCCACAGATTTCATGTTACCAAACTAAAGTGTTGGCAAGTCAGTTAGGACATCTACTTTGTGCATGACACAAGTAATTTTTCCAATAATTGTTTAAAGACAGATTATTTCACTTTTAATTCACTATATAAAAATTCCAGTGGGTCAGAAGTTTACATACACTAAGTTGACTGTGCCTTTAAATTTTATTGCATCCTTTGCATGCCATGACTTCCTGATGTCTGTGACCCAACAACATCAAAATACACTTGGGGCCCTATCTTACACCCGGCGCTAAGCGGCGCTAACCCAAACGCAAGTGTCTTTGCTATCTTACACCCGGCGCATGGCTCATTATAACGCCTTGCATTCACGCCGTTTAAATACCATGGGTGATCTTGGCGCTTGGTCTAAGCGCATGCCGTAAAGTCCATTTAGGGCGTGTCCAAGTCCACTTTTGCTATTTTAACGGCGTGTTTTTTGGGCGCTAGGCGCAGCGTCCAAATGGGCTGAACCTAGTCTCTTCATTAATTATAGGTGTGTCTTGGGCGTGACATGCAATAAACCAATCAAAATGTCATATCCCATTCCCTTTAAAAGCCTGCTTTTCCACCTTGGCGGATTGCTTATATGATGGCGAAACAGACATGCTCGTGCGTGTCTAGTGCGATCAAGGAATAGGCTAAATGGAGTATGATCAATATTATTCGGACTAACCATTAGCCTATGAGTTCCCGGTAATTCCCGACAGTGCTGTTATTTTACAAAATATATGCGGTTAAATTTCATTAAAGGCACCTGCAACAGCTGAGAATAAGCTACCAATGGCTTCCGTCTCACCTTAGAAAACGCCAAATTAGCCTGCTTGTTTAACGAATTTCATTTGATTATGCAATGAAGCAATGAACTCATGTTCAAGCTTCATCCTAAGTTCATTACCTGCATTCTAATTTTGATTAATAAAATAAATAACGTTATTTTGCCTTAATGATGACAATAAATACAATAAAGCTGTCAGGTTGGCAACCCATAGGTTCACACATATTTTCCCTTGTTTTATAATGTCCTGCTTATGCCTGTTTTACTGGTAGTGTAATGCTTTAACACAATCCACTTTCCCAGGAAGACCGTTAAAAGTGTGATTTACAGCAGGGGAAACAGACCTGCTCCTGTAAAGCGCACATGCAGATAATGGCATTAAAATTAATTGTGAATTAATTGTAACATGCTGCAAATTTGTTTTCGTTTCTAATTAGACGCTTAGTTCTCTTTAAAATATTTTGTTCAGTTATGGAATAACAGGTGAAATCAGCAGGGTTTTAATAAGCTGAGGGTATGGAAACCTTGTCACTGTAATTTAAAAAATATGAAGGACGAAGAATAGCTAAGGTTACAATTCAGTTAACATGATGACATTTATCGTTTTTTAACCATAGGCTATCGAAAAAACCTTATGCACAGCGAATCCGCTGTAGCCTAGACTATTTGAAAAACAATAAAAGCAATATTCACTGGACAAGGTTTTGAACTTTTTTCAGTCACAAACCATTATATTTACTTACAGGCTGTATTCCTAGATAAACAGAGCTGTATTGTAATGACATCTGAAGCGCATTTTCAGAACTCAAATGTCCGTCTATTGCAGTGCGCGAGTTTTCCATTGAATGACAATTCACGCATTAGGCTTGATATAGGTGTTATCAGCTCCTTTTTAAAGGATAGCCATTGTCCCGTACCATCGCACATCGCCTGGATGTTGATGGAGTGGGCTGAGAGCAAGGTAATGTCGCATTCCCCTTCGCTGAGGGAAAGGTATGTGGACCTATGGAACCTTTTATTATTATGCATTTTTGATATAGCCTACAGAATAATAATATTTCACATTGTGATCTAGATATTTTAGTCATCCTTGTGCGCGCCCATGTGTCTAAGACAGGAGGGTATGCGCGTTGTGCACACGCCTATGTAGACGCACTTATATGCGGCGTTAAAATAACATGTAAACAACTGCGACATGACTTTAGACCAGGTTTGTGGTGGTTCTAGCGCAAGCGCTTTCTGCTGGCTCAAGATAGCAATATGCCAAAAAGAATCCTGGCCACTCCTCATCTTAAAACCAACACGCCCAGTTCACTTGTAATGGGCACAAGAATACATGGTATTTAAACGGTGTGAACGCAAGGCGTTATAATGAACCATTCGCCGGGTGTAAGATAGCAAAGACACTTGCGTTTGGGTTAGCGACGCTTATCACCGGGTGTAAGATAGGGCCCTTGATATCTTATTTTCTGATACTCTTACAAGTGATGCTATAACGTCTCTGTATTTGAATGGATCTCTATGGGAATTGGGGGGTGGGACTAGATTTAGCTGTAAATTACACTGGAACAGTATGGAAACACATGGTTGGCTAAATGGTTCTAAGTCATCAAAGGTCTGACATATCATCACTCTGCTGCCAGATATGCAGTAGATATGGATGGATAACTTGACGGGTTTCTTCTCCTGACTTATTTTTCCATAGAGTTCAATAGGAAAATTTGTCAGGAGAAACAACCCTTAAAGTGATCCATCCATATCTACCACATATCTGGCAGCAGAGTGATGGTTTGAGGCTTGTTTGATACCTCAGACCCTTGATGACTTACAGCCATTTTACCAACCATGTGTTTCCATACTGTTCCAGCATAATTTACAGCTAAATCTAGTCCCACCCCCCAATTCCCATAGAGATCCATTCAAATGCAGAGACGTTATAGTATCACTTGTAAGAGTACCAGAAAATAAGATATCAAGAGTATTTTGATGTTGTTGGGTCACATACATCAGGAAGTCATGGCATGCAAAGGATATGCAACCAAATATTAAAAATTTAAAGGAACAGTCAACTGGAATTGTGATATAGTGAATTAAAAGTGAAATAATCTGTAAACAACTGTTGGAAAAATTACTTGTGTCATGCACAAAGTAGACGTCCTAACTGACTTGCCAACACTATAGTTTGCTAACATGAAATCTGTGTAGAGGTTAAAAATGAGTTTTAATGACTTCAACCTAAGTGAATGTAAACTTCCGACTTCAACTGTATGTACATTTTACATACTGTCCTAACCTTTTTGGAATTGCGGTTTGTATATTCGTGAGAGTCAAAATATGCCTATGTTTTTCATTTATTTTGAAACGGAAGGAATCATGGCTAGAGGTTGAGCCTGGTATCAAAATGTAGGGAGGAATTAGCCCTTTCACTTGGTACAACTTGTTCTCTCGAAACACCTATCCCACATGGTAAGATGAACCTTCAAAGAAAGTACAAAAATGTATTTTTCAAGATTTCTATGACGAATTCTCAGAAAACAGATTATATGTACATGCTACCCATGCCTGCTTGTATTATTCTAGGCCACAAACATTATACTGGTGCAGTTTGAACATTGATACTATGATATATCCTGTGATATTGGTGGCCAAAATTGGTTGTAGAAAAAATTGAGCTGAATTAAACAGATTTTGGCTTGAGATTGTGAGGTGTTATGCATGTAAAATAGATCTGACTGCAATTTCAATGTATCTTCGAGCCCTGGAACTTTCATGTGGCTAGCACATTTAGTTATGAAGCTATGAGGGCTCAAACATGACAAAACATTTAATGTGAAATAAAGAGCCAGAATTTGAGCTACCCCTAGGTACTTCAAGTGGCCATAACTTGCAAGATATTCATAAAGTAAAAATTTTGCACAGCTTCATTAAATAGATTATAGTTCATGTACAAAAAATCTGGTGATTGTGAGGGGTTCAGGTGGGAACTTTTCCCAGAATTGATTTAATCTTGAATGACCCATATACAGTATATACGTAGATCCAGTCATAAAAGACGGTACTGTATTGGAGACGGTACTGTTTTTAGTTTACTTACGCTGCTTCCTCAGTAACTTTGTTTTTGATCAATGGAAAGCTTTTTCTTTCATCAGTGATAATGAAGATAATCTATGTATCCTATAATACTGTAAAAATGTGTTTAAAAACAAAACCTGAGATCATTTTCTTAACTTCAGCTTTATATACAAAACTCGAGATTTACATTACATTACATTACAGGCATTTAGCAGACGCTCTTATCCAGAGCGACTTACACAACTTCTTATTACATTTATCCATTTCTACAGCTGGATATATACTGAAGCAATTCAGGTTAAGTACCTTGCTCAAGGGTACAACGGCAGTGTCCTACCTGGGAATCGAACCTGCAACCTTTCGGTTACAAGTCCAGTTCCACAACCATTATACTACACTGCCGCCCAATTCATTATCCCAATTTATTATCCACAGCCTGTTTTTTGAGGTACACTATAAACCTATACCCCTATACCCCTCTAAAGCTAAACTGAAGTCAGTTGTCTGTGGTCTTTTTTTAAAGCTACACTATTAACGTTATTCAGAAACGAATCAAGATCCTTCTGGAAGGACCCCTCTAATAGACGATGGACATACCATGACACACAATGTTAAAAGCACTGTGGCAGAATACAAGAAATGAGTTCAGTGAAGGATCTGAGCTGAAGCTCATTTCGGGATTGCAAGCTCTTATTCTGCTCTTCTCTACAAACGCGCTCTGGCATTTTCAGGCCCTGTGGATGAGTAGAAGGGCACTCACCTTGCAGCAGAGTGTAGTATCTGAGGAACAGTCAGTCCGAGGAACCTATCAGTCTGCCACCACACCAGGAAATGCTGGCACACTCCACCGTGCATCACAACATCAACCGCTAATTACGCCACTGCCATTGTTCCAAAATCCACCTTTATTTTGACAACAGATACTTCTTTCATTCATTTCATTACAAAAAAGACATAAAAATAAGTTTGTGCAAATGCAGAGGGACTGCATTTAATTAATACACTGAACAATGAATACACTCTCCTGAATCACATAAACAAATGGCCAAGATGTTGTCCCCTATACAGATATAAAAGCTGTAGGCTTCATTAGTGACGAACGATGGAAGATTCCAGGCATGTCGTTGATGTCAGAAACGGTTAAAAGGCTCTCCGGGCTATCCACCTGCCCGTTCTCACCCATCTGAAACACAAACAAGGCAGACCGAGGAATGAACATTCACACATTACAGGCCGGGAGGTTTATATGCTAGTTTCCGAGCCAAACCATTTAGTCCTCGTAAAATTCAGCATAAACAATAGAGACTGTGTGTAGTGGACATACAGTTGATTTTGTGTCATGTTGTGGGGATGGTTGGCGCACAGTTCACCTTATCTTAACGACACTATTCGGACACGACTCGTTTTAGCAGGGAAAGTGTGCAATAAAACATTTGCATGGCACCTCTGGCATTTCAGTCATCAATTCGGACATCCTTAAATTCACAAGAGTATGAGTGTGTTTCTCCTTTGCATAAACCAGAATGTGTGTCACGCATGGTCACATGATTATGCTTGATGTTAACAAAAAAAATCCCGGCAGCTACAACAAACACTTTGAAGGGAAAGAAAATGATAATGATATGAAATGATAAAGAACACTTGTTTTACATTGAATATCTTAGTTACATCAACATTGAGCTAGCTAAGCAGTTTGATATGTATACAGGTATGTGGAATATTTATTAAATTTAGCAAGTTTCCACAAAGTATGTTGTGCTATGTTGTTAGGCTATGCTGGCTCCCATCTCATTACACATGCGCTCAATTGAATGACGTCAGCTTTGCTACAATTTTGCTACAACATGATAGCTGTAGTTTTGAAGCAAATGGAGTAGATGGCTAGGGAGCTACCCATGATAGAAAACATACTGAGACCATTTTGACCCGAGGTCAAATTTAATTTCAATACCAAATTGCGCAAGTGACGTCGACCTAGCATAGCACTCGACCGGCAACAGGGTTGGGGTCTACTCAGGGGTCGTTGACTCAGTCATTGCTTATCAGAATTGATTCTTTAAGTCATTCTATTCTCTTTAAAATAAAAAAATTTGTACCTCTCTGCCTGCTTTATCTTATCACTTGTCCTTAAATCATCACTGTGAAAGACACAATGCAGGTAATCAAAGCGGCTTTAATACTGGGACGATTGTGTTTAGCAGTCACAAAGACTGTAGTACACTGTCAGAGAGTAAATGCAGGGGACAAACCATTCAGCTGTGTCCAGTGTGGGAAGATAAGAGTGATTAAGTGAATTAAAGTGAAGGGTATTAGTCAAGCCAAACGGCATGATTAAAAATTGAGCATCGAAAGGCATAACGGCTCCCCATCTGCCCCCGCTGTCCCGAGATATCCAGTGTATAGTTATGCTTGGAAGAATGTACAATCAAGTATGGAAGTAAGCAAACTCAAGTATGCATAACGGAACACAGCCCAGGGGTCTCATATTACCCTTCCTTGAGGGGACCTGAAAGGTACACACAAGGATATTAACACACAAAGCCCCTGTGTCTCCAGCAAAGCTGGTCCTGATTTGCATCTTTCCCCAGAAGGAAATGGGAGCATGTGTTGCATGCCATGGTCAGAAGCGCACAGAGGCTCTCTTAACACAGCCAAGTTGCTTTGAACGTGATGTTCCCATAGGCAAATTAAAAAGTGCATGAAGTAATTTTAATATTAATACACACAAACACACACACACACATACACTGGCATACTTACATACAAACACACACACAGATTTACATACTGTCCCCATATATATGAGGCTCGTTTGATACCTCAGACCCTTGATGACTTACAGCCATTTTACCAACCATGTATTCCATACTGTTCCAGCATAATTTACAGCTAAATCTAGTCCCACCCCCCAATTCCAATAGAGATCCATTCAAATGCAGAGACGTTATAGTATCGCTTGTAAGAGTACCAGAATATAAGATATTAAGAGTCTTTTGATGTTGTTGGGTTACAGACATCAGGAAGTCATGGCATGCAAAGGATATGCGACCAAATATTAAAAATAATTACTTTATTCTACATTATGTTAAACTGTCCAATATCTTTGATGCCCATAAATGGGGGGGACTATGTACAAAAGGTTCTATAATTTCTAAACGGTTCATCCGATATAGATGAAAATACCCTCAAATTAAAGCTGACAGTGAGTCTGCACTTCAACCTCCTTTCAAACTCAAAGTGCTAGAGTACAGAACCAAAATAACAATGAGACAATCAATGTTATTCACTTCACCTGTCAGTGGTTTTAATGTTGTGGCTGATCGGTGTATATGTATATTATAATTCATTATCATACAATGGTCAATGAGGGACAATGAGGCTTCATGAAACAACAAATGGGTGGAGCTACCACACGATATCCATGATTCACGAATTTGCACTGCCGTGCAACTGTCGTTGTTTAATGTGGAGAGCAAAATATATTAATGGGTTCTAACAAATCAGTGCTAGCCAGCCCTTTGATACAGGGAAAATAGAACAAAAACAGGGGCAAATGAAGATGTTAAAAAGGGCCTATCCCGCTCATGATCTTTCATTACACATTAAAATAATAAAGCAATGTTCTGACAGCCTGCATTTCATCTTAAATCCAGCCACCGACTGGATTGTGGATTCTCACTGAAATGGTAGTCTCGCGAAGGCCAGACTTTGTGATAAACACAAAGTCTGGTCCATAGACTTGCCTAACTTGGTAAAGAGCCGCCCACTTTGACAAGTTGGGCCTTTGATTGACATGCAATATAACCAACCACAGACCGTCTATGTTCCGTGACGTATTGAGGCGGTACAGACGGCGGTCAATTCAGAAACAGCGCTACAAGAAAAACAGACTCGCATTAAACTAATTTACACGAATGGCACGGCGATTTCCAGTAAAACAGTCTATCATACCGAAGAAATGTTGTGAACTTCAAAAACTTTCTTCAATCCAGCGTTAATCTCTTGGTCCTAAACACTCATTGTTCTTGATGGATTCGCAGCATTCGCTAGCTACCGATTAGTTACTACAACTTGTTTCCCGGCGGACTGATAAAACCCAATGCACTGCGTCGTACCGGAAATACACACACACTCCTGCGATTGACAGTGCTGCTAGCCAATGAGTGCTGACTATCAGTTTTCCACAGTTCTACCCAGTTTATGGAAGCCTATGCATCAGATGCTGCGTAAGAAGTGCGTAAAAGCGGCTGAGGCTGAGACTACTGAAATGTTAACAAGGTCTGACAGCCCATATAGTCCACTATAACTACTTTCTTTATCCCCTTCCTTCCCTCCTTACCTCTGATCCATCCTAACTTCCTCCCTTATCCCCTTCCTTCCCTCCTTACCTCTGATCCATCCTAACTTCCTCCCTTATCCCCTTCCTTCCCTCCTTACCTCTGATCCATCCTAACTTCCTCCCTTATCCCCTTCCTTCCCTCCTTACCTCTGATCCATCCTAACTTCCTCCCTTATCCCCTTCCTTCCCTCCTTACCTCTGATCCATCCTAACTTCCTCCCTTATCCCCTTCCTTCCCTCCTTACCTCTGATCCATCCTAACTTCCTCCCTTATCTCCTTCCTTCTTCCCTTTACTTCTACTTCCCAATCACCTATAAAATTGAAGAAAAAGAGTAATAACTGGCTATAGACATGGGCGGAGTACTTCTTATACTCTGACACTCAGTAGGCACAGCGACATAAAGGAAGTTAACCATTGTACCATGGTGGAAGGCAGAGGTCATACATCGCTGCAGCAGGAGATAAGGTTACTAGAAACAATGGGAGCTTTTCCCCCGTCAAAATGTTTACATTTACTTCAATAAGTTGCTAACCTGAAAAGCAAAAAAAAATCTTTATATTTATCTTTATATATCTGAAATCCATTATTTTGTTAAAACTAGTTATTGGCATGGCCAAAATGTTAACATTTTTACATAATGCTTTAGATAAAAACATATTTTAGAAATAGGTGTTTTCTAATTGGTATAATTAGTAGTTTTAGAAAGTCACTGAAGTATGTTTTGACACTGTTTTAAAACTTTCAACGCATTTCAAATTATTATCGAGATAATATCAGATATCGTGAATATCATGTTCGATAATCGTACTATGAAAATTTAACATTGGCACATGCCTACTTCCCTTACCTGCTTATCTCCCTTATTCCCTTCCTTCCCAAGCTCTCTTCCATCCACACTTCCTACCTTATCCTTCCTTCATCCCTTATCTCCTCCCTTCTTTCACAAGCTCTCTTCCATCCACACTTCCTACCTTATCCTTCCTTCATCCCTTATCTCATCCCTTCTTTCCCAAGCTCTCTTCCATCCACACTTCCTACCTTATCCCCTTCCTTCATCCCTTATCTCCTCTCTTCTTTCCCAAGCTCTCTTCCATCCACACTTCCTACCTTATCCCCTTCCTTCATCCCTTATCTCCTCCCTTCTTTCCCAAGCTCTCTTCCATCCACACTTCCTACCTTATCCCCTTCCTTCATCCCTTATCTCCTCCCTTCTTTTCCAAGCTCTCTTCCATCCACACTTCCTGCCTTATCCCCTTCCTTCATCCCTTATCTCCTCCCTTCTTTCCCAAGCTCTCTTCCATCCACACTTCCTACCTTATCCCCTTCCTTCATCCCTTATCTCATCCCTTCTTTCCCAAGCTCTCTTCCATCCACACTCCCTACCTTATCCCCTTCCTTCATCCCTTATCTCCTCCCTTCTTTCCAAAGCTCTCTTCCATCCACACTTCCTGCCTTATCCCCTTCCTTCATCCCTTATCTCATCCCTTCTTTCCCAAGCTCTCTTCCATCCACACTTCCTACCTTATACCCTTCCTTTATCCCTTATCTCCTCCCTTCTTTCTTTACCTCCCTTCTACCCTCACATCCTCCTTTGTCCCCTCCCTTATTCCTTCCGTTCTTGCCTTACCATTCTTACTCCCTCACTTCTTCCGCAGTTTCTTCATGAATGTCACTTCGTCCCTGTTCCGTATCCCATAGCTGAAAATAATCAACACATTTTAGAAAAGGACTTACACCGAACTTAAGCAGCCATTCAACCAAAATATATTTTTTTTCTCAGAAATAGCCACATCCTTCATCTTCAGTATGAATGATTAACGCAATCAATTAGTACATTATATTATAGTCAACCATTGGGATCTTGTCCATTTAAAGCTCTCATTGTTTGAACCAGCAGCCATGCAAGATATATAAAATATATATAAGCCATAAAAATATTTTCATGACTGCAAATTTGATTTCTGTTTACTACTTACTCTTTCAATTTCATTTTGTCATCGTCCAGCTTTACCCCCTCGAACACTAAATGAAAGGTTCTCCATACATATCTCCTGTTGGGTAAAAAAAACCACACGTGTTTTAAAAACATAAAAACACAGCTTAGAATTGAGTCATATTCCAATGACCTAAACATCTGTATGGCATAATAAAGAATACTTTTCTATTTAAGATATTTCATTGTATCGGTCATTGTATGTAATCCTTAATCAGTCCATACCAAAGCAGCTAAAATAATGCTTTTAAACAAACGCTGTCTAACAAGAATGACACAATTCACCAATTCATGTAGTCCATGTTGGCTATTTTCAAAAACATTAAAAAAACGAATCTTTAATCTTTATATAGATTAAAATGGTGAAAACAAAGTACAGTAAAACTGAGGTAGCTTGCGCAGCATGCCTCGGAGGCCTCAATGGCACACCTAAGCTACACAGCGACCCCTACTGGTGAGACACTGCTGGTTTTAATGTGTTGTGTGTGCAGCCGTTTTTGCGCATCACCAGCTGACGTGCTTGACTCCACCCTCGCGCTGCTGTTTCAGCTCCATAAAGCGGCTGATAGCCTTCTTCAGATCCAGAACTGTGGCATTTTGAATGACAACAATTGCTGAAATACAGAAATCAATAGCAAACAAAGTACATTTCATTACTCATTAAAAACCTCTGGAATCACACCCCTGTGTAATTTCTCACCATTCTGCTAACTTTTACTGATTTTAGCTGCTGAAGCCTTCAACAGACAAGAGCAATTACATGAGCAAGTACTCACGCATGACTTCTCCATCTGCCTTACATACACGAACAGTCATAGCCTGGCCATACTCCAGAGCCACCTGTGAATTAACCTCCTCCAGTGTCACCTAGGTAAAATATCCATATGAAAGGTAAATACAATCTGCAGCACAATAAATGAAATACTGTTCTTTCTTCACATTACATGCAAATTGGGACACAAAATACTGTTGACATCTCAGATTTTCAGATTCTCCACATAGGATATTTCTCAGAAAATCAATTTTCAAGAAAATTCAGATATCAAGGGAATTTTGTGTCCAAATTAAAATGGAATATAGTGTCACTGTATGTTGTCAGTCCTGTGTTCATCTTACCCCCATGGGAAATCTAAATTAAAGTTCCAAATATACATTAACAGCAATGTTAAGTGGTGATAGCAAGGTAGTACTAATGATGGTAGGTTTCGTCCCTTAAAACACAAAGATTAATTTGTGCCTCAAAATAAGGGTAATTCTTCTCCCATAGAAAGATTAATTGTGGAAAATTTAAGAAGATTCTGAGATGTCAAGGGAATGTTTTGTCCAAATCTATATGGCAAAAGTTATGCCAACCATTGGATCTACACGAAAATGTCTGGCTACAAATAACGTCAATATGTGAAAATGACATTTTCAATTAACCTGAATGGGGAGATCACAGAGTAGAGGATCTTGCACGATCCGAGCAAGACCCTCCTCGAAAATATCCAGAAATTCTGAATGGGGTAGCGCTTCTTCGTCTTCCTCTTCCTCCTCCTCATCATCCTCCTCATCCACTAGCACCTCGTCGTCCACCCGTTTTTCATCATTTTCACTTTCTCGGGCCACTTCCTTCACTGACAGCCCCACAGTGGGATTTGGAAACTCTGTCTGTTCCACCTCAGTCATCTGTCTGCAAAGAAGTTATAGGCTAACGTAATAGGACAACACCTTATGGATTTACAGTAGTTGAATAACCGAAACGAGGTACCTAACGTTAACACGATTTCATATGTTATTAAAGAGGGTTTCTGAATAACTATTTAAGACGAACTAGCTGCCGGGTATCTGTCAGTATTATTAGTTACAAAATAAAATTATATGGTAGCTAACTAGCTGTTGATGCATTCTAACGTAGTCTAACGTTTGCTAGGTAACACTTGCTAATCTCAAAATGCTTGGCCACAATAACTGTAAAAAAACAACGAGTGAAAAACAGCACTGTAAATTAGCTTTTTCATCGCGAGTTTACAATGCAAAACAGGAGCATCCTTGTAATTATATGTCTGAAGTAGGTATCTACACACACTTTCTCTCCTCACCATGTTATTATAGTTGAAATTAACTTCACGCCGAAGTGCACCGGAAGCTAAATGTTACGTGTGTGTACTCACAAAATGTCCCTCTAGAAACAATATGTTAAGCAAACACATTTTAGCTATTTTCTTTCTCAAACAAAGTAATTAATAAACAGAGTTTTAACAAAATAAACTCAAATTTGAGGGAACAATGAATTAGACAAACTTGTTTTTAATCGAAGAGGTGAGGTAGCAATTTAATCTGTTGCACATCGGATGTAGAAAATTGTAACACGCACTCAACCTGGCGATGAAGAGACGCCACAAGTTTTTGAGATGTTAGGCTCCGATTTTATACATAAGTACTCACTTGTTTGAAATATTCATTAAATATTTTCGAGATATACGTTAGTGAAAAATGCTGCTGTTCTGTCCGACATGCGGGAACGTGTTGATTGTGGAGGAGGGACAAAAATGTTATAGATTCGCATGTAACACATGTCCATATGTGCATAACATCACGAGAAAGGTAAGTTCATTTTTCATTTATTCATATAATTTTTGTTTATTCATCTAACAGTTGATAATTGCGATGGTAGACTGTTTACTGCTTTTCTTAACGTTTTATTTTCTTAAGGGTTAGGAAATCACTAAGAAATCATTCAATGTGAACGTCATGAGCAGTTCTGGGAAAATATGACGATGCAGCTTTAAAACAATTGGAAAATATAACCGTGTTTCATGAGGACCAACTCCATTTCGCTGTATTTTCATGATACGGTGGTAGCGGACAAATATAAGATCACTCACAAAAAGATCACCTAATCTTGCGTCGTCTGAAAGGGCTTGGATATTAGACTGACGCGTTGTAACATTACGTCATAAATATCAATATGTCTCTCGGAGGTCTCATTCACTTTCACCGAGCACCCCCCCCCCCCAAAAAAACAAAACAAAACAAAACAAATTTGCCTAACAAATTGTGACGGGCCAATTTTACCCAACCTGGCAGGTTTGTCCTGATGGAAGGACAAACCTTGAACAAAATGGGTGGAGCTATATGCAGCAGACAAGTTTGTGTTTTGGTGTGGAGAGAAAAATCTTTTGATTGGTTCAAACAAGTCAATGATAAACAGTTCAGTGTAGTTTGGCCCCATTATGTGGTTCATGAAACCCCAGTTGCCCATCACTACTTTGGACCATCTGGTGCCTAACAGCATTGAGCTTGATGTGTTTTTGGCATATACAGTTTATCCATGGCTCCTTTTCAGGTGAACAACAGGAAGTACCCCAAACTGAAAGAGGTGGACGATGTGCTGGGCGGCGCTGCTGCATGGGAAAACGTGGATTCCACAGCAGGTAATCTTCATATGTCTGAATCTTTATACGTGCTTATGTTGTTACTATATAAAAACCTACATTTCCTGACTCAGTTACGTTTGGTACTGTACTGTTCTGTTCTGGTGGCTGAATTCTAAGTTGCTCACATTTGACTGTAACATTTGAGTGTTTGAGTCTTCGTCCACACAGCTTTCTAGTATTAAATGATGCTTACTAATGCAAGGAAGCCACCCTGGCTAATGCGCGCAAACTCGTGTGATGAAATTAATGCACTGTACACCCAGTTCAGTGCCTTAATCAGTTTTTTGGCTGTGTGTCCACCTCCAGAAACGTGCCCGAAGTGCGAGCACCCGCGAGCGTTTTTCATGCAGATTCAGACGCGCTCAGCGGACGAGCCCATGACCACTTTCTACAAGTGCTGCAGCTTACAGTGCGGCCATCGCTGGAGAGACTGAGCCGGCGGCGGCGACATCACCGCGCCGGTCAGTCTGGAGCGCGCACTGGACGCGTGTGAAAGAGTGCACACGACACTGACGTTTGCTTTTTCCTCTTCTCATGCTACTGTGTATGAAACCCGGGCAAATGGAGTGTGGAATTAATTTAATGGGCACACGTTGGGTTCTCCTCTGGAAAAGGAATATGTTAACCCAGTGAAAGTGCTGCTTGGCCATTTAGGTATTTATAGAACAAGACCAAATGCAGAAGGCCGGTTTGATGCACCCGATCAGACACCTTTGGGTTGTTCAAAGGGAATTTAAGGAGTTAGGTTTCTGTTTATACAAGTGCAAACTAATAAAGGTGTGAATCAACTGCTCATCTGTTTTACATAGAGGAGCGCTGCTTTTGTATTTGATACATCATTGAGGAGAGCAATCAAAGGGTCATTTCCTTCTAGAATAATCCTCGTACATTAGGAGTTGAGACCATCTTTTTCCAAGTCAGGACTGTGATCTCTGCAGCAAAGAAAGAAAATAACCCAGGGAAAGGGTTTGGTTAGACAAAGCAACCGCTCTTAAAGAAAGGGAGACTGGCAAAGGCCTGCGTCTTTTAGCACGTGTGGCACCTGGTACATGCAAACAAACACTTTCACTCGGGTTACATTTTCCATTACCTCATTAGATTCCTATGTAAAGCTAATTTAAAGCTCCAATAACACTATGATGACTACGCACAGAATTCTGGGTGACGTGAATATAACTCTTCTGGATTTCTTTTTCTTTTTTTTTAATAATAATTCTTGTGAATCTGCCATCCAGGGGGGTATTTTACAAAGCAGGATTACTGAGTTAGCTGGAACCCTCCAAAATCTGGAACACGGACTGAAGTAAAAAGAGCTGTTCTGGATTTTACTCAGTGCAGTTATCCATCTAACTCTTTAATCCTGCTTTGTGAAATACCCCCAGAGCTGCAACCTGTACAGGCCATGGTGTGGAAGGACTGGATTATAAGATTGGGCAGGATACATTTCACCCTGATGAAATTCTCAAGAGTAGGAAGACTTTTGCCTTTAACATAAGTTTACTGCACTGTATCACATGGTTTATTTAAAATTATTAAAGAAAACAGCAATTTGTTTTGGGTTTTTTTTTTTTTAATTGTTAAAAAGAATAATTTTGGACTGTAATGCGACAGATATGGTCCAACACACATCGTTCAGTTTACAGAAACACTTTTTTTTTATGCATGAACATATCATTTAGAACGGCAACACAGTCTGAACGAGATAACACCAATCGCATTTAAGGCGACCGCGTTTCCATAAAAATAAAAAAAACACGTTGCGCCCAACAAAGTTCAGCTTTTAAACCGTTCCTCCTACGTCGCGTAACGTTGCACATGGACCGATCTAAATGTGCAGAAAGACAATGGGGGACCAGCCTAGATTTTGCGAGTATTCGTAAAAAGCTTGACCATGCACTGGCGAAAATAAAAGACAATGCTCACTGGATATAACACTGCCTTGTGCATTGAGTGTGATTTTCTGACGAGACCATGCTGGCTACAGTTATCAGTTCTCAAAACAGCATGAACAGGAGAAGCCACCACCTTAGAGCGTGCTTATGAAAATATGATCAGATTTATCAAATGTAAAAAAAGTCAGTCAAAGTCACATATAGAGGTTTACTCGGGTCATGACTCGTGACACAAGTACATACTGAGAAGTTTCCCAAAGTGTAAGTAAGTGATCAAGGTAATGAGCCTGGATTACATGAACCTAGCATAGTCCTGCGTTATATTAGTGTGACGATACGATGGCAGACAGTGTGCAGAAATCATTCACAGTACCGGTGACATGCGTGGCTCTAACACACGGGACTTGAGCACGGTGAGTGACAGCCAATATGGTTAAGCGGGGAGGAAGGTATGGACAGGGTAACGTGGGTTCGTTACAGATAAAGATATTATTCCTAATGCGCTTTCATTAACAGCGCACACAAGCACAGGCAACGTTGTTTTACACGGGGGGCTTTTGTGACTCGTATGTACTAAATGCTGATGAGTGCCTATCAGGCCAACATAACAGCTGAGCAAAGGCCATTGGCAACTGACCAATCAAACATCTTGCGCTTTAAATCAATGACATAGGATCAGGCCTGCATTACCATCATACTGAGCATCTCAACATTAAATAAAAGCAAACGGATCCTTTGAGAGCAGGGATCTCAAACTTAAAACCTTGTTTCCATGACTGCGATCTAAAAGGAAACCACAAAAAAACAAAAAAAACTGCAGACACTTGAGACCCCTGCTTTAGACCCTTAAATAAAGGCCATCTCCTTTTCGTACTGAGATATTAACATTAGCAATTACTGCTCAGTTCAACTGACAACCATTCACGGGGAGTCATCTTTTGTGTTCCCAGCTAACTGAAACAAACAGCAGTACTTTAAATCTGTGTCCAACCACAGACCGACTGAGGGAAAACAAAACGTGGACACCATGAAAGATAAGCAACTGTATAATAAGCAGATGTATATATATAATAAGAGAAATAACACTAAGATCATAGAGAAACTGCTCTTCCACCTCACCCTTCCCCTCAAGGTTAATTTGCTATAACTCATGATGTACTCTTTAATGTCTCCCATGCTAAATATCCTGCAGTTTGGTTGAGGATCTGTCGTCCTTATAATCACCTGACAGTATTAACAGGATAGGGGCCTAATATCTCCTGGGCACGGAGGCTGAAGCGAGCACCAAGACACCGGGTCTGGCCTAGGGCCACAGGCTTGGCATATGGGCAGGGCGTGTCACACTGGCATCACGATGATATCACACAGGGGTGGAACCACTATGTGGCTCCACTGGTTCCTGGATCAGATCCTGGCCTGCTCTTTTCTCTCTGCAAACCATTTGTGGCCATTTTTTTTGACACATGAGTGATTCAGTCTTAACTGAATAGAAATATAATTATTGTGTTTTTTTGCCAGCAGTCTCTTAATTGAATAGAATTATGAATGTTGCTTTCAGTAATCTAAAAACCTTTTTCTGTCAGGAAAAATGCACTCCTGCAGTAATGTTGATATGACAATTTTCCTGCATGGGATGGTACTGAATAAATACGATAATTACCATGACCTATGACATGCAAACAGCAGGCCCTGATGTGCGATTACGCAAAGTTTGCTTAAGCAATGGTCAATATGAAAATGTCACTATATTAATAGGAACAAAGCAATTCAAATGTAAATAGGTCTACCAAACATAGACAGCCCTGGAGAAAAATAGTGCCATCTTGCCAGTCTGTGAAAAAATGCCTGCATGCCTACTACACAGACCAAAGAAGATCAAAATGAGTGCATTAAGACAGACTGACCTTTACCACACCTCTTGTGGACATGAAGTGTGTCAACTACTCTTGTTATTTTACTGTCCACTACACGTTTTAAAGGGAAACGCAGTAATCTGTACACAGACACCTTCAGTGCAGATAAAAGTATTCTGTCCATTAAAACAAGTAATTGAGGAGAAAAAACAATTAATTCACAGACTCAGTCAAAGCAGGCTTTGGCCTCAATATTAAATATTATGTTAAAATGATACAAGAAGTAAAACAACTAAATAACTACAATAAAAAAACACTAAACTGACCTTGCCCTTGTTGACTTCATTGTTTGGTTTTGCTACATAGCACGTTTCACAGATTAATTTTGATTACAGTGAGTGACCTTTTCCCACAGTTTTCCCTGCACTGCTCATTTCTTCAACTACGAATTTCCTCCCACAAACTGAAGGGCGTTGGTCTGTACAGGCTGGCGACCCGGCGACCGGGTGTTTCCAAACGCAACGGAAAAGTCACCCCCTCACACATTGTGCACTAACAAATCCCTTATGTTAGTTTTTTCCTTTTGTTCCTTCCCTAGCTTGGTTTGGCGAATATATATTCTCTTTGACAAATGTCCCCACGGTAACAAAGTGCATGACCTGCACTGTACACTTGCTTGCGATTCAGTATTTACACGGTGGACAGATGTTACAATAAAATAATAAAATGGCAGCTATCGTTAGAAGGCTAAATGAAAAGACGACAACACATTGGACGGAAATAAATGAACCCGCTACTGAGTGATGTACTCAGACCTGCCACCTGGAGGCGCTGTGAGAACAGCGTTTTTGCATTTTGTGTGTGCGCGCGTGTGTGTGTGTGTGTGTGTGTGTGTGTGCGCGTGTGCGTTTGCGTGGGTGACGTGTGCACTGTTAGCACATGCGTTTGTATGTGTAAATATAGCCCTTGCAGTTGGGGCAGGTGTGCGTCACATCCTTCAGGTCATCGATCAGGCAGGGGATCAAACAGCAGCCAAGGTCACATCTGTGGAGAGAGAGAGAGGGGGAGGAAGAGGGAGAGAGAAGCCATTCAATTCTCTGGCACAACATTACAAACCCCAGTACCTTCCTAATACTATGGTGTGTACAACCCCATAGAGTTGCTGTTACCCTGTAAACTATGCTGTATTCACCTCCCCCAAAACCCAGAGTGGCGCTGGATTCTGCCAGTGTGAAATATAAGCCATTTAAAAGTGTACAAACAGCAGTGTGATGAGGAAAATCTGTAATACAGCATAACACAGCATTTTAGCATACTGTTTCTGTGGCGTGCTGTGGCTACAGACCTTACCAGATATTCAGCTCCTTCGTTCCTCCTCACTGTTTCTTAACTACAGAAGGCTTTTGTCTGTAACAGTTTCTAGTGCTATATTACAGTGCAGAATGTCTATTGTCACAATACTGTCTCTGTTCACACACATCAATGAATTTTCATGAGATATATAGGAATGCTCTGGCTTCAAGAGAAGAGAGGCTGAACTTCTAGCGTGAAGAGTATGGAACCGAGTATCTGGTAAATGTATAGAGTCTGTGCTAACCAGCATTGCGCTGACTCTCTGTGACCCCGTGACCCCCCCGCCTTACCCTACGAAGCAGCAGAAGAGGCAGAACAGGGTGTTCATGAGCCCCAGGTCGTGGGAGATGCGCGTGACGATGGCCTGCTGGCAGTGCGGACACACCGTCTGCACGGGGGCCGACTGGAACATCTCCCCCTGCAGGACCGTTACCGTGGTAGCGCCGCCCGGGGGGGCCAGCACCGTCGCCGTGTGACCCCCCGGGGAGGAGTAGTGACTGGGTGCCGGCCCATACTGCCCCACGGGGAAATGCCCTGGCGGTGGGTAATACCCTGCTAGGGGGAAGAAGAGAGGCATTAGACTCTCAATTTTATTTCTCAATTTCTTTTAGCAGTTTATTTCAATCAATTATAAATAAATAAAAAAGAATAGCTTGGTTACAGGAATTTAGCAAAAAATCGTAAGTGCATATAGCAAGGCTAACATATGGTACGGAGGGCTGTGATTCCATGCTTCCAACTTCTGTTCATAAACATTTACATCAGGGATTCTCAAACTCTACTGTAGGGGGCACTGTGTATGCTGGTTTGTGTTCCAACCACAACTGCAACTCCTGAATTTTAATGAGCTATTAACTGTTCTTAATTACACACTTTGAATTCTCGTCTACTGAAAGTTTTATTCATTTTGTTACGTTGTGTCTATAATAGTTATGCATGCTACAAAGAATAATGTGCCATGTTAATGTCCCAGGACTTTTCATCAATCAGATTAATTAACGCTTTCATTTTATGTTTTGTGGCAAATTATTCTTTTGAAAAGACATTTTTTTATTAGTTATATGATGGACTGACAGGCGAAATAAGTGAGATCCGAACTGCTGAAAGTTTTGACACCTGGCCACTGAAATTAAATCAATGAGTTCCTTACCTAAGATAAGCTCAAGGAAGAAATTCTGAAATGACTTGAACTCCTGTTTTACAAGAATTGATCGAAAGATGCAACAAAAACCAGAATACACAGGGTTCGCCCGGAACTGAGTTTGAGAACCCCCGATTTACATGACTGTAACATTTTAGCAAAATCTATTGGAAAGCTCGCTTACCAATACGGGGAATTACACACCCCACCCTGTGCCCTCCAGGAACAGACTTGCTCCTCTCTGCTCTAAACCCGCCTGTCCCTCCCATTACAGCGAGTGCTGGATGGATGTGGGGTGTGTGGTGTTAGGTGGGGCTTACCGTGGGGCATTGGCATGGGCATTGGCATGGGCATGGGTCCCTCTCCAGGTACGTGAGGAGGCAGGTATCCCGGCTGCATCGGGGTCTCATAGGGTGGGGGGGCGTACTCCGGGGGCATGGGGGGTCCATGGGGGGACGCCATCAGCACCGGGGCAGCAGCTGTAACACAGAACCTTTACCACTCTGACCCGAGTGCTTCTTCAGTTTGTTCAGTTTGTTCAGTTGGGCGGCAGTGTAGTACAATGGTTAAGGAACTGGCCTTGTAACCGAAAGGTTGCAGGTTCGATTCCCAGGTAGGACACTGCCGTTGTACCCTTGAGCAAGGTACCTAACCTGAATCGCTTCAGTATATATCCAACTGTATAAATGGATAATATGTAAAAAAAATGTGTAAGTCGCTCTGGATAAGAGCGTCTGCTAAATGCCTGTAATGTAATGTTTATTCCATATACAGCGCATTGCACTGGAACATGGCTTGCGTTATCGAGTCTGTGTGCAAATGCTGTTTGTGTATGCCCTGTGTAGATTTTATGAGTTAATTTTTTTGTAAGTCACCGCAAGAACAATGGAACTGCTCAGGCTTCTTTAGAAAATCCTAAAACAGAGCATTCATGTGGGAGGAGGAGGGGAGGAAGGAGATTTGTGATGTCCTTCCTGTTTACACACTGGCACAGGCCTCACGGTTTCCTTGGTGATGTGTCCCATTAGCCCGGAGCTCCATTATCCCCAGTGGCAGGGCTGATTTACAAAAGACGCCACCACTGCAAACTAATCGCTGTTAGCTAGCCCTCTATGCCTTTGCAACCCCAGCAGCAGTGTTGCTAAACTCCAGAAATTGTGAATAGAAAGGACTTGCACAAGCTGCTGCGAGACCACCAAGCCAAACTATTACGAAACCTGACACAGCTCAGCTACTACATCCAACATAACCCAGCTATTACTCCCAACAGAACCCAGCTCCCACACCCAAAATAATTCAGCTACTACACCCAAAACAACTCAGCTACTACACCCAATAAAACCCAGCTACCACACCCAATAAAACCCAGCTACCACACCCAATAAAACCCAGCTACCACACCCAAAATAACTCAGCTACCACACCCAATACAAACCAGCTCCCACACCCAAAACAATTCAGCTACTACACGCAACACAACCCAGCAACTACAGAAACAGAAATGCTCGTAACGTCCAGTGTCAAGGGCCAGCAGAGACACTCCTACATCTGCTGGCCTCTCGTTAAGCGCAATTCCAAGAAAGGCTGTCCACAGCGGTGTTCCGAGAGGTTTTCACATCTCAAAGGTACCTGCCTAGCATCTCTCTCTCTGAGTTCGGTCAACACCTCGTTCGCATAGCATGGGAGGTATCTCCAAATTCAACTTACTGTTTCAAAAATGTGGAAAGGTATTTTGATGTATACCTCTACCAAATTTGCACTTTTTGCTGCTGTTATTTCTGTTCAGAGATTGTTTTGGCCAGCCACAAAGAGAGACTTAATCAGCTGTGCCCTGATCGGTTAAATAAGGTTAATGTTGTTTATCGATGGAATTCCCCTTTAAGGGGACCCATCACCAAGGAAACCGTGAGGCCTGTGCCCATGAGGAAATAGGCCCCTTTCCTCCTATACAGGAAGGTCCCTCCTCTTCCTCACATACCCTGCAGTGTGAATCTCAAAAAGATTACAAGTGCATGGAATTGTAGAGGAATGTTAAATAATCCTTATATGGCTTTGGCTGTGCTTTTCCACATGTGTTAACCATGGTTGTTTGAGGGTATATCTGAGGTGGCTGTGTGAAGGATGTACCTGAGACCGGTGGCTGGCCGTTCTTCTCTTCCATTAGGGGTGCAGTTGGCCCACCGGGGTAGGGGGGAGGGGGATCGCTCGACATCCTGATTGAAACTCTGGAGGGCTGCTGGGAACAGCGTACTCCGCTCACAGATGGCCAGACAGTCCCTCTACGGTAAGGTGAGAACGCAACGAGAGACCCATCATTTACAGCAACCTACAAATCCATAATTACATCTTTCAATCCTTCCGTAATGAATGAAACGACAGACATGCAAACAAATCGTCGTCTTTCTCTTGCCATGGCGTGTAGCCATTTTAAATTACGGGCCGTGCTATTTAAATGTGAGGATATGGGACTTGGGGTGAGGAGGCCTGAGTGTCCCTGCAGCATCGTTCTTGCTCTAAATCAGACCCACATCATCTGCGGGTGCACAGACGAAGGAGGCGTGTCAGTTACTGTAAGTCATCTTACAGTGGGAAACTTTAGGATTTTACACCATTAGTAGCTTTACAGCATGGTGGTTTCCCCATCTTTAATCCTTTGATGTTTTGCATGCTTTCACTGTGAACTGAAATGGTTGTGCTGTATCTCTGTGAACTGAAACTGAAACGGTGGTGCTGTCTCTTGTGAACTGAAACTGAAATGGTTGTGCTGTATCTGCAAACTGAAACTGAAATTGTTGTGCTGTATCTGCAAACTGAAACTGAAATGGTTGTGCTGTATCTGCAAACTGAAACTGAAATTGTTGTGCTGTATCTGCAAACTGAAACTGAAATGGTTGTGCTGTATCTGCAAACTGAAACTGAAATGGTTGTGCTGTATCTCTGTGAACTGAAACTGAAATGGTTGTGCTGTCTCACTTCGGAAGTTTCGGTTGAATTAAAAACCTGATTGACCAATTAAAAAAGGCAGGAAACGCATCGGTGTGCAAGGCCTTAAGCACCATCGCGCTTTTCTTTCATTTAAAGTGTCCAAATGACCAATAGCAGAACCTCCTGTAGTGGGCAGTATAAGAACTTTGTTTCAGGATTTTTTAAAAACTATTAAAATCGCAACTGAATAAAAAAGGTCAGCATCACAAAATAGGCGTAGTATTAGTGCAGGTTTTCTTTGGTTCTTCATGTTTAATATAACCATTAAAAATTATAATTTTGACTACACAGGGCCTTTAGGTTACTGTGTGCAGAGCTTCACTGAAGAAGAGGACCATAAATGTGCATAGAGTAGCACCTGATATCAGGGAATATTTGAAAACGTCGAAATAAGTCGCTGAAATAGTTGTTGTTGGCACGAGCCCACATACTGAGTGTTATATTTGATGTGTGACGTGCGTGCACTCCTCTGATCGACTCACCAGTGAGTCAGGGGTTATTTACCACACAAGCTACACAGAGCCTATTCAAGCCCACACAACCTGTCTCTCTGACAACCCTCTCTTTTCTACACTGAATACAATCCACTCTGAGATAACTACTTGCTTGTGCGCTACGCTGATGAAAGGCGTTTTGAAAATCCAAATGTATATTACTGTGATCTGAACCAATGTACTTTGTAGCTTCCCCAAAAGAAGTCCAGGAGATTTAAGCCTTATATCCTTCCGGGCAAATCCATAAGGAAAATTACAGGACATTTCCAATACAGCCACATAATAGAGACTGACTGGTATATGCATCAAGATCATAACCATCATTTATAACCATCAAGAGGAAATAACCCTAAAGGTCCCTATTATATATGATATATCCTGCAGTTATTAACAACAGTTACCGTGGAGTGGCCCTTCTACATAATCCACCTTGGCCCTCCCCTGTAGTGCTGCTTTTTTCCAGAAAGAAGTCCAACACATCCTTAATGGCAGCCATTTCAAAAGGTACAACCAAGAGTTCCAGAACAAGAAGTTACTGAACTTACATGTTACACGTTAACACAAATTAAACTAGATGGCCTGTATTTTTTTGGATAGGTGTGCTTTGGAAAATAGTTGTGTGTGTTTTTGCTTACCATTAACACAAAAACTGACTGGAGAGTTCAGGCAAAACAACCAGCGCCGTCTGTGTCTCACTGTTAGAGAAATTAAACTTACCGGGATCTGGTGTTTACCATACAAAATAAAATGTTGCTTACACATTATTGGAGGAGTTGGGTCTGAAATGCCAAGGTGGATTAAGCTGCACTGCAGGCATGTCATTCCCCTGCGGCTCAATTACATCAGTGATTATTACAACAAAACAATAACAGAAACGGGTCTAGAAATTAATTTCCTTTGGCAGGATTAAAGGAAGTAATGAGGATGAGTGAGAGAGGTTCCTGGGTAATGGGGCGATTCAATTTGGGAGTTATTACTCCATCCCTTCCTGCTGGCCTTTTCCTGGGGTACTCATCTCTGGTCTATCGCAATATGAGTAACGGCTCCCCACAAGCACCCATAAAACTGCTCGACCCTGCTTCCTGCATGACCACCTCCCCCTCGCTGTCAAACGCTTATTTTCTTTCAGGAGCTCTCATGGTGTGGGGGGGGGCGCACACAGATTAGTGCCCACGCCGGATTAGACCTGAGTCAACCACACATTTGAAATGCGTTTAACTATTTTCATACCGTTATACAGAAAACTACTCCCGCAGAATCTCCCTGAGACCAAAAACACACGCTTGTACAAAAAGAAGAATTTTGTTCTGAATATTGGTGAAAAACAGTCAGTAATATTGGAGAGGTCATTAATATGCAGGAATTGTACTGCCATCTAAAAGGACACATTGTTTGACCCGGGTGTGTTTCACAGACACAGCAGGACTAATCGTCACGCTGGTTGCCAGGGTAATGGGTTTGCCACGGTGACCCCCCCCAGTAACGGGGGCTATGTGTGCCAAAACTGAGAGGGGTGGCGGGTACACTGGTGATGGGAGAGGCAACGAGGGACTCACCGGCAGGAAACAGGGCGTCGCTATGAAACCTCAAACTTGTGGCCTCTCACCCGCCGACACACTCCGCTCACCTGGGGAGAAAACGGAACATCATCATTATTATTTATTTAAATTATTGTTATTATTGTTGCTATTATAAGTCGTAGTAATAACATGAATTGTTTACTGTTACTTTGACGATTATTACTACTGCTGCTACCAACAACAACAACAACAATAATATCTGGTTGGTTCATCACTCAACAATTAATTAATTTTAATTAACTATGATTGAGATAATGTTCTCCGATAGACACTGTGCCGAGACATTGGGGCAGCTGGCGGCTCACTGGACTCACAATGGCAGGGAGGAAGTAAGCAGAGGGGGCGGGGCTATAATTCCAGACTCCTGGGGCTCCAGGAGAAAGTGAAACGGAATTGGAGCGGATCTGCGTATAATCCACTTTTCCTTTAATTTACACACAACAATATGGAAGAACGGATATCATAGGCCTATATAGATTTATTTATTTTTAGCGTATTTACACACAGTTAGTTGGTAGGCACACTGCAAAATAGTAATATGAAGGTCAATATAATCCTTTATGTGTGTATGTGCGTATTACCAATGAAGTGTAATAGGTCAAGGTGTAAAGGTCTGTTTTATCAGAAACGAACAAAATATTGCTAAAAAGGGAAAATTATTCTTCCTTTTTGCCGAGAACTCATTTGGGAACCTTTGCATATGACTGGTTCATGGTGCAGGCGTGATGTCTGAAATGCCCTAACCCCGGCCCCCTTCCCTCCCCAGGCTCATAAACCCAAACCACCCCTGAGCAGGAGCACATTTGTGTGTAATAATGTTTCCCCGCTGAACTCACACGGCAGTGAGGCGCTCGTGCTATCAGCGTATGCAAAATGAAACGGCTGGAAAACCACAAGAACAGAAACTTGCGACGTCACCAGGAGACCGAACACACCAGTTGCTAGTATTAGTATCTTTAAGTAGCTAAGTTCAACTTTACATCTGACGCACTTAGCCTGCGCGCACCATCATAAGTGGGGAGAAAGGTGGTAATAATTCTGCGTGCCAAAAAGCCGGGGGTGGGAGTGTTGAGTTCACAAATTATTTACAATATGCTTCGCGTCGCTGAGGGGCCCAGTGCATTATTCTTTCAGGGGGCCCAGAATTCCAGGCTACTCCCCTGCTCTTAGCCAAAGTGACATACACATTTTACTTTTACATTTTTTTTACATACATTAAACGACTGGATATTTGACCGTGCACTCATTACATTCGTTGTTGAACCGGTTTACAACATTATTATTCTCGCCTTTCCTCTATGCCAAAGAGAAACTGTCTCTGCCATCAGCAGATGGGGCAGGTACTTTTATTACCCCTTTGGGAATTAAGATAAATAGATAACAAAGAACAAGAAAAAAGTTATGTTGTTTTTTTGTTTGTTTTTTGTTTGCTTTACGTTGGACAATTTCCCATTACTTTCCAAGGACAGATATTGACTGCTTATCATTCACTTTTCCAAGGTGAAAATATTTTCAATAGGATTGCCAAACACTGATACATATTATATATTGTGTAAACATATGGCTGCAGATTGAAGCAGTAACAACCAACAGGAATCGAAGAAAATATAAAAAGTATGGTTTGCTTAACGCAAAGTGAATTAACTTTTGGCACGGTATTGCTATGCCATTTAGAATGTCGTCGCATGATTACGCTTAACTTACTACTCCGCTCAGCATTTCCTGCAGGTGCTTGGCGAACCCAGTTATTTAACAAAAGCCAAAGTTAATGTCCAACTCTGTCATGCTGCAATTACTCGCACTTGTTAAGTTGGCTAAAGAGCCAACTCATTGTTCTTCATATTAAGTTGGCTTGAAAAAGCCAACTTACTGTTCTTTGTATTATTCTACCCAAATATCTATATGTATCTCCTCCCAGCGAGTTAAAGCTAGGCTCACCAAATTCAGGCAGTACCTTCACCTTGTTGGGAATTAAGTTTTTTGTGATTTTTGTGTAAATACTATTTATAGTTTATGAATTATTAGCAATTAAAGATGAATACATCACCATTGAAAATGAATGGCGGCATGTTGACCCTCTAGCAGGTGAATGATGTCATAATAGCATACTAGCCCAGCTGGCCCCACTGCTATTCTGACACATTGGTAATGCAATTTCCTGCTTAAATTTACTGTTAGTTAATTTCATATTCATTTCAGCTCAACCATATTAGTTATGAGTATCAGTATCATATTAGTCAATACAATTCCATACATATATTAGTCTGTGCATTTAAATTCAGATCCTGTTCAATTCCATTTGATTAGTCCAGTTAAATGCAATGCTCTGCTCCTATTAGTTCAATTAAAACAGTTCACTACTCGTATTAGTTCAGTTCCATTCACTCCAACTTAATTATTTGCTCATATTAGTCAGTTCTATTTCATATTAAACTTCATATTAAATATCAATCATGGTTAATATCAGCTCAATTGAATACAATTCCCTTAATGCAGTGGTTCCCAAACTCAGTCCTCTGGGACCACTGTGTATGCTGGTTTTCGTTCCAACCACAATTGCAATCCCGGAATTTTAAAAAGCTGTCAATTGTTCTTAATTGTTCATATTTAGAGGGATTATTTACCTTCTTAAGACACATTATGTTAGCAATAGCTATGCATGTCATGAATCATAAAAGTCCAATATTCTCATTATTTATTGTGCTATATTGCAAATAATTACAAAAAGAGGGGCAAAAAAAAAATCTTTTTTTAACTGATTAAAATTAAAGACTGAGGTGAATCAATATGCTCCTAATTGGTGAAATTGTGGACACATGGCCACTAAAACTAATCATTTGATAAATAATGAAGAAAAGACAAAAAGAATGATAACGAGCCAAACCTGCACTGTGTTAATACGTTTAAGAAACAAATGATGAGGGAACTTACAAACACACGTGTTCAACTACCTAATTAGGAGCCAATTGATTCACCCCAGTCTTTAATTTGATCAGTTAAAAAAAAAATGTTACCTATTTGCAATATAGCCCAATAAGCATAGTAGGAACATGGGAATTTTATTCTTCATGGCATGCATAGCTATTTCTGACATGATGTGGCTTAAGAGGGTAAATAGGCTAATCCCTCTAAACATGAAAAGCAACTAATTAAGAAAACTTAACAGCTTGTTAGAATTTTGGGATTGAAATTGTGGTTGGAACGAAAACCAGCATACACAGTGGTCCCAGAGGACCGAGTTTGGGAACCACTGCCTTAATGTATAATAGTTAAGTAGAATTTATTTATTCTAATTATTACATTTATATTGCATTTTATTAGTTTTTGATTATTATATTTATTCATTCTCATTATCAATTCAAAATAACAGGACTCTACCCAAACATTTATATCAATTATTGGTGCAAGTCTAATGGATCAACTGATTTTAAATAAATGAGATTGCACACAATTGTATCTATCTTATAAAGCTTCTTATTTTTATTTTTACATATAGGTTAGGCTACCCTCCGATGTTTCGTAACATTGCCTTTCTCATGGGGAAAAATAATCCAGAATTGGGTATTTGTCGCTCTCCATTCACTTCAATAGCACAGCTAAAACGGTCTCAAAATTACACTTCTAGCATGTATATGAACGCGAACAAAGCGGATTCTGTCAATACAAACAATAACCAGTCCTCTTACGTATTTTTTTGAGAAAATGAAAGAGATCTGGCATGTTCTTGTGCCAGAAACCACTCATTTGTCAAATTTCCATGGAAGCAAGCGTTCCTGGTAGTAAACAAACAGGCATTTTGCTAGTCTTCTCTCGTAGCTTGTGAACAACATAGAAAATAGTACTTTTATAAATTATTTTAATTACAAAAAAAAAAAACGTAATTGGACTGGTTATTGTTTGTATTGAGAGAATCCGCTTCGTTCGCGTTCGTATATGTGCTAGAAGTGTCATTTTGAGACCGTTTTAGCTGCATATAGAAGTGATTGGAGAGCGACAAATACCGTACTCTGGATTATCACCCCAGGGGAGCACAGGGCAATAGTGAACATATTTCGCCACCAGACTCATATCATGGCCAGGTAACTACACAACCTTTAACAAAGTCTATTGTGAAATTTCTAATTTATATTCCCAAAACAGAAATTAGACATTGCATTGTTCTCTATACTTTGCTTTAAGCCAACTTGAAGTTTGTCTTCAAACTTTTCTACAACTAGGCTATCCTTTTCCACAGCATGTAAAAATTCTACATTTTCACATACTAGGCTACTTAGGCTACGTCAGTATCCATCTGTTGTCAAATAATCTATATTCAAGCAGACTGAATAAACTCTGTTGCAACAAATGCTAAATGCATAAATCCCAGTTACAATATATTTTAATTGTGTAATGTTTTGGGCTCGGCGATTCTGAGATCAAGTTATATTTTCAATAGCAATGTTGCTCCTAAAGCCCGACGCACACAGACCGACTGATAAAAACCAGTTGAGTTGAGGCTATATTTCTTCAGTCGGGTCGGGCTGTGTGTATAGGCTACTTACAGTCTTCTTCGACAAAGAAAGCTACAACGAGCAGGCGGAATCACAGTAAAGTGATCTTAAGATGAAGCAACAATGTTAAGATGACAATAGTAAACATACTCGGTAATAAACTTGCGTTGTCACTAGTGACTTGTTAAATTGGCTAGGCACTAGTTGTAGTAAGTGACGTGTCGTGTTTAGGGTTGTTGGGCTATTGGTAACCATGACATAATATAGTTACTACGACTACCAACCACTTAATTATTGCCGCCGCTTTCGGTCTAGTAGACTACTAAATCCGAAACAGTTCCGAAATGACATTCAGCTCGGAACAGTAGCCAACCTGAGTTAACGTTTAACTCCGACCTTAAATTTAAAACATTTTTAGTCCAGATGCCGGGCGTGGACGTTCACAGTTTAGCTTCGTGTGTGTCACAGTCTAAATATTCTGGATAACGTTATATTCACACCGATGATCCCGTTAAACCCAATTCTAAAAAGAATACACATCTATTCTTACATAATGTCTATCACCATCACATCGCCTGTCAAACGCGATCAGCTGTCCCCGTAAAATTCACTCAGACCCATGGGGCTTGTAGTTCCTTTTCTACCACCCTTCCCGAAATGACAAGTATGTATACGCCCACTGACGAGCTTCTACAATATACAAAAACTACAAGTACCATGATCGTCGGCGGAGTTAATCACGGTCCTGAAGATGACACCGCTCGCGGATTTAATGTAGCGAGCTAGCCTGCTACCTGATTCTGTTGCATGCTTATTTGTTAGTTAATCCGTTAAGATTTCATACGTTTAGGCTACAACTAACACACATAATGACAACCTACAGCTTTTTTTTTTTAACTGAAAAATTCAATTCAATTTAGTTGTCTTGTTCGCTAAGCAATTATATAAGCGCTAGCAAGCTAGCTACAATCATCTTGCTAGCTGGTTAGCTAGCTGTTATTGTGTGCCTTTCGTTTGTTATTTAGCACGCCTTTATTTGTTAGAATTTCGCAATTCACGTAAACAACGTGTTTTTGATAATTAATTTGCTTATCATGCGATTTAGTTAGATGAACACAGATAAACAGTTCCTAACAAGCTAGCTTGCAAGGTTGCAATCCTACTAATAATTCTGCATAACGGTTAGCTTTCTAGTGCCAGAACCCATCCACACACCACTTTTAATAACGATAAATCCAGTTACCTGCTGTAAATAAACGTTTCACCAAATAAACGTTTCACCAAACAGGCGTAATCCAAAAATGAGCAATGAATACTGAAAGGTGATGAGACGAGGGCGAACCTTTAAATGGAACCCAGTTCTTTAGCGTCTCCGATCTCTATCCGCTCTCCGCTGCCGAGGATTTGACGTAAACAATGGAAATGCGCGTAGGTCTGCTCTGGCAACCTGGAGGTGTGCTCTGGCAACCAGAGTTCAAACCGCTCTGTGCAACACGAGAGGTCCAGGATTGCGGCATTTCGGGGAAGGTAGCGTCAACAAACTCATCCCATTTAGACAAACAATCACTGGAACACCACAACGTTTTTTTTTTGTTTTGTTTTTTTATTGTATTGCATTTTGTAATTGGTTAATTTTGTATCCTACTTTTTAATCCGGGGCTATTCAGACTTGTATAACGGACACACTACCAATTTTGCTTGGCTAGGCTACAGAATCCACCACAGATTCAAACCTAGCATAGGCTACTCCTATATTAAACCGTTACACAAACAATATATTAGACGTCACCATTATAGCCTAGTTATTAAAAATGAAAATACTATGCAAAATATAAGTGAAATACAGTGACATTAATAAGATCACTTATGTAGCCTATCCATAAATCATATGTAAGCTAATATGATGTGTAGTAGCTACACATAGGCTATGTGTTTGAAATTCCATCTATTTATAATAATCCTTGTTATTTGCAAAACGTGTTTTGAATTGCTAGAAAACTCCATACACACAGAAATGGTCTTGTCTTTCTTTGTTTTAGGACTTGAAATCGCCAATGATGTTTTTTTACGAAATGCAAAGAAACGAACTAAATTGTGTAAATATAATTTTTAATCTTGTCTGGAATGTCCCGAGTCGGAAATTATCCTAAAAAATAACCATGGGGTGAGCTAAAAGATCATCTGAAAAGATTTGAATGCATAGTTTTATGGTCGCAAATACATTGTCTTCTCTTGCTGAAACCTGAGACATCATGACCGCACTCTAACGTTAACCTGAGATTTTAAGGAGCAATAGCTCAAGAGCTGTGGCATTAAAAAAAATAACTTTAGTTGGTTTGCACATACCGAACCGATTCGTGTTAATGGCTGTTTAGTACTACTTCCCCCCGCTTAGTGGTTTTCTAAAGCACATAATGGTGTGTTTGTAGAGGACGTGGCTGAGACCAAAGGACTGAAAACAATGATCCCGACATCTACAGACCATTACCCTGGTAAATGATCCCAGAACAGTCATAGTCACCGGCTCAGATTGAGTTTTAATATTTCATTTTATTTCCTCTGGAAAATATATATTGTAAAATGTTGTGCAACCTGTTTGTGAATGGTGCTAAGCAAAAAAATAACAATTGTCTTCATTTGTCCAACACCCCCACAGGGACCTTTAGACATTTTGAACTGAAATAGAAAAAATATAACCACTTAGAATTGGAATTTGATTTGAATTGGAATTTGGACATTCTGAATTCAGTTTGACCCCAAACTATATTGATAATTTAATGTTGCACTGTTACATTTACGTCGAGGGCTGGGGAGAAAGACGGCTGAAAAACTAGTTTACTGTAAATATCCAACAGACAATCATGAATCCCAGCGCCGTGCCTTACTGTGAATACTGTATCCAAACAGTCAATCAGGAACAAGCCTTACTGAAAACAGTATATCCAAACAGCCTATCAGGAATCCAGAAATAGGCTACAACAGCACAAGGAGCAAAATAGTCGTGTTTGAGTAGCAACTGTACAACTTCAATGATTTATCTACCATTTTGTGTTTAGGGTTACAAGACTAAGACAAAGTTTCAATAAATGATTAGACCATTTCCATTAATAATATTGTTTTCCAGATTCCGGGATGTTCCAGGGAATTAGCTTGGAATATTGAATTATTAGTTGGGTAAAGAAAAGACCCTTATGGAAATGTAATATACTGCAGTATATTTAAAATATATTGTGAAGATAATTTTGATATATTTACAATATACTGCAGTCTATGCTTTTTCCATAGGGGGAGCCTGCTTTAAATCGTAAATAATACTTTTGCTGCAATCAATATTGTGAATGAGGAATCCATACCAAACTCAGTTAAACTGTCAGTTTAAATTTTTAGTCGGAAAAAAAAAAGTTAACTGGATGTGAAACGGAACAGTGTTTTCTTGAACTGAGGTGAGGCCCCAATCAGGATTTAAAATGGATGTTTTATGATTCGTATAAAGCGCCTCCATGCTCCGGTTGAATGTTTCAGGCCGCAGAGTTCCTGTAAGCTCAGAACCTGTCCCTTCTGCTTCAGAAGATGACACGGGCCTGTGTCGCTGCTGTGCCTGTCAGAGCGATTCATCGGATCAAACACAGGCCTGTGGCACAAACTGCACGCCCTCTGCTTAATTCCGCCAACATCACATTCTGACCCATGCAGACAGTAGAAGCTCTGGTAAAAGTCTCTTCTCACCTCCAAGTCAGGTGTAATCCCAGAATACCAAACCCAGATGTTGGCCCTGCATGGCTTTACCAGGTCAGATAAGGGACAGGGATTTGGGGGGGGGGGTCTGTTACGCTGCCTTCAAGTGCTTCCTCGGAAGCTCCTATTTCCCAGTTGCCAAATCGTAATCACGAGGTTGACGCATTCACGTGCTCTAAAGTCGGAATTTTCGGCAAACATGCAGGTCTAGAAAAAAAATGTTTCTTTTCATCCTTTACGAATAAAAAAAAAACACATGGAGAGCTGCCATCACCTTCTGCATGAGAAAGAAGAGGAAAGGAAATGTATGAGGTGAGTAATTAATGATATATTAAAGTATATTTTGCTAGATGGTTGTGTGCTGTGTGTGCGTGACCATCTGTATGATAATCTGCTGCACTGCGCTGCCTGGCTGCATTGTCATACCAGTCAACCCATCATATTTTCTGCCACTTTGACTTGCCAACTGGGAAATAGGAGCTCCCGAGGAGCACTTGTAGGATAGAGAGGTGAAAGGCCTGTGGTGAAACGTCACAACTCGGGAACTCTGGTAGCATAATTACCTCCAACTTTCCCACCTTGCAATTATGACTCAGAGGGTCGTTCCACGTTGGAAACTCGTATTTCCCACAATTCCGACAGCACTTGTAGGCAGCATTACTCTGGGGAGGGGCCTCAGATGTGGTTCGACAGATGGGCGTGTCCCCAGTGAGCTTTTGGTTAGCATAGCAGGCCCATAGACTGTAGAGCAGGCCTCACGCCCAGTCTCAAGCCCCCTTTTCACAGTAAAAGTCACAGGTCACTAATATGAATGCTGTTTTAAAAGGGCCTCCTCAAGTACGATCAAGGACCACACCTACATTTTACTAATATGAATCTCCAATATGCAGTACTTTACACACAGAAGATAATGTGAAACCGCCATGTGAAACGCAATTTTGTACGTAACTTTGGCTGAAAGCACACTGCTAAATGACTAAATTGTAAATTGAATGTGAGATATCAAGTAGATAAAATCTACATGCTGTATTTGTTTAAATTGTATAGGCCAATTTAACTGGGTGGGGTCTCATACTAAAACACCAGGCCTTGGTGCACTGATGCAAAAACACTGACTGTGTTGGTGTTGTTCGTGGTTCTAATCCTGACTGTGACTGACTGTTGTATTTCTTACCAGTGCTTGCTTTTAAATAACCTCTTCAATTATGTTCTTCTTGCTCTGATGAAGGCCTAGGATGATTTTACTGTATATTGTATGTGTGTAGATGTACATGGATATGTGTGTACATGCATGGGTGCATGTGTGTATATGTGCATGGACATGTGTGTGTTTGCATGGGTGCATGTGTGTATATGTGCATGGATATGTGTGTTTGCATGGGTGCATATGCATGCATGTCCATCTTCCATTCCTTTTGTTTCTCAGCTACCCTCCTTTCATCCTTTTTTTCTGTCCTGTTACTGTGATACTGTAATGCTTCCTATTTCTCCTGCTCTACAAAACCTGCATTATTTATGTCCATTAGCATAGGCTGTGGACCAGTGCCATAGCCACACAACATAAGATAAGACAGACTAACACTGACTGACTCTGCACACTAAGTCAACACTGACTGTGCCTGCATACTAAAGCAACACTGACTGAGCCTGCACCCTAAGTCAAAACCGACTGAGCCTGCACCCTAAATCAACAATGTCTGGGCCTGTACAGTAAACCATACTACTGTATACACTCTCTAAACCTGTATCTTGATTACCTAATTTTTCAGTATCAATTTGTCTGGTTGTTTGGGGTTGCCTGGTTTGCATGGGTGATCTCTCTAGTGGAAACTTAAGTTACTGTTCCTGAAGCACCATAGCAACGCTCACATGAGAAATGCCTTGGTTACGGAGGTCACATGGTTTCTGATGTGATCTCTCAGTTATATGGCACTGTAGCATAGCAACGCTAAGCTGAAAAGAGCTCCAAGTGAATTTTGCACTCCCAGACTTCCTACACATATAGATTTAGATTATATTTCATCATAGAGGGCATTTTCTTCCTTTCCGATCACTACAATATACACATCTCTCTTCACTATATTTAGCAAAGTCTCTCTAATGCAAACTAATGGTACCTTCACTTTTGGCTTTCTCATTCCAGCAACTAGTACTCATACCTTCATACTGTCCTGTAGTTTTACGGATTCAAGCATATGCATTCTCACCAAAATATTTGAGTATGTCTTGGTTAAAATTACAGTAACATCAATGTCCTGAACTTAGTATTGCATTTGTCGCCTCCTTGTGGACAGAGCTGGTACTTGTACGGACACGCACCCTGTAGTACTCACTGCTGGTGAACGCCGTCCTTCATCTCTGGCTCCTCAGTCCATTACTCCCCAAACTCCAGAGTGAGTCGCCTCTCCTTGTGCCAGAAAATAGATTTTTCCATCTCAACTGCTTACCTGGGTCTACAGCTAAAAGAAAACATTTCCCAAGGGTTGTAAAGGTATTTGGGCTGTTGACTCATTTACACTCAGTCAAGATCAAATTCAATAGTAAAAAAAAAAGCTTGTGATCACCAACCATGAAAACATTTTTTACTAGTTGTAATATTTCATCATGATTTTCGAGTCTGTTTACTACTGTCCATATCTGTCTGAAGCCATAGTACAGGGGTCGGTTTTTTGTCACAAGGCGTACCAAATTATTTACACTTGGCTTCCCATACCCCCGCAAAGTGATTGGTCTGGCTGGAGCTGTAAATGCTCGGGTTAGAGGATTAATAGACAGCAACATTACAGAATGTCAAAGATGGTTCCCTCAGGTGACATACAGTAGTTCCTTTAATGTGCAGGTTCTAATATCGGTCGAGTTCAAGTGAGTTCAGTTGGCTGTTAGTTTCACCATTGTCAATCAAGCCTATCCTGGACACCCAAGCTGTAAAAAAAATACACACATGGACCCGCGCACAGATCCACCATTAACATGTGCAGTGATCAATTTCAGGAAGTGGTCACCGGCAGGAAGCCTGTCATTGCCGTGTTACCCAGAGGATGGTGAGAGGCTCACATGGGGGGGTTCCCCAAGGACCCCCGGGGCTCCAATGCCTGACACGCAGCCACTTCCTGAGAGCTGCTACAAGCCTCTGACTTCCTGTCGTTCATGTGACACCCAACAATTTTCTAAAGAGCGCACAGCCATAAACATTAAAAATGATCAAATTCCAAGTGGTACAGAAATGGGACTGCTTTACCTGAACTGTCCACAAAAGGGCACTATGCATCGCACGTTCATTAGGCAATGTGAATATGACTCATACTGAGGTCATCAGTTCATTTAAACATCAATGAGTCATGCCTCAAATTCTGTTGACCCACCAGGTACTAAGTCCCTGCGTTCCGTCTGTCCGCGCTGCTTCTTAACTACAGGAGGTTCTCATTGGTCAAAGGATTTTCTGGTGTTATATTACATTACAGACGTTCTTTACCGCAGTATGGCCTTTGGTCATACCCTTAAATGGTAAGAGGCATCAAAATTGGAATGTTTTTGGATTGAACAGTAGGGAGATAGAACTTTCCATGTTAGGAATATGGTATCTGGTGTGTTTATGGTATCTGGTGATGTTACTGCTTCTCCCATTGGCCCTTCCCCTTTAACTTTAACACACACACACAAACACAGGTACACAAGGGCAGAGGTTTGGACACATGGATGGGTGTGCCGGCTGATATCGCTGCCCCTCTCCTGAAGGAAGTGGGTGTGGCACTGCATGGACCGAAAGGACACTCGTTGGTGCGCCCAGATCTCTCAGAATGCACCACTCCCACTTAGTGCCAAATGTTTTTTTTTTAAAGCTGTGCAAAGGAGAATGACAGCCAGACATACCTTACGCAGAGGCCACCCAGGCCTGTTTTACAAACAAAAAATATGGGTTTTCCTACTCTGTTATTGTTGGACGTATTTCACTGAAGTTTGATATTGTATATTTTCTAGGGGGGGGGCAGAGTCATTAAGTATTGGAATATTAACCTGAGGAGTGGAGTTCAGTGGATTTTGCCAAGGGCACACCAACTCAACGACTTAAAAAGGCCTTAAACGAGACACTACAAATTCTGGCTACTGTACGACCAACCAAACACTTCCCCTGGGTTTAATCTTCCTTTGTGCATACAATTTCCCTCCATTTGTCTCCCCCCCCCCATTCCATCTGCAGACACCAGCTTGCATCATTCTTCACAACCGCCTTGCACATCCTGACATATATTTAGCATGTGTGGAAAATATGACAAAACACAGGAAACTGCGAGGCTGCTGTCCCAGGCAGAAGCAGGAACACAGAGACTAAACCCTGACGTAAACTGCTGTAACAGTATAAATATGTCATTCTCTGGGAAAGAAGTATCTGTGCTAGGCATATGTAATGTACTTTTGCTCTTGCAAGATTAATGTAAAATATAAGTCACATATTATAAGACTGATCACCGCTTTTCACAAATGCTCATTTCATTTACCAGATATTGCACAGGAATATTTTTCACAAGATACTGTAACATTGCTCAAGTACTGTCACTTTCATGCATCAGTCATAAAATCATTTAATTCTGAAGGCTAGCAATAATACAACATTGGCAATAATATATTTCTAAATATACTGAATATTTGAACATATATACAGTATATATGAGAGAGAGGGAGATGTGGCTGGAGAAGAGCTGCATATTTATTACCACAGAAAAATCAATACATTAATAATGAATTAATCCACAAATATTGTGGACACAGTATCAATATAGGAAGGGAAGAAACAGAACCCTCAGGCACTGGGGTCAGGAGAGAAACATTCCATAACAATGCATTTATCATATTAAAGATGGCTGCCTGCTCTCTACGACAACAGAAGGACGCCACTGTTGATTGTTATTTCCCACAAAAAACATTTCCCCAGCTTTTTATTTGATTTGTTTTAATTTTTTAATTACACAACTGGAGTCTGTCACTCCAGTATTAGCATTTTCTGTAGGCCCAGGGCACAAGGCATGTGAGGAACCTTACTCAAACCGATCACCTAAAATGATGCACATTTGCTCCTAAGAGTGCATCTGGACAGGCCATACAGAGACACTTCTGTACAACATTTTCCTTTTGTGTCTGCCTTCTTCCAATAAAAATAAAACAAACACCCTTTAAAATGAAAACCCATCAACAAAAGGAAAGGGAAATTTATATCTAGCTCCTTTCAGGAAATGGAAAGGCTATTAAACTTTGTACCTCTGCAGGAAGTGACAGAACCTGGTTGATTCCGCATGGTCTATGACGGTCTTCCCAGATTGACTCATAAAAGTCAGGTGATTGCTGAGGTTATTGGCCCTTCATCGCCTGGCAGACGGGGAAGTGTCTCCACGCTTCCTCTTATGGTAGAGATGCAGACATTTTAAAAGATATGAAAGTGAAGCAGGGAGGGGCACTGTGGCTCCCGAAGTCTTTAAAAATAAAATAAAAAATTTGGAGATTTCAGTATTTTCTTATCAATTTGTATTTTTGTGTGTGTGTGTGAAAAGTGTTTCGCTGTGCACTGGCTTCTTCGAGTGGTGCATTTTGTGTTGCATTTCAGTCCCTTCCTCTTCACCACTGCACCACCCCTCCCCCCTCCAACCATGTCCATCAGTTGCCATAGACACCTCATCTCTCCGCCTCCATGGCAATGCTGGCCTGTTCGGTAGGGGCTTGCTGGGTGGTGGCGGCAGGCCAGCCAGGAGGGGGTGCCTGTGACAGAGGGTGGTGTTCGGGGGTTAGAGGGCCCAGGGCCCAGCTGTCCTGAGGGGTGGGTGAGGTGGCCAGCGGGGCCATGGGGCTGTTGCCGTGGAAACTCTCGGAGGCCTTGAGGCGGGAGAACATGGCGAGGGTGTCGGGGAAGTTTGGGGGCGTCGCTGGCGTGTTGGCTGGAGTGCACATCTGCAGGATGAGAAAGAGAAAAGTGTGTAAAAGCATTCTGTCTGTGCACACCCCATAAACCTGCTGCAGTCAATCCTGGTCCCACAATGCCCTAAAACACTTAAGACTTTATGCAAGAACATAAGAATACATGATGATGAGAACAGGTCATCCACTCCATCTAGAACATACTGTAAGATCTCAAGACTATTTAAGGGCTTATGCACTTATATCAGACCCTCCAGCTTAATCAGGCGCCTTAGGACTACTTTTCTCACACGATCATTTTCAAGCATTCTAAATTTAGATCAGTGTTTTTCATAACACATGAAGATATCAACCGATGGAAAAATATAATGTCGCTACTTTAAGATGACTACCATCCTAGTGCCGTAATAAAAAAGTTAAGCGTTTAATGTATGAATTCTGTTCGATTGTGCAACCCAAACGGCGCTTTCAGCATGAAAGGCGGTATTTTAGAGTCATTGGCTTGAAACTGATTCCATGAAACGATTGACAGGAAAAGCTCAACTCCACTTGTTTTCCTTACAAATATAGGTTTTAATCCATCTAGATTCAGCATCTACCTGCAGCAGCCTAGAGCAGGGGTTTCCAATCCTAAAGGGCCTATGCAGGTTTTTGTTTTAGCCCAGGACAAAGACACCTGATTCTACTTAACAAGATCTTGATTGAAGACCATGATTAGTTATTCAGTTGAATCAGATGTAGTAGTGCTGAGCTACAACAAAAACCTCCACCCAAACTGGCCCTTTTAGGATAAGATTGGATGCCCCTGGTCTAGAGCGTATCCAGTACTGTGTAAAGCCTGGACTTGAATTACATGATTACATGACCTAGGAAGTTCTTCCATGCATTTACAACTCTGTGCTCCTAAATACTTCCTGCAATCAGTGCAGAATCGCTCCAGCTGAACCAATAATTCTGTATCTGGATGAGTGCTGTGCTGAATCAGCCTCGTTGTGTGAGAGAGAAAATGTATAACAGAATAGAGAAACGGTATCACATGTCCACTGTAAGTTATGCATATGTGTGTAGCGCTGTCTGTGTGGTGCAAAGTGTGTACTACTACTAATGTCAAAATATTCCACCGTTGTGCATCTAGAACTCCACCTGACTGGGTGCCCCCTGTACCTATCCCCTTGCCCTGACAGCCTCATCACCCCCCCCTGTGTGGTGACACATCTCTGGTACAGGGTGTGAGTATACTATATGTAAAGCACACTCTCTCTCTCTCTCTCTCTCCTTCTCTGTGTTTACCATGGAGTTGTTTTTAACAAAAGCTTTTTCACTAGATTTTTTCTTTTTTTTTGAGTTTCTACTGATCAGCGTGTCCATTTCCTGTCCCTGCCCAAGAGCACAAGGCCACGCCCACAAGCACTAAAATATGCTAAAATTCACAAGAGGGTCCTGTTTAGAGAGAGGGGGTGGAGGCAGACAGAATGAGAGAAAGAGAGGGAGGGGGGCAGGGGAATGAGAGAGGGCAAGAGAGAGGGAGAGATAGCTGGTTAACTTTGCATTTTTGCTAATGCTGTAGATTGATGTACCAGGTTGTTATATCTTCAGTCCCCTGGGGAGCAGTGGGGTGAGTAACAACCCCAGACACCCAGCTGACTCAGGGCAGGGCTGGTATTCTCTGACTCAGAGCGAGAGAGAGAGAGAGAGAGCAAGAGAGAGATACGCTGAGAACACGAATCAGAACTGGCTTTACACCCTCATCGTTTCCCAGGAAACAAACACATTTGGGGGAAGAGATGCCAGTAGAACCTCACTGGCAGCACAAGTGATTTAATTTTGTTTTGTTCTTGGTCAATTTTATTTCTTCAGCATCTTTACTATCTACTTTATTTGTCACACTGACTTCACATTAGAGGTGTGTAGTACAGCTTGTCATGTCAACAAGGCACTTTGAACTGAATTAAGAGGGATAACCAGACATGTCAAAGCCTCAGGTCCTGTTAATCTCCACAATGCTCTGCGAGCATGGTCAACAGTGCAATAGCACGGCAGGCAAACAGTCCTGGAGCAGGAAGTACAAGCTGAACTTTGTATGTTGGGACAGAGGGTAGGGGCGTGGCCTTCAGTACACGCTTCTATACGCCAACCAGATATTCATTAATCTTCTGGACATTCATTAAGCAATGGATATATCCAAATTATATGCATTTGTAGCAGCATAACTCATAATTACACTCATTAACCTTGTTGTTAGGAAGCAGATGTAGAAGCGCTCAAACTAGTGGGACCTGTGACCTCTGAACTCCCGCTGTGATTTATTACTCCATGAGGAATCCTCTGCTCCTGCATTACCACTACAGTGGGTTCTGAGGTCCAGTAGGAACCTTCTCCCTCTCCGTTCTTCCTCTCCTCCCCCTGTCCTCCATCTCTTCTTTCTCTCAACTCTCCTTCTGCTACCCATCCTCTGTCTGTGGTTCTCTCGCTCTTTGGGTGCGTCCCAATATTCTTCACCTCCTTTCCTCCACTCCCCCACTATCGCTCCTCTCCTACCTAGAAGTATGCACAACTGCCAGAACGTATTGGAGTACAAGTATTTGCATGTACAGTATACAATGTACCTGACATTGTGGTTTGCGTCGAGACATTGATTAATATATAACCATTAATACATAAGATGCAATCAGCAACATTATATTAAAACACAAAGATCTGTTTCCAGGGCACGGAGGAGAGGAGGTGGTAGAGGAGGAAAGGAGGGTGCATTTTTTGAGAATTGGGACGCACGCTTTTTCTCTCCTCCTTCACTCCTGCCTCCCTCTCTTGCTCCTGTTCTCTGCCCTCTGTTCCAGCTGCTCCCAGGCTCCTGGTGTTCCAGGAAACCGTGTTTCCCAGAAGGCCACAGTCAGGGCCACATGGGGCCTGCGGCTGCAGAGTTAGAACACAGGTGGAGCTCAACAGCGAAACTACAGGTAGCCTGTCGATGTGAATACACATGAGTGTGTGTACATTTTTGTGTGGCTGCTTGGTTCAATGGGTGTATGTGTGTGTGTGCATACATGCATGCTTGCATTGCGTGTGTGTGTGTGTGTGTGTGTGTGTGCGTGCATGCTTGCATTGCATGTGTGTGTGCGTGCATGCTTGCATTGCGTGTGTGTGTGCGTGCATGCTTGCATTGCGTGTGTGTGTGTGTGTGTGTGTGTGTGCGTGCATGCTTGCATTGCATGTGTGTGTGCGTGCATGCTTGCATTGCGTGCGTGTGTGTGCATGCTTGCATTGCGTGTGTGTGTGTGTGTGTGTGTGTGCGTGCATGCTTGCATTGCATGTGTGTGTGCGTGCATGCTTGCATTGCGTGTGTGTGTGCGCATGCATGCTTGCATTGCATGTGTGTGTGTGTGTGTGCATGCTTGCATTTTGTGTGTGTGTGTGCGCGTGCATGCTTGCATTGCATGTGTGTGTGTGTGTGTGTGTGTGCGTGCATGCTTGCATTGTGTGTGTGCGTGCATGCTGGCATTGCGTATGTGTGTGTGTGTGCGTGCGTGTGTGCGTGCATGCTTGCATTGCGCGTGTGTATGTGTGTGTGTGTGCGCATGCTTGCATTGCGTGTGTGTGTGTGTGTGTGTGTGTGTGTGTGTGCGTGCATGCTTGCATTGTGTGTGTGTGTGTGTGTGTGTGTGTACTCCTCAGGTTCATTGATTGTGCAGCACAGCCAGCAGGACTGTGGCATGAAAAGAAGCAGCTGCTTACACATGCTGGAGGAGAGACGGACCTTCCAGTGTATACAATCTGCAATTCCACATTTTGAGAAAAGAAACACAGTCTTCATCTGGGATTTGAAAGTGTTCAAAAAAAAAACCTCAACCAGAAAAGCCGGGAGACACAGCTGGATCACAGAGTGGTATGACCCCTGGGATTAAAGGTCAGAGGTGATCAGTACCCATCTCTGCAGTGGCACAGAGCCTGATAGCTGGCAAGTTTCCAGAACCCGGCGGGCAAGTTTCCAGGGCCGTGTGGTCCGATCCCGGTACAACCTTCAGCGCAGGGCAGTCCTGGCTGAACGGGAAGAGAATCGTAGTACCGAGAAGAGCAAGACATTCCATTTGAGCGGAAGAAGGAGAAGAAAAAACAGCCTGTAACAGTTGCAGCACAGCGAAATTGAATCGCTCGCCTGCTTCTGGTGGTGTTTACTTTCCAAAAGCGCTGCCGGCAGCCAAGGACACAGTGATCTTCTTTGGAAAAAGCCAGGCACGCAGCCTGGGCAGAAATCTGACCTGGGTTTCTGCCGTTTTTTTCACTTCCTTTCCGAATGTGACGCACAGACTTCCAAAGCAAGCTGGACAGAGTGAATCTGACCCTAACCGCATGGTCCGAGAATCCCATTCATACCTGCGGCAACCACAGCTATAATCCTGGCCGTGTCAGTGTCAATTGTGACTCTAATCCTGACTGGTACTCGTGCCGACTATGGCCAGGACTCCTGTGATTGATTGGGATGAAAGATGGGATAAAGATGAATTTATGAAAAATCAGTGTGCAATCGGACAGGACTATGTGTGGGATGAGTGTGCAATCGGACAGGACTATGTGTGGGATGAGTGTGCAATCAGACAGGACTATGTGTGGGATGAGTGTGCAATCGGACAGGACTATGTGTGGGATGAGTGTGCAATCGGACAGGACTATGTGTGGGATGAGTGTGCAATCGGACAGGACTATGTGTGGGATGAGTGTGAAATCGGACAGGACTATGTGTGGGATGAGTGTGCAATCGGACAGGAATATGTGTGGGATGAGTGTGCAATCGGACAGGACTATGTGGGATGAGTGTGCAATCGGACAGGACTATGTGTGGGATGAGTATGCAATCGGACAGGACTATGTGTGGGATGAGTGTGCAATCGGACAGGACTATGTGTGGGATGAGTGTGCAATCGGACAGGACTATGTGTGGGATGAGTGTACAATCGGACAGGACTATGTGTGGGATGAGTGTACAACTGGAACAGGACTAGGTGTGAGATGAGTGTGCAATCAGACAGGACTATGTGTGGGATGAGTGTGCAATCAGACAGGACTATGTGTGGGATGAGTGTGCAACTGGAACAGGACTAGGTGTGGGATGAGTGTGCAATCGGACAGGACTATGTGTGGGATGAGTGTGTAATTGGAACAGGACTATGTGTGGGATAAGTGTACAACTGGAACAGGACTAGGTGTGGTATGAGTGGGTAATTGGAACAGGACTATGTCTGGGATGAGTGTGTAATTGGAACAGGACTATGTGTGGGATGAGTGTGTAATTGGAACAGGACTATGTGTGGGTTGAGTGTGCAACTGGAACGGGACTAGGTGTGGGATGAGTGTGCAACTGGAACAGGACTAGGTGTGGGATGAGTGTGCAACTGGAACAGGACTAGGTGTGGGATGAGTGTGCAACTGGAAAAGGACTAGGTGTGGGATGAGTGTGCAACTGGAACAGGACTAGGTGTGGGATGAGTGTGCAACTGGAACAGGACTATGTGTGGGATGAGTATGTAATTGTAACAGGACTATGTGTGGGATGAGTGTGCAACTGGAACAGAACTATGTGTGGGATGAGTGTGCAACTGGAACAGGACTAGGTGTGGGATGAGTGTGCAACTGGAACAGGACTATGTGTGGGATGAGTGTGTAATTGTAACAAGACTATGTGTGGGATGAGTGTGCAACTGGAACAGAACTATGTGTGGGATGAGTGCGTAATTGGAACAGGACTATGTGTGGGATGAGTGTGTAATTGGAACAGGACTAGGTGTGGGATGAGTGTGCAACTGGACAGGACTATGTCTGGGATGAGTGTGTAATTGGAACAGGACTATGTGTGGGATGAGTGTGTAATTGGAACAGGACTATGTGTGGGATGAGTGTGCAACTGGAACGGGACTAGGTGTGGGGTGAGTGTGCAACTGGAACAGGACTGTGTGTGGGATGAGTGTGCAACTGGAACAGGACTAGGTGTGGGATGAGTGTGCAACTGGAAAAGGACTAGGTGTGGGATGAGTGTGCAACTGGAACAGGACTAGGTGTGGGATGAGTGTGCAACTGGAACAGGACTAGGTGTGGGATGAGTGTGCAACTGGAAAAGGACTAGGTGTGGGATGAGTGTGCAACTGGAACAGGACTAGGTGTGGGATGAGTGTGCAACTGGAACAGGACTATGTGTGGGATGAGTGTGTAATTGTAAGAGGACTATGTGTGGGATGAGTGTGCAACTGGAACATAACTATGTGTGGGATGAGTGTGCAACTGGAACAGGACTAGGTGTGGGATGAGTGTGCAACTGGAACAGGACTATGTGTGGGATGAGTGTGTAATTGTAACAAGACTATGTGTGGGATGAGTGTGCAACTGGAACAGAACTATGTGTGGGATGAGTGCGTAATTGGAACAGGACTATGTGTGGGATGAGTGTGTAATTTGAACAGGACTAGGTGTGGGATGAGTGTGCAACTGGACAGGACTATGTGTGGGATGAGTGTGTAATTGGAACAGGACTAGGTGTGGGATGAGTGTGCAACTGGACAGGACTATGTGTGGGATGAGTGTGTAATTGGAACAGGACTAGGTGTAGGATGAGTGTGCAACTGGAACAGGACTATGTGTGGGATGAGTGTGCAACTGGAACAGGACTATGTGTGGGATGAGTGTGTAATTGGAACAGGACTATGTGTGGGATGAGTGTGCAACTGGAACAGGACTATGTGTGGGATGAGTGTGTAATTGGAACAGGACTATGTGTGGGATGAGTGTGTAATTGGAACAGGACTATGTGTGGGATGAGTGTGCAACTGGAACAGGACTATGTGTGAGATGAGTGTGCAACTGGAACAGGACTCGGTGTGGGATGAGTGTGTAATTGGAACAGGACTAGGTGTGGGATGAGTGTACAACTGGAACAGGACTATGTGTGGGATGAGTGTGTAATTGGAACAGGACTATGTGTGGGATGAGTGTGCAACTGGAACAGGACTATGTGTGGGATGAGTGTGCAACTGGAACAGGACTAGGTGTGGGATGAGTGTGTAATTGGAACAGGACTAGATGTGGGATGAGTGTGCAACTGGAACAGGACTATGTGTGGGATGAGTGTGTAATTGGAACAGGACTAGGTGTAGGATGAATGTGCAACTGGAACAGGACTATGTGTGGGATGAGTGTGTAATTGGAACAGGACTAGGTGTAGGATGAGTGTACAACTGGAACAGGACTATGTGTGGGATGAGTGTGCAACTGGAACAGGACTAGGTGTGGGATGAGTGTGTAATTGGAACAGGACTAGATGTGGGATGAGTGTGCAACTGGAACAGGACTATGTGTGGGATGAGTGTGTAATTGGAACAGGACTAGGTGTAGGATGAGTATGCAACTGGAACAGGACTATGTGTGGTATGACGTGATGGTGGTCAGTATCTGGCTTTGCCTCCTGCAGTAAAAGCCCGGTCAGCATGTTCATCAGTCCTTGCTTCTCGTTTTCATGGGAAGTCCTCACCAAGGCCCCTCCTAAGTCACATGTGTACCCGTCAGAGCGTGAGTGTGAGCGCTTCCCTTTGGCCCTGTTATAGTCATATGGCTCAGAGTGCCTCATTCAGTTTTAAACATCCTGTTACATCACCTCCCCCTGAGTCTGCTTCAACAAACATGGAGCTGAACACACAAACCAGCCGGAGCTGAACACACAAACCAGCCGGAGCTGAACACACAAACCAGCCGGAGCTGAACACACATACCAGCCGGAGCTGAACACACAAACCAGCTGGAGCTGAACACACATACCAGCCGGAGCTGAACACACAAACCAGCCGGAGCTGAACACACATACCAGCTGGAGCTGAACACACAAACCAGCCGAAGCTGAACACACAAACCAGCCGGAGCTGAACACACAAACCAGCCGAAGCTGAACACACAAACCAGCCGGAGCTGAACACACAAACCAGCCACAGCTGAACACAGAGCTTACCTCTGTACTGAAGGTGTAAAGTACTGAACACACACTGGTACAGTACACCAATGTGGGATACCAGTGTGTGTTCAACACTGACCCCCTTGCCTCTTCAGTCAGACTCAGATGCATTTGTTATTTAATTTTACACTGACAGGAATTAAAAAGAGACCTCAGAGTCAATTCAGCACTGGACAAAGAGACTATTTTCCTGACTTCCTGTGTGACTGCACAATGGTGTGTGTTACTGTTTATATGGACCAGACTGGAACACAGCAAGAAGGGGGTAGCTGGAGGCTAAATTAAAAATGTAAAATCCCGGGGAAATTGATTGGTTGGGTATTGAAAGTTTTGGTTAAATCTTCCTTGTGCCAGTCACTGCACTGTAGGACTAGCTGAAGCACGTTGCCCAAGGTTCATTTTCAAGCACTTTTTTCCCCCCACAAATCTTTAAATGAATTTCACCGTGAACTTGAAAGCATACACTGAATAATAACCGTGAGGTAAAATTCACACACATTATAGTCCAGATGCCATCCAGAAGACATGATACTAGGGCATTACAACAGGGAAGTGCTGCCTGCAGCAGTGGTGGTGGTGGCAGTAAAAAAACATTTACTGCCTGTAATTATAGGTACACCACCCCTACCTGCAACAATCTGCTTTAATCTTTACTCAATTGGTCTGTGGACTGGTCATCTACTGTGTGTGGGCCTTACCTGGATTTCTCTCACTCACAACCTGGCCCTGAACCAGACACAATAATAAAGTAATAATAAGGATAACTAATTCACCATAAGCTGCCATGACCTACAAGCAATCTCGTTTTTAATTTTCATTTGTTATTACTTCCTCATGATCGTGAGTGAGGTTTGTCATTCCGAGACTGATGTTTTGGAGTGCAGGGAAGATGGAGGAAAAAAGTTTTACCATTTTAAACGAGGAAGTGACAAACACACACTTAAACACGCACTCATCCACAAATACATTTATAAGCACACACACACTCTCTCACACACGCACACAAATGCACAGACACACTCACACAGACATATGCACACACACACACACACACACACACAAAACAACTCTTTGTCAGTACACACTATTACTAATGGTATAAACATAACCAGCAAAACAACTACAGGGACACAATGAGGTGTTTAAAGTACAAACAAAGACCAGGAAGCAAAGAGAAGATAAACATGAACCATTATAATATAAACAAGTAACTCAAGTATGAGACACAGGTCATAGTGACCGAGTTCCAACTGTGGCATATATTTTCTGAGGGCAGAGTTGTGAGACCTGATTAAACCATAACATTGCACACATTTTTTAATCCAGACAAATCAAACTACTTGCAACCGAGTATAAAAACATTGACCAGTAGCCTGTTTTGAGGTGTTTGTTGACCCCCGACATGATATCAACTCAGCCTGAAGTAAATACGTACAAATGTTAACTGATTCGTTGATTCAAAAAGCAGCCCGTTTTAAATTGACCCATTATTTAGCTTCTGTGTGTCTTTTCGGTCTGCGTCAACATAAGTGTTTTAAAACGTATCCTTCATTTCTTCTGGAGGGTATAACCAAAGATGTTACCCTCTGTGGTATATCCTCATTAGTACTAAGGCAACACAGACAATGCGCATGGATGAACCTATCAAACTATAGGCTATGGTTTGGCCGCACGCAAATAATATTGACGTAGTTATGCACCTGCATCTCATTACAGTAAACGTCGATATGTCGGTCACGATACTATCAGTTCAGTGATCAACAGAGCTGTGTTTTTTTTTATTGCGTAATCCCAGTCCCTCCCCAACTTCCTTTATCCTGCATTGGAGGATTGTATGCCACACGGCGTGCTCCATATTTGTGAAGCAGGCGGCGATCATTCATCATCACTCAGTGTTCCACTTAGCAGCCCTCACGCTAGCCGCTTATGCACTTATATCAAAGATACCCTCTCTGCTTATATGTTCCTCCAGTTAGGCTACAGCAAGAGTTACGATGGATTCATTTGCACAATAGATAATATGAAATTGAGCTAATTTCTGGAAATGCTACATATTCAAATCATCTTCGAAAATACATGTAAACTATCGGCTAACGTCACTTAGAAGCTAGAAAAATACCCACGAAGCCACACATTTAAAAGGGTAAGTTAGGCTACTACACGTGTTGAAACTGCTGTTTCAAAAATATGTTCTATAGCTTTCAATGAAGTGCCCTCCCCCACGTGTGTGACACGTTTTCAATTCCGCAGTCAGAAAAAAAACTAACATGTTGAAAGACAGTTTCTACATAAGCTTTTGTCCTCCTCGTCCAGGTGTTTTAATAATATTTTACGCGATATGCCCGTTCTTTCATGCTCAACGTAGAACATTCCTAAAAACCTGACTGGCTTGTGTTTATTTACTATTACTATACTAATGTTATTATGTCAAATAAGAAACAGATGTATACTCACCATTTGATGGTGGCGACTGTATGGGATATTGGTTTCTTGAAAAAAGGAACTGAGCGCAGTCTAGAGAGAACCAAACAGATATTATTGTTTACTGTTGAAGAACACTTGAAGAAAACTATGTAAGTCTGCAAAAGATGTTGACCAGTCAGTTAAATGTGTCCCTAAATCCAAGCGCAAACGTGGGTCGTATGAAGGATGCGGTCACTGGAAATTACCATGTTAATGCTACAAACTTGAAATTTCCACAACGTGTGGAATCAAAAACATTGTGCATCGTAGACAAAAACAATAGGCTACAAATTAGGTATAAGCGTAGACTAGGAACGCTTGGCTATTAAGGCATTAAATGAAATTACAGCCATGGACAAGGGTTGCAATAAAACGTGAGATGAAATCGTGTAATGACCCTGTAACAAATACCCGAATGTATTTACCTTGCAACCAATTCAGAATAACATGAGATTGACAGACATACAATAATGTATGTACCCTCACGCGACGCTAGTTTCAACAATATAATGATCAGTATCGTGCGTACGCACACACACACACACACACACACACACACACACACACACACACACACACACACACACACACACACACACACACACACACACACACAAATAAAATCTCAAACACTCACGCACCTACCTCAAACTGCCAGTGTGCCGCCTGTAAAAGCTGCTTTGCCTGGTCGCCCGCGCAACCAGCGGTCAGAACGAACTGGTTTATCATTAATTGGTGCTTCAGTTCATCCATATTCGCCGCAGCGTTATTTTCCCAAGCGTACGCTTTGGTGCTCAACTTGGAAATCCGCACTTAAAGCGAATCCTCCTTTTCTGTATCTTGCGCTGTCTTTAGAGCGCGCGCGCACGCACGCAAACACACACAAATACACGCGGAAACGCAAATACACACGCTCCCCCCACTCAATCCTTTTCTATTTTAGGTTTTTCTTCTCCGTCTCTCCCTTCTTCCTCAGTTATCCACTATCACCTACAGCTTGCACGGCAAACACAAATATTTACTGTATCTATCTACCCCAGTGTCCTTAGCTATCCGCTGATTGACAGCTGACGGCAGACAGAGGGAGTGGCGGGGGCACAGACGAATTTGTCGGCGCCCAGCAAAAGCTCGTCAGAATAGCCTATGCGCTTTTGATGGCATCATCAATTCGTTTTGCGGGGAAAATACTGGAACTACAGAAAAAAGCTCGACGTTATAATTTTGTGAGAGTACTTTAGAAAACTGATTTTATGTATGTTCGCCTTTTCATAAAACCACAGGGTAAAAAAACTGCTAGCTACCTCATACCTCACAAACTAGTGTCAACCATGTTTATAAGTCTTTAAGTGTCTGCTATTTTTATATTTGGCTGCCATCCAAACTTCACTTTTCCTGCAATGGCTTCTTATTCATTATGCTTCATATGCTTTATTAAATGTAGCCATTTATGACTTCAAAAAAGATTTATAACTTCAAAAAAGCATACATTTCACAGGAAACATTGAATATCGATATATACTAGCTACTTATTTTCAATTTAGTAGCCTATTACTTTTTTCAGACATATTGACATAGAGAGTGAGCAGATGATTTTTGTCATCACAGATGACATCTCCACATTCTACCTGTCTGTTTGTAAATTGCTTTAAAGAACATTTCAAAATAAATGAATGCGAAATTGTTTTCCAAAACTATAGGCCTATATAGGCCATTGAGACAAAACTAGAAAATTCTCAATAAAGTGGCCTTTTAAAAAAGTGTTAGTCTAATTAGACTACTGCGGAGAAATAAAAAATAAAAACAAGATACATCTAAAGACCTAAGCCATTTGCAACTTATATCCGTTAGGTGGCAGTATATACACATTTTTGGATTTTAGTTTTCTTACGTTCTTATTATTCGTTTTTAAATGTTAATTTTGTTATTGCTTTGTTTTAAAACACGCTCCTCCGGAATCACAAACACGACAGCAGATCCAAATGAAAGTGGCAGCGCTGCAGGGTGTCAGAAGCGGTTTTCTGTGAATTCTGACACCCACAGTAGGTTTTCCATCATGCAAACAGCATGAGAACGTTCAAACTCACAGCACGAAGGTGGATTCGAGCCCAAGACCGTCTTGCTGTGAGGTGCTATCCACTGCACCACCGTCCCGCCCTCATACAGTAGGCCGACTTAACGAAATAAGTAGGCCTACTATTTTTGTATGGAACGTGTACTCCAACGAACAAAACTGCAATTTTTTAAATTAAACTGGAGGTCATCACTGGGGTAGAGGCTATAGGCTATAAATTTCGGGATGGAAGAAATGCAGACAACTATAGCTAATCCTTCCGGTAGGCTACTGGTGGAGCTGTCTGCATTATGAAATAGCTACTGCGGCGCATGGGTTAGTGTGATGTCGCCAACTTTGAGAGCTGCTACAGCTGCCTAAATAGTAGGCTATTCTACATTTTAGTTTTTATATAGCCAATAAACACACCAGAACCCTTAATGCAATATAGGTCATACTGCAATAGGCAAGGCTCGGCTATATTGTGTTCCGTATACAAATTACATTGAAACGTGATGGAGGATTGATGATGTAGCCTTGGCTATACAACCTATATATCTGTGACATTTGCTAACATCAAACTTTGTCTAATCCATCAAAAATACAGTTTGGCTAGTGGTACTGTGGTAGGCAACTGTGTGAAAGTAGTCCTGCTACCAAAAGGCAACGCCTACAAGTTTTGATAGTGCAGACAGACGTCACCCCAGCTTAATCTCAGTGTTCGTTGCGTTGCCAAGAAGGTATAGCAATAGCGGGATCTAGTGGCGCGAGTTCTCGGCGCTGTTGCAGAGTTCCTTGCCGCCGCTACACTTATGGTATGATCAAATCATGCCTTTCACTACAGCCTACCGAGCTCACGCTCACGTAACACCCGGCACGTGCAGAGGGGGGCTCCGGTAGCCCGAGCACCTGTCCAGTTTGCCCAAGTGCTCGATGAGCCCCTTTGATTTTACAAAAAAAAGAGTTGTATTATTATTGTTGCTGCCATTAATTTAATTAATTCATGCATTTGTAAAATATATTATGTACAATAGCCTAACTGGGTGTCGTAAAACAGTTTCTCTATGTTGGTGTGTCCACTTTGAGCACTCAAAAGGTCTCTGCGTAACATCAAAACTTTTTTAGTAAAAAAAAAATTATTTGCCCAGGACGACCGACTTTCGTTCATAATTTCATACCTTAGCCATTTATTGGCATTTTTAACAAAAAAAAAAACGGTACGTCGTAATTAAGCTTCATAAAGTAGCCTACACATAGGCTAAATCATGTATATAGGCTAGACTACAATAGCATGCGTTTAAGGCAACTGTTTTTGCATTGCACAGTAAAAGATTCAGTTTTTTTTTTTACTCCAACGATTCCAATAGGGATCGTATGTAGACAGGCTATCTCCATCAGATGTGTTTTAGGTCTAACATTTTGAACATTTTAGCCTACGTATGAACTTTGGCCCCTTGTCTTGAATTTATGACATCCAAATCTAACTCAACAACAGACTATATGCTATTTTAGCCTATAGCCCAGGCTATAGCTTGTATAGGATAATAAATAGCCTAATCCGTCAGAAAACACGTCTAGCCTATTTGTCTAAATCACAGTAAAATGTCCAGTGTTAATTCAACTCTAACAGAGTAGCCTACATATGAGCCTAACTGGTCAGTAGGCCTACTCTGCTAGAGTTGAATTAATACTGGACATTTTACTGTGTATAAGCACATCACTTCCGCAAAAATGTCAAAAATTATAGGCCTACAAATGTAGCCTATAGGCATAGGCTATAAACAAAATATAGCCTATAGCCCAGAGATAGTCGGTTCTCGATGCTCTTTAGAAACCACAGGGCATCTTTCTGTCGAGCAGATTCGCGCCAGTCTGAAAACGGAAAGGTGAAACCTGGATACCAATGAACCAATCAGCAGCCTCAGATCTATTTAAAGGGCTATTAAAACCCATTGTGCTCATAAGCAGCGCGTGAAGTCTCTCGCAAAGAACAATCGCTAGAAGTGGAATCCTTTTCAGCGACGAGGAATGAATTAGGCTATTTTTTTGAAGAATTCAGCTTTGTGACGGAGTGAATAAGAAATCAAAACAATCTTCCTTACAACGTCAGAACACTGGCCGTTTGGACCTAATATTTTCCTCCTTGTACAGCCGTTGCTGAGGCTGGTTGCAAAGGCGCTTGCGGGTATTTTAGGCTGATAACGTCCGAATATTTTATAATCGGTAGCCTAGCTATATATGAGCGCATCGCGTTATATGTGAGCATTAGAGCGTTAGGGAATTCTGTGCCAGTTGGATGGAAATAAACGTCTTACCTTAAGGTTATTTTAACGATAGCCTAATGTGATTTAAATGTAAATACATCTGTTGAAATATTACAGACTAAAATAACTCGACATTGCAGCGGCCAAAACGACTGGACATTTTAACAGTAGCCTAGCCTACATAAAGTTTGTTAATAGCTACGCAAGTCAATATCTCAGTTTTATAATGGCACCCTAGCCTAACTGTTAGATCGGTTTGGCTACATAGCCTATTGATGTATAGCCTATTTTAAAAACGTTTTTTAAAAGTAGCCTAAAATTCATTTTGGTGCATGGACTAGGCTATTCTGGTTTTCTGACCTGCATTATAATGCCAGTGTTAACTAGTCCGGATATCGCCGTAAAGTTTCAAGAGAAATGGCTGACTTTACATCCAGATGACCGGGGAAGTTTCAGCGGCTTGGGAAACCTGGACGACAGCCTCACCAACCTGCAATGGCTGCAAAACTTTTCTATTCTCACGGCTCACCCGGAGAGGCACTCCGATTCCCCAAACACGCAGTCGACGGTCATCGAGTCTCCTTCCAGCCCACCCGCAGGGGATACAGCTGCGTCTGGTGTGCCACGGAATTTAGGTAACCACATAACCTCTAGCGCCTCGGCCAATGCGAGCGGCGGCGGTTACTTACAGCAGCCAGCCACAAAGCACGTTTACCGGCATCACGTCATTCGGACTTCTGAAGAGATAGACTACAATACGAACCACCGGGTGAAACCACCGTACTCCTACGCCACACTTATTTGTATGGCCATGCGAGAGAGTAGGAAAACCAAGATCACCCTGTCCGCAATCTACAACTGGATCTCGGAGAACTTCTGTTACTACCGACACGCGGAGCCCAGCTGGCAGGTGTGTGACTTGACCTCTTTAATTATGAATGAGCGGTCAGGGGTAATTCGATGGGGAGGGTGAAAAATAGGTGGAATAGGGTGGAGCGGGGTGGTGTATCATTCCTTAGCATTATCCACGAACCGATCTCGCTAGTGCCATCTGAGAGTCCAGTTGAGAATTGGCCTATAGGTTACAGTAAACCTACGCATAATTAAAGACATGCGTTCTTATTTGTGGATGGGTTTTATCAGATGGGATGGGCTATATAGGCCTATGTGATTTTCTCAAGTGCCAATCCATCGCCTAATAGTTTTTCTTAAGTCATTCTGAAAGCAGGTAGGGTAATTAAAAGGGGGGTAACTTTCGTTAATAATACACGAGCAAGTTTAGGCATGAATACACTGAAGTTTGAATGGATCACGTGAATTCAGTTACTACGAACACATCCTATAGGGATGAGAAGAGTAAATTAATCTATGGTCACTTTTCAATCTAAGTGCTATGAACTTTGTCCTAAAATTTGCACAGTGCATTTAAAAAAGTGATCTCTCTTTCCACCTTCAAAAAACCATTATGGTTTTGCCAGTCGCTGAAATGAGCATAATGTTCTTAAATTGCACATGTCCCTCTTCCCTACGGCTCTTTAAGTGGGCCCTTGAGACTCCGATAATGAGGTTTCGCTTTGGGGACCCCTCTCTCACCACAGCTGGGGAAAACAGCTTTGGAAAGTTATCTACTAGAAAGTATCATTAGGAAAGTTTGCTTCAGTGCCACAACCCTGCACACAAAGCATGTCTCAAGAAGCCTACCTGTTGCCCAAGAACATGGTTCAGAGTTCACTGATCTATTCAGCTGGTAAGATGTGACCGTGGTGAAATTATTCCTTTTGGGGAGTTTCATTGCAAGGGGGCATGATGTTCTCACCCGACTGAGTTAGCTTTAAACTGACATTGTTCCCTCAGTCTTTTCAAATTATCGTATGCTCTTTCTCTGTCTTTTTAGTCTGTCTTCCGCTCTCTCTCTCTCTCTCTCTCTCTTCTCAGTTTGCTTATTTCTGCCTAAAATAATAATAATATTCTTTCTCTATTTCTTACTCTGTCTTTTTCTCTCTCTCTCTCTCTCTCTCTCTCTCTCTCTCTCTCTCTCTCTCTCTCTCTCTCTCTCTCTCTCTCTCTCTCTCTCTCTCTCTCTCTCTCTCTCTCTCCTGACAGAACTCCATTCGCCACAACTTGTCACTCAATAAGTGCTTCATGAAAGTGGCCAGAACGAAGGAGGAGCCAGGTAAAGGTGGGTTTTGGCAAATCGACCCACAGTATGCCGACATGTTCGTGGACGGAGTGTTTAAGCGCAGGAGGACCCCTGTCACACCCCACACTGCCCCCCAGAGGCAGCAGGGCAAGGCTGCACCCCAGCAGGGCCACAGACGCAGACACACCTCCGTAAAGCGGGTCACAGGGTCCCCCCTGCTGACACCCCAGCCAAAAGGGAGGGGGGCCTCGGAGGGCGTCCTGGACTGGAGCTCAGGGTTGGAGGACATTGTTACTTGCAGCAACGGCGGCGGTAACTTTGAAGACCTGGATATCAACATGGCCCTGAGTGCCTTGGGCTGCGGGCCTGACGTCTCTCTGCAGGGACACCCCCTGGGGGCTGGGGGAAGATGGTGCAGTGGGGGAGGGACTATGGGGGGCAGAGCTAGCCTGCGGGTACATGGAGGTGAGTGACTCTGTGGGGCAACACCTCTGCCTACAGCAAGGTGTGGCCCAACCACACCCACCTTCCCACCCACTGCAGTACAAGGAGCTCGCCTCATTCTCCCAGAAGCAGGCACACCCCTGGGCGGAGTCAAGGGAGGAGTTCCAGCCCACTGCCTTAGCTGCAGACCAATCCTTCAACTGCTATGAGGGGTTCTTCACCGAGACGGCACCATGGGATGGAGCATGGAGTCTTACATGTGACCTTTGACCTGCCCCCATGTCCAGCCCCCTGTAAAAGGTCAGAAGACCTTGCCGTTTCCATTGTGCTATATTAGCATCAGCTTTTTTCCCTTTTTCTCTTATTTTTTGTAGGCTCTATTAATAATGAACATTATTTACAATGATGTTAATGTTAATGCTATGTACTGATTAAGAGTAAAGAATGGTCATTAATTCGTAGGAAACGAATCAATCAGAGCCATTAGACAGAAACCGTACAGGTAAACAAAGGTGGTCCTTTTGAAGTGCTGGGAGGGAACCATACCTGTGGGCTCCATATTAAACTGTGGGTGTGAGAGGGGTAGGGGGAGGATGTAAGTAAATTAAAGAAACCCTCATAGGTAGCAGGGTGGAACTCAAGCCTCCTGCTTTAGCGCTTGTTAAATAATGCATGGAGATGAGCCCTTTGGGTAAGGGATCCTTTTCTCCAAAGGAGGGTTTGGAAGGTTCCGGACGATGTAAAACAATAAAAGCATTGTCTGCAGGGCAGTTTGTTCTCGAGAATCTCAATATTACCTGCCGATTCTGGCACGAGGTTCATGTGACTGCACTTTGTTAATAGTACTGTTTAATTGCTGATGGGATATATAATACATGTGTAATGGCAGTGTAGAGCAGAAGTAGTGTATGCTCTAGCAAATCATGAAGCAACATTCAGACATCATTACATTACATTACATTACAGGCGTTTAGCAGACGCTCTTATCCAGAGCGACTTACACAACTTCTTATTACATCTTATTACATTTATCCATTTACACAGCTGGATATATACTGAAGCAATGCAGGTTAAGTGCCTTGCTCAAGGGTACAACGGCAGTGTTCTACCTGGGAATTGAACCTGCACACTTTAGGTTACAAGTCCAGTTCCCTAGCCACTACACTACACTGACGCCCACAACATCAAACAGAACAACAAACACTAACCCACGCTGATCAATATTTAATGACAAGTTTTGCAATATGTTTTTTTCTTAGAATTGTAGCTGGGATCTCTCATTGACAAATACAGATATTCCAAAAAAGGTATTGTTTGGTTTAGTCATTAGACTCTTATGATATTGGGTTGGACCATGACATTGCAATCTCTCTAATTTGATAAGCCTAGATAAGGCTTTAATTTTCTGTAGTTTGCTATACTTGTTTATTTGTGGAAAGGTCAAGGGGAACATATTGTCATGACTGAATTTTTATGATCATTAAATAAAAGTGAAGCACTTAGTGTCACAAATATACAGCTCAAAGATGTTTAGAAAGATTCTGCTGCTAATTTATTTGAACAAAAAATATAGCACTTTTTGGTAGAATACCTTCCAAATTCACTCAAGGGAGTAAAAAGCGACTTTTCCCCCATGTTGCTGGTGTGTGGCTTTCCCCAGAGGGAGCTGATTCTTAAAAGCACATTCCCATTTCTGAGGGGGTTTTCATTTTTTAAAAGCAGACAAGACAAACCATCAATGTATGAAAACCGACGAGGAATCAATAGAAAAATGTGGGCTGCAAACGAGGTGCAGTCTTCTCAAATTAGCCTGAAGAACATGTTTAACCGAAGCATTGTGAACAATAGCATAACTTTTATTTTATTTTATAATATCGTTTGTACTCATAAGATGCATACAATGTCTTTATACAATAAATGTTCAAGGTTCTGGCAAAATCTCCTGCTCTCTGTTGTGTGTGGCTAATTGTTTGCTTGGTGTGTGAATGAGTCTGCAAAAAAATGTGTGTGGTTGTGGGGTCCAGGTGAAGAACGTTCACATATTCTCCAGGATTTTCACCGGAAGCAGTGCAGCTCAAAAACAAGCATCTTGTTCTGCTCTTGGTTTGAATTAGATTACGTATATATGATATAACAGTACAGATATCATAAAAAGTACACACAGACAATACATGATAAAAATTATGGAGGATAAAAAAACGTTCAAAGGCACATTTTTGACTGTGGGCCTCATTTCAGTGTTACGGTACAGTGATGATTCTTTGTACAGTTCACACAAAACTACATCAGCATCTCTGCGCATTCGGAAGTTGGGCAACTAAAGGAGGAGGTTGCATGGTTGAATGGGCGGAGCATAGCCACTGTCTCCTACAGCACGGTGATCACTTCTCTCAGTAAATACCCGGATGTCTGTGTGTGTAAGGATGTACAGCTGTGCATATTTGCGAGTTGCACTTATACAGCAGGCAGAACCTGGAGGATGGTGGATTCAGTCAGTTTGTTCTTGATGTGAAAGTTCAGTCAGCAAGTCAACGGCCTTCACAATGTTTGTGTCTTTCAGAAACAACAGTGTTATACACCCTCTAGAGCAGGGGTATGTTACTAGTGTGAAACCCTAAAACCAGTTCTTTATGCATGAGTTTTTCTATAGTTTATAATGCATCATTTGCATACATAGGTAAGGTAGTACTAAAAATGCATCATTCACTGTGGAGAGAGAGCGAGACAGAGAGAGAGAGAGAGAGATAAAAAGAGAGAGCAAGGACACAGGGAAAGCTATACAACCAGACAGACTATGAGAGAGGGAGAGAGAAAAAGATAGAAAGAAACTAAAAATGTACTACCCCCACTTGTCAATCCTGTTTTGGAGTTGGACAAGCACATGATTCCCCCACCCTGTGGTCCACCCCACTATTGTGGGCTCGCATGTTAATTCACTCGGAGCACAGATGCACATACCCGTGCCATGTTAGGCCTTACAAGTAGGTTGGACAAATATGAATCTCCAAATGAGCCCTTTCCTCACAAGCCCCCACGAGCATAACGGAGGGGCCAGAACCCCCCAAACCCCCCTACACACACCCCGTCCCTCACGTGGCACCCGGTACAACCGACCCACACTCCAAACCCATTTCAGTGCTGGAGGTATGTAGGGTGCAGCAAAAAACTGCTGATTAAACCACAGATTATGTTGCTTCTGTTGTCCATGCTTTGTGAGATCATAAATTATCAAATTCTATGGCAACTGACAGTGCCTAACATACACTGCCTGGCCAAAAACAAAGTCGCACACTCTAATATTTCGTTGGACCGCCTTTAGCTTTGATTACGGTGCGCATTTCTTGTGGCATTGTTTCGACAATCTTATGCAATGTCACAACATTTATTTCCATCCAGAGTAGCATAAGTTTTTGGCTGAGATCTTGTATTGACGACGGGAGAGTCGAACCACTCCGTAAAGTGTTCTCCAGCACATCCCAAAGACTTTCAATGGGGTTAAGGTCAGGGATCTGGTGGCTAATTCATGTGTGAAAATGATTCCTCATGCTCCCTGAACCACTCTTTCACAATTTGAGCCCGATGAATCTTGGCATTGTCATCCTGGCATATGCCCATTGATGGGATAACCTGGTCATTCAGTACATTCAGGTACTTCGCTGACTACATTTTATTGCTGCATAATGTTGCTGAGCCTAGACCTGACCAACTGAAGCAACCCCAGATCATAACACTGCCTCCAGAGGCTTGTACAGTGGACACTATGCATGATGGGTGCAATGGCGACTTTTTTTTTGGCCGGGCAGTGTATTTTTCATTGGACCAACTAAGGTACACTTTCAGAAATAAAGGTGCAGTGGAGGTATATTTTTGAAGGACCAAATTTCACAAATGCAACATGAAAGTATAGCAATGTTCTATTTGGGTACTAATAAGTACCTTTTACTTGCAAGAAAAGGTACAAATTAATTACAGTGCCCTCCACATTCTCAGAAAAAAAGGTATGAAAAAGTTCCTTAAAAAAAGTACAAATACTTGGGACATAAAATTGTAGCCCTAGCCAGCAATACATACAGTGCCCTCCACAATTATTGGCACCCCTGGTAAAGAGTTAAAAGGGTTATAAAAAATTCACCTTTTGGTGAATTAGCTTAATCTCACACTGAAAAAATTCTAACCTTTAATTGAAGTAAATTTATTCTGAGAAAAAAAACAATCCCTCATCAAGAAATAATTATTTTTAGCAAAACCACGTGCCACAATTATTGGCACCCCTGCATTTAATACTTTGTACAACCTCCCATTGCCAATAAAACAGCACTGAGTCTTCTCCCGTAACATCTAATAAGGTTGGAGAATACAAAGCAAGGAACCTGAAACCATTCCTCTTTACAGAACCTCTCCAGAGTCCCGGGCTGTGTCCGAATACGAATACTCAGACCCCTGTCTCCTATGTGCTCTGTCCCCTCACTTTGCAAGCAGTGTGCAAAAGAAATCCCGCAAAACTCTTTCCAAACTAGTGAGAAAGTAGTTAGTAATATTTATTTTTATTTTTCATTTTTTATTGAGAATATCAATCAGTTAACATATGACGATTGTTACAAAGTGTAGATTATGAATGAAGATAGAATTAACAAAAATAAAAAAGAGTATTTCGTAATATGACCCGCTTTTGTACGATAGATATGCATATACGCTCTCTGTCTTTTACGTTTTTACTTCCGAGTTACTGACTGAAATTGTCGGATGAGTGCACCATTCTGCAGATGAGTGTGTTCCTGAATTCCCTCAACAAAACCCCGGAAATAAGGGGTTCATCCTGGTATTTTAAGTGCCCCCATTTATGAGAAAAAGTCGCCCACTCAAAAGCTTTTTGATGAAGTGGACTCAAATATGCGCCCTCAAAAGGACATAGCCCTAGGTCCTCTCTTGTGCACTCTCCTAAAATATAAATGGAAAAAATGCTTCAGTTGCATTTTGTTCATAGTAATTTCTAGGGGTGCCAATAATTGTGGAACACATGGTTTTGTTAAAAATAATTATTTCTTGATGATTCATTTTACTTCAATTAAAGGTTGGATTTCTCAATTTTTTTTCAGTGTGAGATTAAGCTAATTCACCAAAAGGTGAATTTTTTATAACCCTTTCTACTCATTTTTACCAGGGGTGCCAATAATTGTGGAGGGCACTGTATGTATTGTGGGCTGGGGCTACAATTTTATGTCCCAAGTATTTGTACAATACTGTATTTGTATTGTAAAGAAACTTTTTCATACCTTTTTTTCTGAGAGCGTAAACATGCTCACAGGCACAAACGCAGTGTATGCCCCACATATTGGATTCAAACCGGCAAACCTGGGGCCTAGATCAATGGCCATCACATCCTTGTGTTTCTCTTTTATCCAGTGATCAAAAAAGGCTCACTATGCTGAAGGGTATCTTTTCTGTTTCACTCTTTCAGGCTTGTGGAAAAGCTGAATGCATCATTTGTTATGGCTGAGGCCAGGAGCTGGGAAATTAATCTATGTGGCCTTTTCACATTTTGCAGAACTGACTTGAAAGGTGGACTCGTCAAACCACAGCACAACGTTTCCACTTTGCGTCAGTCCATCTCAGATGAGCTTGAGCCCAGAGAAGTCCTCCGCATTTCTGGATGTTGTTGATATATGGCTTACGCTTTGCGTAGTCTTAACTTGCATTTCTAGATGCAGCGATTAACTTATTTGCATTTTACATACTGTCCCAACTTTTTTGGAATTGGGGTTTGTACAATAATGTTCTATTTCTTTACTAATAAGTACCTTTTCAAGCAAAAAAAAGGTACAAATTAATTATGTATCGCTGGCTAGGGGTACAATTTTATGTATCTATAGGGTACAACCCCAGTGCCAAACATTTGTACCTTTTTAGGTACTTTTCATACCTTTTGTTTCTGAGAGGTCACAGGCATCAAATCGTACAGAGGAGGCGATAAATGGTGTGACCTCCCTCTCTTTCAGCTAGCCCCTACCGCACACACTGTGGGCGCGTGACCTCCCTCTCTTTCAGCTAGCCCCTACCGCACACACTGTGGGCGCGTGACCTCCCTCTCTTTCAGCTAGCCCCTACCGCACACACTGTGGGCGCGTGACCTCCCTCTCTTTCAGCTAGCCCCTACCGCACACACTGTGGGCGCGTGACCTCCCTCTCTTTCAGCTAGCCCCTACCGCACACACTGTGGGCGCGTGACCTCCCTCTCTTTCAGCTAGCCCCTACCGCACACACTGTGGGCGCGTGACCTCCCTCTCTTTCAGCTAGCCCCTACCGCACACACTGTGGGCGCGTGACCTCCCTCTCTTTCAGCTAGCCCCTACCGCACACACTGTGGGTGCGTTAAGTCACTGAGCGCTCACGGTGAGAACCTACATCTCTGCCCTGTAGGTGCCAATGCATTGTATGCCCTGCATAATCGAATCTGCCAATTAAACTAATAAATTATTATTTAATACACTATCATAATGATCATCATTATTATCATAAATCACCATCACGAGTCTAATAGGGCCAATAATATGCGAACCTGCTTATCGCCTGTAGATTGTCTGAAGGTGCAGTGAAAATATTTCTGAAAAGGAATGTCATAAAAGGTCATGGTCATAATACGAGGCTATAATCCCCCCCTGGCCTCGAACACAATGCGCATTGTTGGAGGGGAATATCACCTTCCTCCCCATCTACCCTGATCTGGGTGTCAATGGAAAAACACTTCTCAGAAAAGGACAAACACGTACTTACCTTACAGACCATTGTGAAGTTATATACACACACACACACACACCCGCACACGGACACACATAGATGACCCTTCCGTAACCTTTTATAAGTGTTTTATAACAACAGGACCGTGCGCGTGGTGATAAAGCCGACAGAAACACCCACACAGGACAGCGTGTGCTTTCTAGTTAAAGCTTCCCTTTATTAACATCGATTTTTTTTACTGGCCATACATTAATTAAGTCTTAAGTCTTCCCCCGGATCCAATCCTGCAGTCGCCATGTAACGAAGCCCGGGCCCGAAGCATCACTTCACGGGGGAGAAAAAAAGACGGAAAATTCTCAGGGGGCTGGGGCAGAAGATAAATGGAGCAAATGCAGGAGAGATGGAGAGAGATGGAGAGAGATGGAGAGGAAGGCAGGTAGAGGATGAGAGAATGAGAAAAAGAGAGAGAGAGGGGCACAGTTACTCTACTCACTCTTCTCCGCCCTACTCTAACCCAAACACTTTGTTTCCTTGGTAACAGAGTGCCGTTTTTTTTCAGTTAGCTGTTCCCCTTTTTCCTTGAGCAGTGCGCTAATGCAGCCTGGAGTGATTCTGAGGAGGTTGGGCGAGTGTGTGGGGGGGGGGGCAGTATATACTGTGCTGAGGAGAACATAGTGGACATAGTGGAAGTAAGTATAATGGAAGTAAGACATACCGGTAACTAAAAATTGGGAGGAGATGCTACTTATCGCCATCTCCTCACAAATGCACATGCACGCACGTACACAGACAAGACCGCATCGAGGACAACACTGGAAATACATGCTTTCAGCAGTGCTCTAACCATCCGTACAAGTTGCATGCAAGTCACATGGCAATACATACACCCACAAATACACACACACACATACTCTCTCTCACACACCACACACACATCCAGAAACATTCACTCACATACTTTATCTCACACACACACACACACACACACACAAACAGCTATAGCATGTACATACACATGCACCCACACAGACCCACACAGACACACACACACACACACACACACTGATGTCTGGTCAGGTACCAGGAAGCAGCAAAGGAGGAGTGACACCTTACTGGTCTCCAAGGGCAACAGAGGTATGCATATATTGCAGTGCTGGTGAAATGGTCCATTTAGACTGGCTATCCACTTTGTTTCAACACTTTCTCAAAAGTACGTCCATCCAAGAAGGAGTATCCTGTTCAGAGTCTAAGCAAACAGGAAGCAGCAGCTTTGTCTAGCAGTGAAAGAGAAGAAGACGTGCACGGGAGGAAGGACTATACTAACTGTGTGCAACGAAATCGACATTGAGTGTTGACTGTTTCCCAGCTAATTACTTTAGTTCTGGAATACATTTATGCTCAACAGTTACGGCCAAATCAGACATCACAAATCAAAGGACCCTTCAAATAAACAGCAAGTGTCAGGTGGATTAAATACACACAGGTGTACCTGTAGGCTGGACCTGAACAGGTAATATGTGAGGGAGATGAGACACCTATGAGAGAAAGAACGAGAGAGAGAGAGAGAGAGAGAGAGAGAGAGGAAGAGAAGAGAGAGAGAGAGAGAGAGAGAGAGAGAGAGAGAGAGAGAGAGAGAGAGAGAGAGAGAGAGAAAACAGCAGGCTCTGCTGAGGAGCTCTTGTTCACAGAGGGCTTCATTAAAAGTGATTGGATCTGCAGGGACTGCACCTGTCCCAGGTAAGATGTGTATCTACAGCCTCCATCTGCCTGTGTGTCCCCTGGGCGAGGGCGACACAGAGGACAACCCTCCCTCCCCCCAGTGCCGGAACACAGCCTATCTGCACATTTAGCGAGCTGTGAGGAGCAGGGAGGCAAGGTACCTGTTATCACGCGCACACACACACACAAACAACACAAACACACACACACACACACAGATAAAGTGTGATGGCAGCGTGGTATAATGGTTAGGGAACTGGGCTTGTAACCCAAAGGTTTACCGTTGTACCCTTGAGCCATTTACTTAACCTGAAAGCACGCATACACACACACAGATTCTAGAGAGCCAACGATGAACAGTGTATGTGCACATGTGGTCACAAGGAATTATGGGTAGAGGAAAGAACACCTTTTATAACTGCCGTGTATAATGTCCTGTCCTGATTACCGTGGGAAATCTGTTCTGCCAGTGCAGACAGGCGTCACAAGCATAAGAAGTAACCTCGTGTGGCACACAGTGAGCGCTTAGCCAGTTGCCCTGTGGTTGCCCTCTGGCCAGTTGCCCTGTGGTTGCCCTCTGGCCAGGGTGTAGGATTTGCAGAGTGATTGGAAGTATGGTGAAGCTCTCCCATTAATGGCCCTGTAGGCCAGAAAAAAGGTTTGAAAATGGATGCAATCAGTAAGAGTTACTGCACAGTAAACTCACACAATGTTAGCCAACTACCAGGTGTGGAAGGAGGAAACAAACAGTTAGTTAAAGGTGTTTTAAAACAATGTTCATAAAAATGAGAGGAATAGCATTATTGCCAGATTTTAAACAATAAAGGAAAATGGGGGTTGTTAAAATTAAGAATAAATAATGTCCAGATTGTATAAAAATGTGTGCAGCTCATTCTTACTTAAGACGGATTAATCTGTAAAGACCAACAATTTACCATTTACAATGTTCTATTTAGTCGTTCGGTATATGCTTTTAGCCAAAGTGCATTTCATATGGTAAGCAAATACCACTTGAGATTGAGATAAGCAAAGGTACAATCATATAAGTGCCACTACCCAGGGGCATGCCTCAACACTAAATGCATTTAAGTCAGGACATCCTAAAATGATAAGACAACTTACTTCGCAACTTTGTTTTAAAGTAAACTCAACTTTTGGGTGTAGATGTTTTGAACTTTTGAGTAATATATTCTGCACTGGGTCCAATGGGGCCTTTCTGTGCAGAGTTTCCTCCCACCGTCCAAAGACACGCAGGTTAGGCTAATCGGAGACTCTAAAATTGTCTGCAGGTATGAGTGTGTGAGTGAATGGTGTGTGTGTGTGTGTGTGTGGATTGGCGACCTGACCAGGGGGTATTCCTGCCTCTCGCCCAATGCATGCTGGGATAGGCACCAATTTACAATGAAGACCTGCAAGATAACGGGAGAGATGGTAGTTTTTGTATTATTTGAAAACTTCTCTGACTCGACAGCTGGGCTGTACTGCAGGCTATATGGCAATGTATTCTATTGAAATAAAATATATAATCAAGATCAGAAAAGGTAAGGTACAGAAAACACATTATTGGATATTGTAATATATTGAAAAAACATTGCTGTCAAATACACAGTTAAATGCAAAAGTATTGGTATTGTGTAATAGAGCACAATTTTAGTGTACTCCAGCTCAATGGATTTGAAATAAAACACTGAAAATGAGGTTAAAGTGTTAATTTGTCCAATTACTCTTGCTCCCCTATATATAAAAAATGGCTGTAATTCCTACACTGATCACATGATATGGATGTACATATCCTCAAATTAAAGTCTGCACCTCATATGCATTTTTTTATTTTAACTCCAGTATGCTGGAGTACAGAGCCAAAATAATTTTAAAAATTGTGACATTGTCCCAATACTTTTGCATTTAACTGTATTTATTTTTTTGATTTTTTTTAAATAAAACAAAATCATACATTTTCAATATATTGCAGCATATTCCATTTCTGTGAGTGGAGAACATAAACAAGCAAGCAAGCAAGGCAAATGTGATTGCATCAGCCTGCCCGGCGGTGACATCAGACACCTCTGAGCTTACACGAAAGATGGCGGTGACTGGGGGGTCAGGGATAATTAGTTAACCATCATGTGCATAACAAAAAAACCTTTATTAAAAATAGAAACACAAGCAGGAGAGGCTCCATTCTGTGAAAGGGGGAGGGGGGGGGAGCGAACTAGGGAGTCTGGCTGAAGCAGGTACATACAACTTTGAAATGAGATAGAAACACGAGGTCAATGTGTGTACCGAACCGCTCACAGTAATTGTCACACGGTCCCTTGCATTCCCTAAACATTTTTATTTGCTTTGCTGTCATCATTAAACCAGTGAATGGAGTTCTATTTTGATCTTGCCGGTAAAAATGAATGATGTGAAGCTTGCAAAGCTAGTTCTTGGAGGCAACTCGAGAACAAATCACGTCAGCTCACACGATGCTTTTGCCTTAAATTGGAGGGCTGTTTAACCTTCATATTATGTTGACATTTTATGATGCCTTTTATGTTTGCGGTCAGTGGTTTACTCCCTGTTATCTTGGCTGGCTTATACTAAAAAAATGTTACGCAAACAGGGAGTGATAAAATAAAAAATGTATCATCACATTTTTTTTATCATTTACATTAAATCTCAATAAAATATTGTTTAATTCAATCATGAGTTGTCTGACTCAAATGTAAAAATAAATAAATAAAGAAATAACTTGGGGTTGTGAAAGAGGGGGTAACATTACAATATGAATGCATGTAAGTCACTGGCTTCAGAAGATGATGTTATAGAACAGGGGGTAGGTAACCCTGATCCTGGAGTGCCAGTGACGTTTCTGGTTTTTGTTCCATCTGAGCTTGATAACCAGTTTTTTGGACTATTTAAAGTCTGAGCCTGAATATTCTGAATGGTGACACTGATAACAATGGGTGTATGCAGCACATGGTCACCAGCATCCATTGAACCTGATTAATTAATGTAGTTCTAGCTTTAGATGGAGCGAAAACCAGGACCGTCTCCGGCACTCCAGGACCAGGGTTGCCTACCCCTGTTATAGAATAATGGTAGATCTGCGCAAGCTGGTTTAATGGAACATATTGCTGTGAATTTACGTTATAGTATTGAATTGAATATCTACATCAGGGGTGTCCAGTCTAAGGGCCAGTGTGGGTGCACGTTTTTGTTTTATCCCAGCACTATGATACATGATTCAACTAATGAACTAATCATGGTCTTCAATCAAGACCTTGATAAGTAGAATCAGGTGTCTTAGTGCTGGGATGAAACAAAAACATGCACTTACAATGGCCCTCTTCAGATCGGATAGGACACTTGATCTACATAAACATTTTGTACATATTGTTCCCTTTCCCCATTCCTGCTACACAAATTATCTCAAATGGTTGGGGGTTCGAGTCCCACTCAAGACACACCAAAATGCCAGTACACACAGGCACTGAGCATTGTGGAGAATGTACCTGCTCGAGACTGGAAAGGCATCCAGGGGGTACTCATACGCGTCAGTAGCTTCAGGGGATGTCAGAATAACCTTTTGAACTGTGACCCCATCATTTTCCCAGGGAGGGAGACAACTAATAGGTGATAAAGCCTTTTTTCCCCTTTCCAAAAATCATTGTAACTTTGGTTTTCAGTACCCCCCTCCCGCCCCGATACAGTCATCTACCCCCACCTCACCTCAGAGCTCAGAGTGTGAATGGGGCCATTATAATGATGGAGGCAGATTAATTAGATGGTATGGCTGATTAAGAGGACTTCCTTCTGAGGTAATTAAGTGACATTAAACACCCCTTCCAATTTGGTTATGTCAAGCATCCTTTACCCTCTGTGTGCAGGAGCTGAGCCTCACAGGGCTTATCTGCCCTGTCCCCTTCACTACACCTGTTCTCTGAGCCATTTCTCTGCTGAAGAGGCACAGTGAGAAGATGGTCCAGGGAAGTGTTTTGGGAATGAGTGGCTCCTTTCAGGAGAGAAGGACCCCACAATCCATCATCAATCCCAAAGGCAATGGCACTCTGCTTCACACTGTAAAATAAGAATAAAACACTGAAAACCAGGTAGTACATAAAACCAGGTAGTACATGTCTGCTATTGATTTTCTGACACATATGGAACACTCCTCTTTAATGGAATACTGTTCCCTGTGCTCTTTCATTCGCAGACACATTATGAAAATAAAACCAGCACCAACCAGACAGGCCTGGCTGGCACTGTGGTTGTGGTCTACATTGAATTTCCAGTCCCAGGTCACTTCTTAGTGCCATCACACACATTTTTTATTCCTGGAACTAACACTGATGTCCTTCACTTTTATAAGTCTAAATAAAAGCATCTGCTAAATAAAAACGTCTTTTTGGAGACGTCAAACATTGAATCGGTTCATAATGACCCGGAACATAATATGAGGGTTAAACTGTATTTAAACTTGTATAATGGCCCTGAACTTGTATTTCATGATTAATGAGCTGGTGGATTGTATCAAGGAGCCCCCAGAAACTGTTGATCTCCTCCCACATAAGCGTGGCGTGTCTAATCTGGCAACCTTACCTTTGTGCGGTTTTCATTCATGCACAACAATCAAGAACATTCAAGACAGTAATCAAAGACGGGAAAATCACCTGCCCCTTCTTTATCTGTAGCTTACTGGCTGTCACTGGTGCACGTGCATATATGTGTGCTTTTGTGTGTGTGTGTGTGTGTGTGTGTGTGTGAAGTAGGGGGGTGGAGATCTGAAACGAAATCCACTCCTTATACGATGAAGCGCATTAGAGCATATCACTGTGGAACTGAACACCAGGGAATGATTAAGGCACAATAGCCTCCCTCGCAATTTGTTGGGGGTAATTTGCGAAGAGCCAGGGGAGGGGAAAAGATGGGGGTGTACGAAGATCATTTCATTTGCCCGTTATTGAAATGCTCAAATGCACCTTTGTCCTGATTGCATGCTGTTCGGTGAACAAGGGTATTTAGAAAAAATAAGTTGCACGTTCATCAATGGATCCAAAGTATGTGCAGGTAGATTAGAAAAACGAAGACTGACCCACTGCTAATAGATGGTGCTTCTTCCTGGCCTATTTGCATTTGTGCCTGTCTGAGTATAGCTAAGTGTTAAACCACCGTTTCAGAACACAAATTCAATCCATGGGGTGCGTCCCAATAGTCGAAAAAATGCACCCTCTTTTCCTCCACTACCGCCTCCTCTACTCCGTGCCCCGGAAACAGATCTTTGTGTTTTAATCTAATGTTGCTGATTACATCTTAATTATGTATTAATGGTTAAATTTTAATTAATGTCTCGACACAAACCGCAATGTCAGGTACATTGTATGCTGTACATGCAAAAACTTGTACTCGAAAAGTTCAGGTAGTTTTGCATACTTCCGTGTAGGAGGGGAGTGGAGGAAGGGAGGTGGGGAGTGAAGAATATTGGGACGCACCCCATGACTCACCACACTTGTTAAGAGAAAGCATGAAGCAGTCAGGTCTCACAGTGCCCTCCTCTGTCCATTCATTGTATGACCTGTATTATCCACAGTATCCCTCAATTTAAAAAAAAATGTATATATATTTTTTACCATAGCTGACAAGTAAAAAAAACTGTAAGCATTTTAGAATCCTTAGAAATATGTCACACTAAAATATTCCCTCACTCTCCACCCAAGCTGGTGTGCGGTTAGTATGCTGGCACAAAATATTTTTTGCATCATCCAGGTTGGTGATATACATTGGTGGTTGAGTTTGGTTTCTTCCCCTTTACTGCTTTGAGATCATAAAAAACGCTATATTGTTGTTATTATTATTATTTTATTATTATTAGACAGTATACATTTGACAGCTATTTTTATTCAGTTAATCTTAATGACAAGTTATATTTAGATGAAATGTAAGTATTTGTAAGGAAGTATTTGCATTATAAAATCTTATTTTTAAAATCTCTAATTAGATTTCTGGTTTCAACCCCCAAGAAGTTTGACAACTAATTTTACCATATTTGTGGTACCTTATTTGCGTGTACTATTTTATCTTGTTCTGTAAAGCACTTTGTAACTGTGTTCTGAAAAGTGCTATACAAATAAAGTTATTATTATTATTATTATTATTATTATATTTCCCTCAGTTCATGCTTATAATGTGTTTTTTTCATAATTATGATTTCCCTTTAACTGTTCGAGTGTTTTATTGTTATATAATTAACTACAGGACCTTGACAAAATTGGTCATACAAATAAACATCGAGCTATGCCTGGACGACTGCCTCCGATTCCACTACATTCCACTACAGAGATGCATTCTGTGAAATGAAGTCCATGAATGGCGAGAAAATAAGGGAGCGTACACGCCATTTACGGACATACAAGTCCCAGTAAACCCTTCGGGAGATAGACCAATAAGCTGTCAGTTTAACTGCCATGAAACATACTCGTCCAATCAGAGAAGACAATGGTGCTGGGTGGCATCGTCGAGGTCCCTCAATATAGTTTCAGGGACCCTGACCGCAGCAGTGAGCAGCCCGGGGAGGATTTGTGAGCCACCAAGCCACCTCGGGAGCGCTCCCCGTTTCCCCGCCCCACTCCTTCCTCTCTTTGGGGGTGCGTTTCGTTTGCGGTCGGGGCTACCCCCCGCGCGAAGCGGTAAACATGCCGGTGCGTATCGAGTGCTGCTGTAACTCCACGGCCTACATGTCCTCGGCCTCTCTTGTCCCGCCTCCACCGATTAACACCCAGCAGCCGGGCGTCGCGACCTCGCTCTTGTACAGCGGTTCTCAGTTTCGAGGACACCAGAAGAGCAAAGGGAACTCTTACGACGTCGAAGTGGTTCTGCAGGTTAGTCTGAACGCACTTAGAAAAACCGTAACGTAAAACTGCCAGTTTGTCAGCGAGCTAACTCTCAGGGTAACATAAGCTAGCCGCGGGCTTGATGTTGACACATCTCCGTTTCGTACAAACATTCACTGCGGTTAGAATTCCTCAAATCGATCACTGTCCGGAAATGACGCGCTCAAAACAAACATCTAATGCAGAAGGTGCTTTTGGGTGCATGTCATTCTTGCGAATGTCGATCACTCTGTTTGATTTTGAGGATAAGCGGAATCGGTGTCGACATCGAGCTAGCTAGCTAACCTTAGCTAACACAGACGCATTTGTCAGGCTTTCGGTGTGTTTACACTAACTTACTCTTCTACGCTGGCTTTAAAGGACAGATTCCAGCTTTGCAGTTTTGTAAATAGATTACTCGAAGCTCAACAATCCAGGGGTCACAGGACACCCCCAAGACGACAAGTTTGGTGGGGTTTTTTTCTCCCACAGCTAGGTAATTATAGCCTGTTGTCTTGCGGTATTTTTTATTTTTTATTTCGTTTGAGGACAGACATATTATGAGGAACGTTAGATTAGCAAAAGCTTACAGTTATGGAGATGTTTATCTAGCAAGATTAGAGCGGAGATATTAAGTACTTTCCAGGAACGGAGTAGGCCTTCAGCCCACCTGTACGTTATTTTGGACCCATACGCTCGAGTGTGTTCTTCTGAGCCCTCTGTAGAGGATACGTATATCTGCATTCAAATCTAAATGTGTTTCATCGCTGTAGTTCAGCCTTTATCCAAGTATTTCTCATTTAAACACATCCAAAGTGGATGCACGCCCTAGTTAGCAGCTTAGTTAGTTTCTATTGACATTTTTCTCTTGCAGCACGTGACAATGGAGGACTCCTATCTCTGTGGTTACCTGAAGATCAAAGGGCTAACGGAGGTGAGACTTCCTACAAAACAGTTATGCATATGGATTTTTAAAAAATGCTAAGCCAGTCTCCTAACTACTGCCTAACCACGTTTTTGTTCAAATGACCAGTCAGTCAATCAATCAATCAATAGCGCCATTACCAAACAACGCTTCGCAGCGAACATTCTATAGAGTGAAAAAAAACTTCAATTGCGCCCGTTTGGGCAAAATGATTCCCTGAATCAAGCTGATCTCTTGGGAAAATGTGGGATGCAGTAACAAATGGCTCAATAAACAAACATTTTGGAGAAAAGCAATTCTAAGGGTGACTCGGGTTGCAGTGGCCAGCTCTGTGTGACAGTAGAGAATCAATAAAAGTATGACTATTTTAATACGCCCCCATTTACAAACGGGTTGTCACACACTAGATTTTCAGTGGACATTTCCCAGACAAAATAAAAATTAATTAATTAAAAACAGTTGTAAAGTAGCAGCCTCCTGTCCTTCATTCCTCCCTCCTGAACATTGTCTTCATGTTTCCCTGCCCTGCAGGAGTACCCGACTCTCACCACGTTCTTCGCCGGCGAGATTATTAGTGACAAGCGGCCTTTTCTGACCAGGAAATGGGACGCGGACGAAGATGTGGACCGTAAGCACTGGGTACGAGTGGCAAAAACAAACCCTGAATCTTTGAATATATGACCTTTAAAGGTCTGTTTAAAATGTACATAGTTTACCTTGTAGTTAATATTTATGTCTGTTAGGAGCTTGGAAGTGAATTTCAGATTTTCTGAAAAAGGAAGTAATGGGGGAAGTGTGCAGTCTTAGATACTGATTACAGGTCGGATCAGTGGTCCTCCAAAGGCTTAAAAACCTGGGAAGGCCAACCAGACGCCTTTCTTGTGTTAAAGTTTTACTTGCAGGCCCAACCCAAAGTGCAGTGTTAAGCTTGTTCTTTCCCACAATGATAGTGATTTTTTTACATTTCTTCTGTTGTGACTACAAACTGTTTGCTACAGACATTGATTTCTTGTGATAGTTTTGCCATCTCTGGTGGTAATTTTACTGTTTGACTGTCTTCTCTTTTCAGGGCAAGTTTCAGGCTTTTTATCAGTATGCAAAAACCTTCAACTCTGACGACTTTGATTATGAGGGGCTGAAAAACAGTGACTACGTCTTCATGAGGTGGAAGGTCAGTTTTTCATTGGCGTTTTACTCCGTGAACCTCTGCACACTGAAAAGGGTGGACGTGGCGATGTCATCAATGAAACGCAACGCCGTGAGATTTTTACATTACATTACAGTCATTTAGCAGACGCTTTTATCCAAAGCGACATACAATAAGTGCATTCAGAAAGGCCATCAAAGTAACTACAGGACAGATGAGACAAAGCACATCCTTCACATAATGTAGATTTTTAAATCTATTGATTAATCATTTTGTCTTGCTACTTTCTTTCTCCACCTGCGTTTCACCCCTTCTGCCACAAGATGGTGTTCACATCATTGTATCAATCTGTGACTTGAGTGGTCATGAACAATTTCCCCATAGCCGTTTTGCCGTTGTCATAGTTATATCTGATACTCATAATAGAAATAAACAAGAAGACAAAGATGAGGAACAAAAGCAACACTTACCAGATATCAATCTAACTCTCTTTCTCTCTCTCTCCCTCCCTCTTTGCTCCACCACTCATCTGGCTGCACAGGAGCAGTTTTTAGTCCCCGATCACACCATCAAAGACATCAGTGGTGCTTCATTTGCCGGCTTCTACTACATCTGCTTCCAGAGATCCACAGCTACCATAGAGGGCTACTATTACCATAGAAGTTCAGAATGGTATTTATAGCAACCATAGAATGCTACTCCTGAATTAATGAAAGTAGAGGATTACCACTCCCTTAGGCATTTAAAATGGTAAAGACTGCCACAATAGAGGGCTAATGCTACCATAGAAGTTCAGAACAGTAAATACAGCCACTGTAGATGATGATAATGAACAGCGTAGTATGTGGTGGTTGTCAGTGACTCTTTCTGTGTCCCCATAGGTACCAGTCCCTGAACCTCACCCACGTCCCAGAACACAGCGTACCCATCTACGAGTTCCGGTGACCCCTGCCCCCCCCTTGCACCGCTGGGAGAGAAGGGGACATTTGGCTTCAGAATGTTTTTTTTTTTAAAAGAAGAAAGAAAAAAAAAAAAAAAGATTGTCAGTCATGCCCTGCATGTGCCAGTCCCCAGATTGGCGGACAGATGGGTGAACAGGAATGGAGCTCTCCATAAGTGAGAGAAGCCACCAGCAGGTGGCACTGTGGCGTGGGCAGTATTGAAAGGGGGACAGGGGGGGCGGTGGGGAATCGCGCTCCGCTCTGTTGTGATTGGTCCTCCTCCTCCTCTGGTTTCTATGGCTGGATCTCAGCTGCTTCCACACTGTCCTCGCCCTGAGCCGCCTCTACGTTTGATATTACAGTGGGATTGTCCCCCCCCCCCCCCCCTCCATTTTTCTCAGTCACTACATTTCCCGCCCCACGGAACAGAAGATGGAAGCCCAGCCCTGGGTATTCCTGCATTGGGAGACTGTCAGGAGGGAGTTTTTATTTACACCTTTTTAATTGACAGAAAGGAGGACTAGCCCTGGCCACATTAACGTAATGGACCAGCTAGGTGAGATCACCTTCTCAGAGCTGCTGCTCGGAGGCCTTAAAGACCTCCGTTTCTGAACAACTTTGTGAATAAATTTGTATGGTAGACCCCCCACCCCCCCCTCGACTACACATGAAAGCAGTGTGGTTGCCTGTGAGAGCTGGATGTGCGCTGAGCTCTTGTGGCGACAGGCGGGCAGATCTGAAGACAGTTTTATGGATCCATGGATACAATGCCCCCCCCCCCCCCCCCCCAATGTGTGTATCTCCGTGTTTTGCGCCTGAGAGACAGGCAGACTTCTGTGACTGGGGATGCATTGCACATCCCTGTGAAAAAGTTAAATGTGGTTTTGTTTTGTTTTTTCTTTTTTAATAAACTCATTTCCTGCTCAACTCACCTCTATGCAACAGGAAGACGACTGCCAGACAAGAAAAAAACAGACCTGGATGTCATCAGGAATGGAGTTTCTGATTTTTCACCATAACATGAACAGTAACCACCAGAGCATTTTATGGAGTGTGTGTCTGTCTGTGTGTATGCACGTGCATATATATATATATATATATCAGTGTTTCCCCTACCGTTATCAACTCACGTGCCGCCCGGCTTGCACAAGAGGGAAAATAAATAATTTTAATGAAAAAATTTATTTTTTATATTAATTTTTTTGTTGTTTTATATAATCTTTTTTTAAAAAATTTTATGTAGCTGCAATATTTCCCTTACCGCAGAATGCGGCAATGATCAAAATAGCATCGGTTTCCCGTTAGGCCTTTATGAGGGTGTAATTATAGTTTCCGCCTCTACGCAAAATGGCGCACTTTCACCGCCCGGCCTGAAAAAAAATCTAGGGGAAACACTGTATGTATATATATATATATATATATATATATATATATATATATATATATATAGAACACTGATAAGTTGCCTGGCTGCGGATGTGATGGCTACTTCGGAGAGTTTTGTGTGTTTTTAACATGGCTGGCAGTCTGCAGTGGTTTCTTGATATTGGCACAGGCGAGGGTGGGGCCAGAATACATCCGCAGGAAGGCTGATAACGAAATGGCGACATGGTCCGTGAAGAGCCGTGCTGAGCTCTCCCATTGCTGTTCTGTTGTTAAAGCCTGTAACAGCCAATGGAAGCTGCGGCGCGGCGGTTTCCTCAGTGAGGTGATTTTCATGGTTCCTGGAACAGGACAGCGTGGAAAGGTGGTGCGCTACAACCTGTACATTGGTCACGTGCTTCTAATGACCCCAACTTACAGTGGGTGTCATTTACATGCAGGACTTTAAGCAACTTTTTTTTTTTAAATAAAAAAAAAAAAAAAAGTCTTAAACAGTATTCAAGGGAAACTCTGTTGCGGTTTTCTGGGGGGGGGGGGGGGGGGGAAACGTTTTATTTGTGGGCAAAACGTGAGAAAAACATGAAAAACCATCCTTCCCAGCTTTAGTTGAACCTTCTGCCTTAAAAAGAAATAACTAATATGTTGTACAAAGTACAATTTTATGGATAATGAGAGTAAATGACCATTCGCTTACAAAATACAAATAAACTTGCTAATGGCTCAAGAGATTCATTTAATTTTGTATATTTACGTGTCCTTAAAAGGTGAACAACAAAGTCATGCAACGCTGTCATGCAAATGGAGCAAAGCGGGAGCTCTGGTGAAAAGGCTTGACACTATCCTCCACTGCAGATGTCTGTAGGAGATGTATATTCATGGTTTCAAATTTCAATGTGCTGGAGTAGAGCAACACAAAAATTGTCTCACTGCCCAAATACTTATGGACTGCACTGTGAATGTGGGTGTGTGCGTTTTTTTTTTTTTCTTTTGTTATTTTTCCAGGAAATAGAAGAATGAAAAATATTCAAACCGCATGACTGCTTTGTGAAATCCTGCTGGGCAAGACACTGTTTCTTCCCGCATCTTCAGAGGTCTGGAAAAAGCAGCTGCTGACTGATTACCTAGTTAAGCCAGTACAAATCAGTGACATTACACACGTAGGCATATGTGAGTCTTCCAGGTGATTGCCAAGTAGGTGTGTACGCAGGCTGTGAAATTAACACCAGCCACCAGCCAAATGCTTGCAAAATTTTGATTGTGGCTGGTCATTTTTTTTACTCTAGCAGGTACTTTGCCTGGTAACCAACCAGGTTGTGTTATATTGTAAAAGGTAATGTGGCTGGTTATTTTTAGAAAGCACAAGCCTCTGGCCAGTGGGTGCGAAAGGTAATTTTGTACCCTGTTTACAAGACTAGGGGAACTGATAGAACAATTAGTTGATGTGAATATTCAGGCAAGATTTGCCATCTGCATGGGATCATTTTTTTTCCCACTTTATTTACACAGGGAGATTAGATGGCAGTCTAAGTAACCTGTGTACCTTTCTGAAACGGTGTGTGTTTTCTTCTGTTGATTGCACTTATCTTTAACCCAAAAAAAAAGTACGCAAGGTCCTGGAATTCCCAGACCGTAATCTACTGCTCCGCCAGCGTTTCACAATTCTGAGTTGACCGTGGCATAGTGGCAGGCTTAGCGCTCACAACTAGCCGTGACCCTAGACGATTTCCCCCTTGAAACAAGGGTAGGGAACGACAGGAAGAAAGGATAAATTTCGGATCCGAACGCAGCCCTTGTTTGGCCAGCTGCCATTGGCTCAGGGTACCTGCCGCTCAGCATCAATACCGTCCTCAGCCAATAAACAGCAGGACAGCACCTTCAGACAGACACTGATAACAGGCTAATCTGACAGTCACCTGAGTGCAAGGGGTTCACTCCTGTTTATGCTCCACAGCCCAGGACAGAACATTGTTAAATATACTTTGTCGCTTTTTCCCATATTGCAATGGGATGTTTTTCAAAATATGCTACTTTTATTGTGAAAAATGTTTAGAATATTTTCAATATATTTGAGTGTATTCCATTCCCAGAAGGTAGTGCTCATTTGCTCCTGTCCCCTCCTCACCGGAGAGCAATGAAATGTTTGGAAATACTCTAGCCTCACACTTCTTATTTGGGCTGAGATTGAGAGTAAGCTAGTGTTCTCCATTTAATAATGAGAGACAAGATCTTGTGGGCTGGTGTCAGGCCTCAATGCCTAAATAAGAAATATACCCCTGAGTCCTCATGATTTTTTTAATTTATTGCTAAGGTGTTTCCTATTATAAATACAGGGTATACACTAATAATTTAATTTAACATCAATTGTGATTGAGGTGAGTATCCCTCATTCATTACCAAGTGCTTTTGAGATCATGCGATGAAAGGCATAACTGTAGTCCTCGTAATTTCATATTTAACAGAATATGGTTATGTAGTGGACCCTTACTACATAACTGCTGTCCAGTGACTCCAGCTATCTCTGACAGAAAGAGACTGTTCAAAAAGGTCTGCCAGTCAATTTTGTCTCTGAGCTGAACTAATGGCCTTTCAGTGCTAGCATGCACCTAACTTGGACTGAAATGGGTGATTAATGTGAAGAAGAACAATGTGCGAGACAGTTTGGACACTGCTGACAAAAGCGAGGAGGCAGTCTTTTTCATTGAAGAGGTCATGAACCCATTTCCACACAGGCTTTTATTGGCTGACCGTAAGTGACAAATTTTACCTCAACTTCCTCCTGTTAATCCAATAAATCTACCCCCAAACCATAAAACAAGTTGATATAGAAACCACAACACATTTTTTCAATATTGCAATGCATTCCTTTAGTTGTCACACGTGTCAATAAGACACTGTGAAATAAGAGCTGCATTTCCGTTTTCATTGTGCAAACTACAGCTAATTCTAATTTTAGCAGCACGTAGACACTGCGACCGCGATTTAATCCAGGAGGAAACATACCACAAACACTACCATTACTAACTCCCCCCCACTAAATCCCTTTTAAAAACTCAGCTTGAGTTTTCCTGGGCATTGTGTGACACAAATTCTCTCGGGTTCAACCACAGTGCCGAACCAGGGGTTCACATTTAGCCTATTACATTTTAACAATTTAGCAGACGCTCTTATGGGCGACTATAGTTTACGCTCTTTTATCTGCACAATCCATACAGAATATTTGCTGAAGAAAATCAGGTTAAATAGCCTACCTTGCTCAAAATGACAATGGCAGTGCCGCATCTGGGAATCGAATCTGAAACCTTGTGAGTTGCAAGCTGCTTATAACCACGAAAGCAGTGGCATTCGGCTGTAAAAGTAAAAGCCAAATAGTGTCAGTATCACTGGCGACGGTATCACTAGCATTAGCATCGCACACCCCAACTGCGACCGCAATCTCCCAAATATGCTGATTGTAACAGAGTGTTCTACCCCAGTGAACATTTCTGTGATGAAAAGACAGTGAAACGCCGTCTCCCGGATAGGTGAAAACCCGACAGGGCCGTGCACAGACATTTTGGGGGGCAGGGGCTCAAGCAAAAGAAAAAGGGCACTCACCCCAACGATACACACTATTCCCACCCCGACGTTGCCACACCGCCGCCATCCATTATCACACACTATGTTCATAAAATGGGACCTGTTTAAATTCTACTGAAACACATTATTCCATGAAGAAACCACAGATTTGATGTAGCAATGCAAGTCAGTCAGTGTAAGTAATGCATTCAGTCATGTCTGTTCAGTTGTTTAGACCAATTCAGTCACAGGGCTCTTTATCAGGTGACAATATATCTCTCTCCAAATCAGAATCATCTTTTCCTGTGCTTTCATCCACCCTACTGCTACTAGCTGGCCTATGAAAGGAGGGAGCTGCTACTCTGTGCTGCCTGCTGTAGCTCCCGCTCTTTCTTTTTCTTTTTGGTCTGCAACCAGCAGAGCAGATGATCAAAATGAATGACTGACATGTTTATCCCAAACACAAATTAAAAGCCTAGACCTGGACCAAAAGGTCAGCATAGAGTCGTGCTGACCTGGGACCTGTTTTACCTTTCATTATAAGTAATGATATGATTCTAGATCAGCAGTCCTACTCTGACATGCTTGAGCCCCCTGGATTTGGGGTTTCAAAACTTCCTTCTGTTTTCATGTTCTGTATCATTTTGTTACACTGCATATATTTTTATAAATGAGACATTCGGTACAACAACTGAACTACAATTTGATTTTAGTAACATGTTTTTTAGCATCACACAGAGATGGAAGAGCCTTTTCTCCTGAGCTAGCCCCACTGTGGGACACTGTGTTAGCTGATGTTGCGTTTATGTCCACCATCACCTGTTAACGGGGCACAGTGTAAGAATGAGCCATTAGCATATCCATCTACAGGTGACTTTCGGCCGTTATAGCAAGACCTCTGAAATAGCCAGCTAACAAAATTAGGTGCCCCGGACGTCCCCTGAACGTCTCGAAATGTCATCAGGACGTCGCCTTGACGTCTTTTTGTAGGGTTTTCTAAACGTTACGTGGACGTCACAGAGAACGTTCCCCAGACATTAATTACAGGATGTTATATTGTAACCAGTAACAGACGTTGCAGGAACGGCCCCGAATGTACCATGAATGTTATGAGCACAACGTCATATCATAGCCGGATAGGGACGTTGCTTGGACGTCCCAGAAAAATTCTAATTAAATGTCATATTGTAAGCAAACAGTGACCTTCCTAGGACTTTAATAACGTCCTAGTAGGCTAATGTTTTTAGGACATCCCTAGGGAACGTCACATCATAACTTTGAAAGGACTAAAATGGTACGTCCCTATCCACTGTTTGCTGGGAGCATAGAGAAACAAGACATTCAAAGTCATTCTCCGACATCAAAATTTAATCCGGATGAATGGTTCACCGGGGGAAAGTAAATTCGTGGTTTACACAGGTGATGCAATATTGTACTTGCCGAAGCAAGAGAACACGTAGCCTACTTCTTGTATCTTCAGCCCCGCCCGTCTAAGGATGGTAGCCTATATAACCTGTGTTGTCTGTCTTTTGCGCATATTGGAGACGCTACAGGGAGTCGCAGTACAAGCAGGCAAATTGAACGCGCATTGCAGAATACAGAGCATCATGAGCGACCAACGATATCCAACCAGTATCGCGCTCATTGGAGTGATGCATAAAAACAAGAGCAAAGTAAGGAGGACCTCGCGCGCCAGTGTCAAAATATGGCTTTTCACGCTCCTTAAACTTGTGTGTATACAGCAAAGTTGGAGCTGTAGGCTAAATTTTAGAAGGTCCTTAATGGCTCTTCGTACGCATGATTCATTTAAACTAATTGTGCTATAAAATAGGAAGTTTACAAAATTGTAAACGGGTAATTTATGCTTGGCAAGGGTTATTTTGGGCAAAAGCCAATAACTTGTATCTCAATGCTATGGTCAGTGAATTTTATGGATTTATTTTTATTCCTTTTTAGATGTTTATGACGTCGGTGCTGTGGTCAGATGGCAGCGATATCGTTGTTTACAGGTCGTTCCAAGACTTCAAGAAACTACACGTAAGAACCCACCGGAGTGTGAGCAGGCATGACGCAGCCTGGATGTGCTGTAGACAAGGGTTTCCAAAACCCCATAAAACTGATAAATAAAATTTTATACTATACTACCAAGTAGCCTTCAAATAATTTTGGCAATGTGTTCGATATTTGGTGTATTACACCTTCTCCGATAAAGGAAACCTGCCTTATTTAAAAAGTAGCCTACAGTTTACAACATTGCTAATATTGTTAAAATGTAATTTATTGCATATTTAGCCTATACTATACTACCAAGTAGCCTTCAAATTACACAATCCATAGTATACATTTCGATTTAGACATGCTTCCATATATTTATGTGTTATAGCCCCAGAGTCAAACGTCACACGGGCTAATAGCCTCGTAATTATACCTAAAGATAATGATGTAATTTCTGAAGTAGCGCACGCACACGCATTAATGTTTACCACTCTCTTCCACAGAAACAGTTGAAAAAAAGATTCCCAACTGAAAAATCCTTTGGAAAATCAGACAGACTGATCCCCAAGTTCAGAGGTAAATTTGCATCTCTTGTTATGCAGAAGGGGGACAAGGGTTGGCTGGACAGTGCTTGAACCATATGCTACTTCCCCCTTTTTCTGTTTAAGATGTTACACTAAAACTTAAACTTACCGCAATTCTTCTACAGGGGGCACAGTACAGAAAACAAAAAAAGGACCCAACAAGTCGATGGTTCGCCTAAAGTTTTTGGAAAAGTACTACGACCAGCTGTTAAAATGTGATCCCCAGATCACACAGAGCTCTGAAGTCACCCAGTTCTTCTTACCGACAGCCCAGGACCTGCAGCCAGAGTTTGCGAAGAACAGGTGAGCACTACTGTCTCTGCGAACGGCCGTTGCCATACAAGGGGCTCATGTGGGCTGTGGAATAGCAATGGACCTTGCACGCCCATGCCAAGAAAATGGGATATGTGATGTGTCCAATAAAACCATTATTTTTTCATAGAACCGTCATACACCTGGTGTGTTTTAGTAGCCTTTCATCTGACACACTGTAGACTAGATACACAATGATGCTTTATGAAAACGTTAATATGGCTGTTCGTTGATACAGAGGTGTGCTTGTGTTGTGTGGCCTTTTCTCCTTAGCATTGTGATCATGCCGTCAGAAGACCTCACCGATGGCGGAGATCGGAGAGGCAGCGGAGTGGGCAATGTGACTCAGCCCTTTGTAACCGAAACCTACCGATGTGTGGCCCCATATGAGACCAAGGACACAAAGAACCGGCCCTTCAAGGTCGCCGTGGATGAGAAGGTGGACGTGCTCATCAAAGACAAAGCCGGTAAGCCACTGTCGTTCTGTTCTGCCTATTATTTCACATTAATCCTCCAGTCTATTCCTATTTGTAGTACGGAATATATAGCAGGGGCTTTAATAATGATATTCACCATGCAGAGCGCTGTTTTGACTGATGAATGAATCACAGGTAAAGTAGCCTATTTACTGTGGCCAGTCAGTAAGCAAGAGTAGTGTCCAACAGAAAACTGTTTTTTCAACGAAGAAGCACTGATTCAATCGATGTACTGCAGTTTGTAAATTATGGTATTTTAAACAGTTTTGGAAACCTCATGGCCTGGACACTGTATTTGTCTTTGTCTTGTGGAAGTTCAGGGATAACTGCAGCAGCCAAGTCATTGGAAATGAAAGGAGCAAATTAATGAGTAAAAGAAACGATGAGGTCACAGGCAAATTCTCAGTCCTCTCTGCTAATGTAGAATCTGTCTGTATCTCTCATTTGTCTGTAGGCTGGTGGCTGGTGGAGAATGATAACAAGTGCATGGCCTGGTTCCCTGCACCGTACCTGGAGAAGTATGAGGATGAGGAAAATGAGGAAGATGAGGGTAGTGTGACACCGGAGGAAGGTAAGAGACCCCCCCCAAGACCCTGTTGACAACTCGCTGTGTGTGTATGTGCATGCGTGTATGTGTGCATGTGTCTTCATGTGTGCGTGTCTTGTGTACCTTTTAACTGTTATGTATACATTTTTCTGTATTTCTAAGGAGTTTTAGTTTGTTGAAAGGTACATGTCTGATGAAATAACTCTTCATAATAATAATAATAATAATAATAATAATGTATTTTGTTGTCTCCTTGGGTTGGTGAGCTGGTGTAGATCATGCAATCGGATGTGTGCTCGTTGATCATGGTTTTCATTTGCCTTTTTTGCTCTGTAGGCATGCTGTACTGTGCCGTGAAGAACTTCAAATCCACCAAAGCAGATGAGGCGTCGGTGAGCATCGGCGCCGTGGTGGAGGTGCTGCAGACGTCCGACAACGGCTGGTGGCTCATCAGGTACGCTGCCTTCCCTTCACTTTAGCCGTGGGTGCGTCTCCAAAACAAGTCCCTCTGGGAAATGCTTCCCCTTCTGACTGGGTCCATGTTGTCAGTTCTACTGAGGGGATGAGAGGCCTAAAGTCGAGCGTGTTGTGATCTATGTGCTAAAGATGTGCACAGAAGTCTAGCGGAGACCATCGCTTACCATTTGAGAAAAAACGTCCTCTTTGGCCTCTTCGTCCATCTCTCCGGTGAATACAGTCCCCTCCCCCAATCAATGCCTTCCTTGAGATTTTATTATATCTTTTATTTCTAATAATCTGGCGCCCAAGGCGGGGCTGTGAATGATGCCTTCTGTCAGAAATAGTGAAGTGGTTAACGTCCGTGTTCAGACTGACGGACGAAACAGGGGTACTGTTGAGCGGGTGTTGACCTGGACGGCCCTAACCACCTGCAGAGACCCTCCCGTTCCGGCTTGCCTAAGAGCCTGCTAAGGATGGAAATACACTGGCTCTCCACTATCTAATCAAAGCCTCTTTCGTATCGCTCTGTTTGCATAGCTGTGACTCACATTTGACAGATTGCCCATTTCTACAACCAAATAGTTTACCGAAGAAAACTTGATAAGACCAGTTCCCTGGCCCCTTTTCGTTTATTTGCCGTGCAGAGTGATCTCACGGGTCTTAATCCACGGGTTATCGTTTTGTTCACCTGGATACATTGACACCAGAGTAGCAGAAATACTTCATAAAACTATACTTTACATGCTGGTAAATGTGAAAGCTCTTCCACAGACCCCTGAGCTTTTAAACAGTACACACACATGGTTAAGCAAAACGTAACAATAATTTAGTGTTGAATGTTTGGTGAAAATAGATATTTCTTTTTAAAATGGTATGTAATCTGCAGGAATTTTACCAGTGTCTATAGGATAGAAGTATCTTAAATAAAGCATTCTCTCCAGGTCTGGTGCGTATGTTCCTGAAGCAGCTCAATGTGCCTCTGTCTCATTAAAAAGAGGGACTGCGCTGCAACCTGTGCATCGCATTGCATTTGTGTTTTCATCTGCCCGGGTGTAGGTGAAACAGACATGAAAGATTCAAGATTCAAAAAACTTTATTGTCTATCATAGCATGACAGAAAATCTTCTTTGCCTTTTCTTATAAAATACATAAAAGGACAGACCACACAAACAACAAGAGCATAAAATCAAGCAAGGTCAGATAAAAGGAGGCAGTAAAAATTACAATGGTGTAAGTGTCTTTCACCAACATTTGCTAGTGGCGACCTGATAGGAGTAACTGAAATGACTTGTGGAGGGGGTGAGAGGGGGTTATAAGAGATGCTTTCCTTCTGACTGATTTGGCATAGAGTTCTGGTAATTGAGACTGGGCAGTGCCGGTTATGGGGTGGTGCCGGTTATGACATTGCTCTAACCCCTGCACTGCATTGTGTTTGTGTTTTTACCTGCGCAGGTCTAAAGAAAAGGTGGGGTACGTGCCCTCCATGTACCTGCAACCCTACAACAACCCACAGGCGCGCTTCGCCACCATGCAGAAGGAGCTTCATAGCTCCACCCTCAACCTGGCGCGGTTGCAGGCGCCCAGGAATTCCCTGGCAATACCGCTCTCAGAAATACAGCTCTCAGGCCACGACAACAAGCTCAGCCGCTCTCAAGGCAACTTGCTGTTGTCCGCCGACCGCCAGCCCGTCGACCGTCGCCTCCGCGACCACCCGCCCGCCCTGCGGCTCATGTCCAAGTCTCTGGACCGGTTGTCCGAGCCCAAAGCACGCCCGCACTCCGCGCGGCCCGTCATTAAGGTGGAGAAGCCCCAAGAGGAGGAGGAGGGAGCTCTAGGTTTTCGGCAGAGCAGTCTGGGTAGCGAGTGGGGCAGCGAAGGGGGCAGCGATGGGGGCAGCGAGTTCAGCCTCAGCGACGACTCGTCGGGCGCGGATACGTTCAGCGTCAGCATGCCCGAATCCAGCTGGCGCGTGGCACGCTCCCTCACCCCGCAGCCTACCATCACCCCCGACGACCGCCTGGCTCCCAGCAAGTCTCACCCGAACCTCTTCAATGGCCCGGCCTCCCCCAAGGTGCCCCCCCGTCCTCACGCCCAGGAGATCCTTAGCCGCTGCACCACCATCACCCGCAAGGCAGTGCAGAGCCCCACCAAGAACCAGCTCACCCCCGACATCGGCCTGATAACGTCACGCTAGGCTTCGACCCCACCAAAGACTTATCAAAATAGCCTTTCACCAAAAAAAAAACCTTCACCAGCGGAACAAGAGCGATGGTGAAAACGACGCTGGCTGGGCCTTCTGTGGTTAGAACACCAACCTTTCGGTTCTAGAAAGTACAGAAATTGTGCAGCTCGGGTCTCGCGGAGTTCACCGATTGCCTCGTCTTGGACTGCGTGCGGGCACGTCATGAAGGCAGTGTGACGTTGATGCAACAACACTGCGTGCCTGGAACGCCCCTTGTAGCACTGTGGTAAAATGCAACATGCATTGCATCGGAAGCATATCCATTTATGTAAACAGCTTTCTTCATAAAACTATTCATAAGCCTGGATGTACATATAATACATGACAACACTAATTATCTTCAGTTATTCAACTTATTTAAGGCATTCTCATAAATCAAGGCAGTGTCACATAAATGAAGTAAATATGAAATACATAAAAGGCATTTATTTCACCATATAGTTCCATAGTTTGCCAGGTTTAAATCTGAATTGTAAAAAGTTTGTTGGAATCTGTAATATTCAGTTCCCTTTGTGCAAACAAAGTACCAGAATGTTTTCACATATTCAACATATTTCACTTGGGTGGTTAGTTTTTTTTTTTATCTCAACATTTTAAAATGATGAATGTTTTTTTTGTTTTAGTCAAAATCGTTTTTTTATGGGAGAAATATCCAGAGCTGAATGAGAGGGAGAAATATGTAATCATACAGATTTTTTGCACATTATATATACATTCAAAGATTATATGCATATACTTTCTGGTATATTAAATATGTATTGTTAGTGTTGACTTTGCAGTTGACTGTGAGGTGAATGAAAGAACTGTCTAGATTTTTCCACAGTGGAAAAAATGCAAGATTGTACAAATATGGGCTTTAGTGGAATGTGGAGGGACATTTTCATGCTTGTTAACTACATTGTTGTTTCTCTAACAATGTAGACTACGGACTACTGTCAGACTACTGTAAATAAAGATTTATTTAATGGAATATTTTTTCCAGTAAATGGTGTGTGTCATCTGCCTTTTTTTGTTTAAGTTATAAGCTACAACTTAAGGCAGCACTTTATCCGAGATTAAATGTTTTACTGGTTCGATATTAAGACTGAAATAGCCCAGGCATATATTATATTATATATTGCTGTTTGGAAAATTAGACCCAGGTAACCGGTTGGAAGAAAATACAGCAAACACAGCAGACTTCCAGCCCTCAGTTGTTTTTGCAGGAAATTTATAGCACTATAAACAGCTACTTTTACTTGTTCGCAATACAATCGCCAAAACGAATCCCAACCGCTCTTTCTCTGGAAAAGTGGTACCAATGGATTCTCATGCAGCCAGCGATGACTTCAATGGCTTGTGCATTGTAATGACTGATCATTAAACTCAGTAATGGTACTGGGAATGCTTTATGAAACTGTTCTCTGCACTTAAACACTGTTTGGCCTAGTCTTTATTCACATTCTTCCATCCAATTGTCTACATGTATTATGGAATTTAATGTACCACTACCACCTGCATGAAGCATGTGACAAATGCTAACAAACTGCCATCCTTTTCCATTATTCATCATGGGTGCTGTGAATCTATACAGTGAATGCATAATGAGGCAATTAACCTTTATGCAACTCCACAGAACCACATTGCATGAAGTGAGCTTGGTCTTTTTCACTTTGAGTCATGTGCAATGGGCAGAGCAGACCTGCGCACAAGAACACCTGTGGCTTCATAACAAACACCTCGAAGGGTTGAAGCTATGGTGCTTCTTCACCGAGGTGTGGTACTTGCTGTTTCACACACACACACACACACACACACACACACACACACACACACACACACACACACACACACCTGTTGTTGGATTACGGTCTGGGATTACGGTCTGTGAGAGAGAGACAACATATTTGGTACGGCAAACTTGTTCATGGTCCACTCCATACAATATTACATTGCTATGAAGTAGCCTGCTCTGGTTAACCTGACTGTAAAAATGCTGTTCGTTTCCTTTCCCCACATGAAAGGAAGAGGTCCTATCAATGCATATGATCTAGGGCAGGGGTGTCAAACTCCAGTCCTGGAGGGCCGCAGGTCTACAGGTATTTGTGGTTTCCTTTCAATCAGCACCCAGTTAAAGCATTGAGAACAAGGTGTGTGGACTTCTTAGCCAATTAGTGACTTAAATTAATCACTTGTGCTTAAACGCACCAAAAACCAGCAGACACTGCGGCCCTCCAGGACCGGATCTTGACACCCCTGATCTAGGGTGTTACTACTCTGAGTGTTTTATTACCTCAGAGGAGAAACAGCACAGAAAGTTATTTAGGGCCCAGCATGGCTTAGAATACCATAATGTTCATGGTTTCCTTTTTGATTGTAAGATTGAATGCCAATCCATGACATTCAATTGAAATAATCAATTGTATGTCTAAATGTCTATGTAGAAAATATTTCGGTTTTATAATTACAGTTTGTAATTTACATTTTTGAAAGCAGCTCCAGCTTCAAGCAGAGGTCAGCGTGGTATGACAGGATGTAATATTTTTCCAGAATTTGAAGATCGCACCACTGGTTGGGCTTAACAATTGCGCTACAACCATCACTTTGTTGTTGAAAGGAGCAAATGTCCTTTTTGCAGAGGTATTCAGTAGCTGAGCTGAATTATCTCATAACATATTCATGTTTGGTCTCTTTAAAAGGAGGCTAAACTATGAATATTTTGATCATGATGCTGTCGGGGAAGTGACGATTAAGTAAAATGTGTATTTTTCTGCATTATCCAGCAGTTTTAACAGCCAATGCCCTCGTTTAATGTTTGGCACTCTGAATACAGAACGCGTGGCATCAACGGTTAAAACTCCTTAGTTATCCAACACTTAAAATGTTTTTATTTGATTGAATTAGTTATTATCAAAGATATCAATTATCAATTAAAATGCCAAATTCATTGATAGGCAGAGCAGCCTGTTGGATCAACCTTTATCAAAATGTACAATTCAAAACTCCAAGATGGCTTCAATGATACCCTGGAAATATGGCTGCATCTTTATTTCCATGGAGGAACCCCTTGGGACAAAAACGGAACTGTCCTGGCCTCTCCACTTTTGTGCTTGCATGCAGTGGAGTCCATGGCAACACGGGTGTTGGTAGAGGTAGTTGCGCAGACTGTCGGCAGCAAAATAGCTCAACATTGGTTTATCACTACCATAAAACAAAGCAAGGGAGTACAGTACAATGCTTGTAGTTGTGTCCTGTTGAGTTCATTTAGGGACTCCAGTAGTCCATCAAGGCCTGGGTAACACCTAAGGAACAACTCCAGATCCTTCTCAAAAGCAACACAATCCGCGCAATCACCATGGGCTGGTACTTCTCTCATCTCTCTCTTCCACTGACTGTCTGGTTAAACTTAATTTAATTTCACAACTTAATTTTAAAGGAGATTGCACAATTCATGTAGTTTACCACAGTCTGCTCAAAATCCTATCTTGATGGGACCTCCAATATGTTGGGGAAGTGAGGATTAAGTAAAATGTGTATTTTCTGAATCCAGCAGTTTTAACAGCCAACATTTAATGTTCGGCACTCTGAATACAGAACACAAGTGGCATCAACAGTTCAAACTCCTCACTTATCCAACACTTAAAATGTATTTATTTGATTTAAGTAGTGAATTATCAAAGATATCAATCATCAATTAAATCCCCAAATTCATTGATAGGCAGAGCAGCCTGTTAGATCAACCTTTATCAAAATGTACAACTCACAACCAGATTAAAATTACGAGACTTATTACGCTACAAGTATTCAAGTAGCCTTATCTAAAGACGAAGGTTCAACTACTTTGACGAACAATGAATGTTACAGACATGGACAAGTTAGTCACAAAAGAAATGAATGAAAGAGGATACCAGATCACAGCTTGTCTCTCCCAAGGTAATCCCCAGAATTCGCCAACACAAGGTACAAGAACCAACAGACAGAAGAATATTCAAAAATTCCAGACACCACAAACACCACCCAGATACAAGACTCAGATGCCAACTGAAAAGTCAAGACAGGACCTCATTTTTAAGTGGTTGGAAGAGGGGGAGGGGGTCCCTTCTCCTGGCCCATGCATACTTAATGAATGATCAGGGGAGGGACAGCATTGGCTGTTATTGAAATGTTTGTGAGCTTATATGTGGATAGACTAGATCACGCAATAATTAAACCAAGGTACAAAGCCAGTAGTACCACTCTGGCTTCTGCTTTATTCTGGTATTCTCCCTTTAGTGCCCGTAGGTGTATTAACCAATTTTAATGTATGGAATCCTAATAGTATGAGCTAGGTCAGCATTAGGTTTGTTATGCCACCCCTGTTGACACGCACGCACTTACACCTCTAATAGCTACCCCCCACTGTGTCTTATCTCAAGGATGCTCAGGGCTAGCCCTTTGAAGTTTCCTAGGGCCCATGACTAGCCATATGGTCAATTAGAGGTCCTACAATGCCCTGTTTTCAACAACATAAGATCACTTTAATAGGTAAATTGGCAGGTTTAAGATAGTCAGTCCTTGTCATAAATGCCTGAGCCCCCCTTCCACACCTTAACTTGGCATCATCCAATCAGGGCAAGAATCCTCTCTTGCTGGGTAAGATATTTATGGGGGGAAAAGTTTCAGTTGTTTCTTTTCAGCTTTTCGAGCCTTGGGGAGGTTGGTTCTTCCTTTCATTTTGTTCTGGTGGTGATTCCTTGGTTGTGTGTCCTTTTGTTCCTGCGGTGTTGAAACTGGAGAGGGGAATACTGTGGCAAGGTCTGGCTTATCGGCCTCTCTCTCTTTACAGGTAGCTCAAAATTAACATCTGGTTTAATGGCTTCCTTTTTGTAATTTATAAGTTGTGAGCCTGCATTCATTAATGAATTATTCTAATTGATATTCTAATACAGTGCCTGGCCAAAAATAAAGTCGCCGTTGCACCCGTCATGCATAGTGCCCACTGTACAAGCCTCTGGAGGCAGTGCTATGATCTGGGGTTGCTTCAATTGGTCAGGTCTAGGCTCAGCAACATTATGAAGTCAGCTGAGTACCTGAATGTACTGAATGTACTAATTTTCAAACTCCAGCCTTTTTGTTGAATTACTACGGTCCTGATGGGTACCCCTCCTTTATAGGACTATTCGTTTGCTTCAATTAAGACTATTTATTTGTGACAGTAAAACACCTTGAGAGGACCATACATATAAAACGTGCAGTCCTGCTGGGCTGCTAAAGGCAGCTACCGTAAGAGCAGGAAGAGGTGTTTCCCAGCACACAGATGAACAGGTCAAACAAGTCAGAAAGACGTCCTGAGATCACTCGCACCTCACTTGGCGTCCAACAACCATTGTTTTTTGTTTTTTTTCTAGAAAGGAGACATGGCGGAATGTAACAAAACCAGGCAGTTACACAACACAATGGTTTTTTTTTTTTGTAATGAAACATTTGCCCAACAATTTGCCTTGGGTTACTGTGACAAAAAAAGTATCATAATCAAAAGTGTTTTTGCACTTAACAGCTTGGGGCAAATGGGTGATGCATAAAAATGCAGTACTAACATTTCAACATTATAGGTATGGGGACTTTCCCCAAACTGTGCGGTATGTTAGACGTAAATAAATCACAAAGTATCTGTGTAGCCATGGCGTCACATTGTAAAAGTGCTATTATCAGAAATTCTACAAAGGGGTGGTTTGTGCTAAATACCTCTCATGGCCTTCTCCTAAATTCATGCTACCAGGAGCTGATGACATGCTTACGTAGCTCTGAAAAGCAATGGGAATTATTTTGGCATTTCCAGGAAACCTTACACTTCCTCTTGCCCGGGGGCACTAACAGAAGCCAACTCAGTCAACCGAATTGATCTGCTTTTTTGAACAACGCATTTATTCAAATCATTTCATGAGCTTTGGGAAAACTGCCCATCAAACCATCCACACCTATGAACCTTTTCAGAGTACAAAAGATTTTTGATAATTACTGATAATTATTTACAGTTGGATCATGCTCATAATGGGAGGTGAACATACTGTAAATTACTTTATAAAACCTACACATTTGGTCCGGCTCCCAACACCATACAAACATTAAAAACGTGATGAAACCTTCTCTACGCCCTGCATCTTCAGTGCAGTTTGGTGCCAAATAGATAAAGGAGGTGTCACAACAGCTCTCAGAATGCAGGGAAACAGGCTACCCAACCACACAACCACGAGAGGGGGCGTGAATGTTCTCGCCCAAGCCAAACCTGTAAATAAGACTTTCAACCAATCAGTTGTTACATCAGAAAATCTAAGGTAGATGAAGATGCACTTGCAGGTGCACACGAGCACACACGCGCAGACACACCCGCACACGCCTATGGCTAGTGTGCAATTTTGCACTAATGAGGCAGTCAAGTGGGGTCAAAATAGGATCAGCTGCTTGCCAAACCATTAACCCTCATATTATGTTCGGGGTCAATTTGACCCGATGCAATGTTTGACCTGATGTAATGTCTCATAAAAACCAGTTTGCCTTATTTTTTAATCTTCACATGATGTGACACTTCCAAATTTGCTGGGATTAAATAATAAACATGCCATAAACATAATGCTATGTTTTCAAAAGTCCTGTACCAACTCTGTATACAAAGGTGTTGTGTGGGGTCATTTGTGGGGAAGCTGTATAAAATGCAAGAAAATATTACAAGCTTTTCTGTATCTCTTTTTTGTGGGAGATCCTGGTGGCACTTTTCCATACAGATTTTAACCTTCACAATATACTTACCTTAGGCTCTAAATTGAGATGTTTCATCACAGATTTTTTGTATTTAGGGATAAAAGGGTAGTCAATTGGGAGACAGACAAGAGGTGAATCAGAAAGTGTCAAAATCTTTCTATTACAAGAGTTTTGTTCCAGTTAAAGGTTGTATCAGCGATTTTTGGTGGAAACATAAATGATCACATTCATCTGATTTTTCCTCACGATCCGCTAGCTGCCCGCCCCATAAGCAGGCCGTCAAAAAACCGCGTCTCTGTAGGCAGCCTATGCTCCGAGATCGTACACAAAAACAATGGTACTACCAACTACTCAAAACCAAAATAAACAGTATTCCAACCAATCACAATGATCTGCACAAACGTGACGTCACTTCTGAAGCGAAATCCCAAACAAACATACTTATGAATAATTATGTTATGTTTTAAAAAATAGTGTTCAAGCATCCAGAATTATAACCACGTTAATAACGTTTGTAAGAAACCAAACCGTTTGTAAATCCGTCAAGATTTCAGCGAGATAAGAGTATTAGCGTTTGTGCAGATCATTGTGATTGGTTGGAATACTGTTTATTTTGGTTTTGAGTGGTTGGTAGTACCATTTGTTTTTGTGTACGATCTCGGAGCATAGGCTGCCTACAGAGACGCGGTTTTTTGACGGCCTGCTTATGGGGCGGGCAGCTAGCGGATCGTGAGGAAAAAAAAAATCATTTATGTTTCCACCCAAAATCGCTGATACAACCTTTAAACTTTTAGGGTCAATTTGCCCACAAACATAAAAGGCGTCATAATATGTCAACATAATATGAGGGTTAAGCGAAGTTAATGCAAACATGCAGCACGCAATTATAAGGAGTTCACTGCAGCCCAGTTCCAGCTTCACTGGTCTCTTATAAAATAACTGCCCTGTTCCAGTTTTGCATTTCATTGTTACTTAGTCAGTGGCATTTGTTTGTTCTAGCTGTCAATCAGCCGCCTGTGAGATACCCAAGGATACGGGTGTCGGTGCCAGGTGTGGGCGCCGGCTCAACATGCAGCCACCGCCTCTCTTGCAGGGCGATCCCTGGGGCGCCGCCCCTTCCCATCACCTGATCAGTTCCATCTGAAGGGGCGGGGCCTCTGCGGGCCAGCCAAACCCATTTTCCCTCTTCTGTCCATCGCCATTGCCCTCGTCTTCCTCTCCCGAGCTCTCCCCGCCGGTGGACTGGTCGTTCACTTCTTTTTCCTCCCTCCCTCCCTCCTTTTTTCCCTTCTCGCCCGCCTTTCCGCTGACCACACTGACTTCTCCGTCATCCTCTCGACCTTCTTCAGTGGCCTCCTCTTCCTCCTCGTTCTCCCCCCCCTCCTCGTTCTCCTGCCTACCTCTCTCCCTCTCCTGACCGGGCGAAGTGTCAATGATGAAGAGGGGCGGGGCCGGGGCAACAGGTGTTGTGTCCATGTCTTCGCCCTGAGCCTCCACACTGTCCACAGAGGAAGACAGTCATACACAGCAATTAACAAAAAAATAAATAAAATAGCTTTGGTTAATTAAAGTAGAATGAATTGGTCAATGAATTGGATGCAGTCTTTAAAACCTTTACTAGTCTATGAATTTGGCAAATTGGCAAATTTCAATTCCATAGGGGAAGCACATGCCCAGATTATACTAATCCTATATTCTGACTTGAGTTACAAAACACCAGCTGTGCAAAACAATGCTGCCTATACAGGACCAAGAGCCCTAGCTAAAAACTCCTGAAGTTAGAAATGATGGGAGTATCTAGCATAAGTTAGTGTTCTTAGGTCAAATGACAAAAAATACAATTTAGAAATACAATTTATTGTTCAAAGTAAAGCATTAGTTAGCGTTCTTGTGTCAAATTACATTAACAAAAGACGTATTCATTTAGAAAGTACTTTTTGGAAATTCAATAAATGTTTCATTAAATGGGATAATTCATCAATTTGTTGGTACAGCCCTACCAGACTACTTCAGAAAGAATACATCAACTGCTGAAAAGGCTCCAGAATAATATATAGTGTATGCCATTTACTACTGCTAGTTAAGCATACTAGAATTGTTGGCAATAGGCCTTGTCAGAATCCTACCCAAATAACTTTGTTGAACATATTTTATTCCCACTAGAATTGACCCAGTTTAAGCAGTTAAACAGGTGAACTACCATAAACTGTCCCAGCCAGGTCTTTGCAGGCACATTTTTGTTTAATACTGCAGATGACAATGCATATTGTTGAGAAGTGATGCAAATGCAACCTGTGGCTTAGTTTTGGGAATATTAAGACCAGACAAGCAGCCGTGACCAGGTGAGATCAGATAGTCATCACTGAGGCCTGTTTCTGAGGAACCTGTTTAGAGACTTTCCTTAATACCAGTTTTACGCTAGTTTACACTAGTGTTGGCACCACTGCGTACATGTCCGGATGCTATTTGAGAAAGTACACTGCAAAAAAAAAAAAGTCTGTTAAGTGTTTTAGTTTTGTAAAATCTTTTTTTTCTTTCTCTCAAGTAGAAAGTTATTAGCTTGTTTTAAGTTACTGTTTTTGCTTGAAAATGAACATTTCTTACCTCGTTGGCAAATCTTGAAACAAGTCTCACCTCATTGGCAATATTTTTGTCTTAAAGCTAGAGTATGCAACTTTTTTATTTATTTATTTTTTTTATATTGGGGAACAGTCATGCTTAGTTGGTAGCAATCATATAAATAACTGTTCTGAGAGAAATCCAGCAGCATAGACTGTGTTTATACCCTTAAATTCTGCATTCTAAAACCAGCAATTCTCTCCGAATTTTGTTTTCAAAACAGTGGCTTATGACCATGACCACATCGCGGAACAATCAACTGTGAGATTGACCTTGAGATTGACCTTGCCAGTAGCCAGTTCACCAGCTAGACATTTCACAGCGACCTGTTACACCGGCGCTATTTCACGGAAATAAAAATAAAAGGGAACTGGATGAAGCTCGCTCGAAAACTGGAGTAAACATAGGTGCTAATTTCACAAGGTGGTGAGATTTTCAGGAACAAATTGGTTTAAAGACAGACTGGAAAGGTAGGTCAAAAGTTTCAACACGAATAGACTTTCTGCTTGCCAGACAACTGTAATTACCTTACCTATAATGAATAGTAGCTAGGTTGGTAATTGGTATTATTGATAACGTTACATTATTCGGCGGCTAGTTCTTGGAAGAAGGGCATGCTTGCTAACGTTATATGTCGAATAGATCGTGTTAGCTCGATCTGGCTACGCGGTTATAAGTTACCAAAGCATAGCTACCAGCTGTAGCCAGATAATGCCTGGTTCAGACGCTACACAAACTCAGTGTTATGCAACAACAGAATAAATTTTGTTGTTTTACCTAGAATTTTTGATTATATTTTTACTGTAATTTTAGCAATACCAATCTGTAATCCTGCAATTGTATCTAGCAGACTTTGAGGTTGGTGGGGTGGGGGTATGTCTCTTTCTCTGTGGGCAGGACCAAGGGATGTTGTGACAACAAATGTGGGGAAAAACTGCATACTCTAGCTTTAATTAGCAAAAAAAAAAAAAAGTAATAGAAATACAAGTCTTTAAGTCTAAATATAAGACTAAAATACTAAGGGCCAAATCCACAAAAGGATTGCACAGCGTTTGCCCGGGCAAACCCTGTGCAAATGAGTCAAAAAAATTGCATCCAATCCACAAAGCACATGCAAAGGCTGAAAGGTATAGCAAACTACACCGACGAGCAAATAGCTCCACGACTGCACCCCTCTCATTTAAATGTATGTAAATTAAGTACTTGCCTGCAAAATTGCCCCAAGGAAGCCTTGCGTGTAATCCACAAACACCATGAGCTAATTGCCACACACAGTTAGAGAGGTGCAAATACCACTTTTGAAAAGCAGATATTAACCTGACGAATTGGATGATAAACCTCTTAAGGCCTATTTTGTCGCGAATTAGCGACAAACCGACTCTTTTCAGAAACGGCCTGAATGAATGTGCATTGAATATATAACACAAAACCTCTATTTATTTTTTCTTTTGAAAGTAAATTCCGTCCATAAGGGGATTTAAGGGCGAGACATAACAGACTGATATTTCTGAAAAAAAAAGTGTGGTCTGTCATTTTCATTAAGAACCAATCTGTGTCCTGAAATATGGAGAAAAGCCTGAAACACTTTTCACTTGGGGTGAGATTCCGCGACTGCAATTTAGCTGCATGTCTCTGCACCTCGTTGGTGAGGACATGCAACTCGGTTTCAGAAAATTTTAATTTGCGCTTTCTCTCTGCCATTGTCGTTGATATTGTGTTCTTGGCACAAGCCAATATATAGGCTGCCACATGGCTAATTGCAATCATCGGTGCAAAGTGCAGACAGGTGGCAAATTTGTGGGCGTGTTTGCCCGGGCATATCATTGGAGCAAAATCTTTTGTGGATACCGTGGTAAACTGGTGAGGATTGCTTTTGCAATCTCTGTATTAACTTTGAGCTAATTGCCAGGAGCAATCCGTTCTTTGTGGATTTGGCCCTAAGACTTATGATTGACTGATGGACTAATTTTTGGGATTTTTCAGTGAACTGGTCTGTCCACCTGGACGTGATGCATTTCCAGAAAAATAAGCCACCCTCACCACAAACTCAGCTGTCCCTAATGCTCACATGATCCAGGGTCAAATGTGCAATCAGACAAAAGGAAGCAGGTTCATTTTACAGCGTGTCCATGCCACCAAGATTAAAAATCAGGAAAAAAAAGGATAAGATCAGACACAGGGCAAGCATTCTTTTGACAGCTCATATAAACCAAGGAGGCATTATCTTTGCAATTATGGTATTACATTACATCGGCAGGTAATTATACAGGTGCCAACTGTGCGATTGATGCAATCTGCCATTGATACCAAGAGCATTTACCTGACAAAAGAAATATTTTAGCTTGAAACTCATGCACAGATTGGTGTGGGGTGATAGTGCATGATGTTACTTTTATCTTACCAAAATGCCTGCTATTTTCACAGAATTACATCTTACACAGGGTCATTTTCTCCCCACATGAATAAAGTACAACCCCTTTATTGATGATAATTAGTCCTGATATTTAGATAACTATTACGGCTCGGGGGGGGGGGCCTCCATAGTTGCCGTGGTGGTGTGACATCATGCCAGGTGGGCGGGACCCTCAATAGGACCCTCAATAGGCTTAGCAGCCCTGGCTACCAATGAAAGCCACGTTTTCGAAGCAGTTTTCGAATCTGGCCTGAAAACCATGGAACTGGTATAAATCCCCCAAGGGTCTAAGCCCCACCCCCGCCTCACCTTGATTGGCCAGTCACTCGCATCTTCTGCCACATGTAGTCCAGGAACATGGACGCCTGCAGCAAGCGGCCAATCCTCTGCATGTGTCTGTCTGCAGGAACGCAGCCAGTTAAACATAATAATAAAGGCTCCCAGATTTCTTGTTTATGCCTGCGATGACTTATGCTTCTGTATTTATCCAGAGTCCATAGTCACAGCGCAGTTTTCACACTGAGTGTACAACTCATTAATCAGCCTGTTTACACAAGAACCTCAAAACAGCTATTCACTGATACAAAAAGCAACACTTCCTCCTACGCACTCCGCACACGCGTGCGCACACGCACAGACACACACAGACACACACAAACCTGTGTAAGGAATGAGGGCCTCCAGAATGTTCCGGGCCCCCTGGTACTGCAGCAGCTCCTCAGGTGTGTGGTGCCTTAGTAGCACCTGAACCACCGCCTGGGCATCCAGACAGCTCCGCGCGTTAGTGTTCCACACCGCACAGTACCGCAGCATCGACTCTGTGAGAGAAACACACACACACACAGATAAAGTTCCAAACGGTCTCAGTTAGAGCAACTTGTATTCTCTACCCACCTTCCCTCCCCCTCTCTTCGCTCCCTCATACAGATCTACAGGAGACTGCAGTCATCAGCCCTGCGCCTGCAGTCTCCTGCTAAGCAGCGGCTCTCTCACCTTTCTGGTCGCGTCTCAGCCTCAGCACAGTGCTCTCCAGCTGCTGGCCACCATCCTGCCCCTGGCGGATCTCTGCAGCGGAGGAGGTGGGAAGGCAGAGGTAATATTAAATACTGTTAAATGCTCATTTGAATGAAGAACTGAGAGAGAGAAAGAGAGAGAGAGATGGGTCTGTTCAGTCACAATTTTTACATTGTCCAGTTGCAGGTATGAAGTCAACCACAGCTGATTCACTTTCCAACTGCAGCTGTGAAACTGGAAATATTCAGGGGAGTCAGTCTTCCCCTCATGCTCACTGCCTTACTTCACAAACAAGGAGAATGTAATTTATGGGCATACAGCACTCCTTGTGCGGACAGATTACTGAGAGCCCTGTGTATGGAGAGGAAGCAGCATTTTGTAGCTCACTTCCTTAGGGGCTGTGCTCAATCAAACTGCAAATGCATGCACAATGATTTTGAGGAGTTTGGAAGTTACTAAAATGAATTACTTCTACAATTGTTATGGACAAATAAATGAAACATAATCCTTAGCAAAAGTCAATAACAGACTTTGCTATAGAAATAAAGACGGGGGTATGGGAGAGAAAGACAGAAAGAGAGGGATGAGCTACCCAGCAGCTCGCTAAGCTCTACAGGTGCCTGGATGAGATGAGACCGGTACCTTTAATGACCCGAAGTGCGGTGTGAGGCTGGTCCAGAGATATGGCCAGGCCCAGAGCCTTCAGGAACTTCTTCTCCTGGAGGAGGTTGGACAGCTCCTGCTGCCTGCAAAACATGCCCACAACAACACCATTTACAGGACACCTGGCCTACAGGACAAACTCCCTATAGGGCACCTGGCCTACAGGGCACCAGGTGCACAGGACACACTCCCTATAGGGTATCTGGCCTACAGGACACACTCCCTATAGGGCACCTGGCCTAAAGGGTACCAGGTGTACAGGACACGCTCCCTATAGGGCACCAGGTGCACAGGACACACTCCCTATAGGGTACCTGGCCTACAGGACACCAGGTGTACAGGACACACTCCCTATAGGGCACCTGGCCTAAAGGGCACCAGGTGTACAGGACACACTCCCTATAGGGTACCTGGCCTACAGGACACACTCCCTATAGGGCACCTGGCCTAAAGGGTACCAGGTGTACAGGACACGCTCCCTATAGGGCACCTGGCCTGTAGGGCACCAGGTGTACAGGAGTCCATATAGGGTGCATTGGCCTACATGGCACATCCTGTATTGACACAGCAACTGATATTTTGCAGACAGAAACACAGTTTCACACGAATACAGTTGCGACAGTGAGTGTTAACAACATTGAAAATAGCGGACTTTAAGCACACTTTTCTAAGGAATTACTAAAATATCACTAAATAAATACACATGCACATTTTCCGAAAGCTTGCGCTGACTCACTTGAGAATCTGGTCCTCCTGCTTGGCCTGCTCTTCTGCCAGCTCAATCTCAGTGACGTCCTGAAAGAGAACAAAGAAACATGCAAACAGGTCAAACAGGTCAAACAGGCAAGCATACTAATCGTGCGACGAGGTCATCAATCATATCAATCTAGCGGGCAGGTCAAAATGAGTCACACAGATCACATGTTCCCACAGCCATGTCATCACAGGATAAAAGCATGTTAAACATTGCTACATCATATCCCTACAACTGGGCCAGGCCAAGGGGAGGTTAACATCAGTAGCAAAATGTGAAACATTATGAAATGACTTCTGCCTGACCTTGAAACCAACATTCCAAGGTGTACAGAACAAAAAATAGTATTGAATTATCTCTCCTAGAAAAAAAGTTGAAAGAGAAAGATAACCCTTTTCACCTCAGGAACCGTATGATATGCATGTCTGAAAAAAGTGTAAAAAAACAGACGTTAATTTTGCATCCCTCCGTTACCGCCCTGTTTTTTTAATCAATTTTACCCCCAAGAAGTTGTTTGCCCCCAAACTTTTTTCCCCTCAGTTTGTAGTCTAAGGTAGCCTTTATATAATACCAGTTGTTATTTTACTCAGCCTTGGATAGAACAGGAGTACTAGGGCAAAATACAGCAAAAGCGTCCCTCCGTTACCGCTTGGCCTGGCCCAACTGCACAAAAACCTCACTACAGTCCAAAGCGTATGCAATTATCATGATTGGACAAATATACACTGCCTGGCCAAAAAAAAAGTTGCCGTTGCACCCGTCATGCATAGTGCCCACTGCACAAGCCTCTGGAGGCAGTGTTATGATTTGGGGTTGCTTCAATTGGTCAGGTCTAGTCTCAGCAATGCTATGCAGCAATAAAATGAAGTCAGCTGAGTACCTGAATGTACTGAATGACCAGGTTATCCCATCAATGGGCATATTCCAGGATGCCAATGCCAAGATTCATTGGGCTCAAATTGTGAAAGAGTGGTTCAGGGAGCATGAGGAATCATTTTCACACATGAATTGGCCACCAGAGTCCTGACCTTAACCTTAACCAGGTTATCCCATCAATGGGCATATTCCAGGATGCCAATGCCAAGATTCATTGGGCTCAAATTGTGAAAGAGTGGTTCAGGGAGCATGAGGAATCATTTTCACACATGAATTGGCCACCAGAGTCCTGACCTTAACCCCATTGAAAGTCTTTGGGATGTGCTGGAGAAGACTTTACGGAGTGGTTCGACTCTCCCGTCGTCAATACAAGATCTTGGCCAAAAATGAATGCAACTCTGGACGGAAATAAATGTTATTACGTTGCATAAGGCTGTCGAAACAATGCCACGACGAATGCGCTCCGTAATCAAAGCTAAAGGCGGTCCAATTAAATATTAGAGTGTGCGACTTTTTTTTTGGCCAGGCAGTGTATTAGCAACATGCTACATTTTTACGTTAAAATCAATACCATAAAATTGCGCATTACAATGCATGTCGGAACGCCATGCATTTTTATTATTTATTAACCTTTATTTGACAAAAGGTGTAGTTACGATGCCTATGTATGCACGAATACACCCTGAGGGAGTGAGAGGTTGGCCGAGATATCTCCAGACCCAGCCAGACAGACAGATTAGCGTGTCGTCTCCGCGGTCCATAACTGGCACACGCGTGCGTCATCATCTGTGTGGCTCTCCCACCAAATGTCACGTTTTCGCACATTCCAGACATTGCTTTCACACAATATTTGCAAGCATAAAGGGCAAATTCATTCCTGGTTTCGGCTCGCTGAAACCAAGCTATCTGGGTGAAAAGAATCATGGCCAAGTTGCATAACTTGAGGGAGTCTCCCTTCACAGCCGGAACAAAAGGATGAACCCAAACATTGCTGAGAGTTTACGCTGACAGATGAGTACGTTTTTCGCAAGGCTTCCATGCCGGCAAAAAGCAGAAGGCCAGCGGATGACGGGAGCTGCACATCTGAGTTTAAGCATTTAGCAGACGCCCTTACATAAGCGCTCCGGACTTTACATAAGCGCACGCAAAAAGTTATAATTAAGTTCTGGGGCCGATATCAATAACCGATGTTTGACTGGCCTCATTTGCCAATTCCGATGGCGATGGCTCCTTTTTACATTAAAGGACAAAAGCAAACTGTAATTAAGTTGCCACATGTAGAGAAGAAGCAGACGAGCACGGGCGTCAACGTAAAGGAAAAATGTGACATTTTACTTGTATAAAAAAAAAAAAAGGATTTAAACTTGCTAACTTTATTATTACGCAGAAAGCATAAGTCTAACACTAGAACCGCCACGATTTTGCGCAACACACAAAGGTCATGCGATGCTTTTAAACAGTTACATAATAAACGGTGGAATTCATCCGTGCACTACCCCATCACCGCTAAAACAATAAATTAATTCTTTGTGTTCAGGCATGACGCAAAACAGAGACAGAAAGGATGTGTTTTTGCTGCTGGGGACACATACTTAAGCAGCATACTTATACAGATCCTTTCCAAAAAATTAGAATATCATGGAAAAGTTGTTTTTTTTCCATAATTCCATTCAAAAAGTGAAACTTTCATAGATTATAGATTCATTACACACAAAGTGAAATATTTCTAGCCTTTATTTGTTTCATTTTTCATAATTTTTCATAACAGCTCCAGAAAACCCCCAAAACAGTATTTCAAGAAATTAGAATAGTGTGTCGAAAATCAGCATTTACTTCAGTTATTTCAGAGAATGAGTGGAGTGGCTTGACTCGAGGAATCCGACAGTTGTAGCCCATGTCCCGGATACGTCTGTAGGTGGTGGTTTATGAAGCACTGACTCCAGCCTCAGTCCACTCCCTCTGCATCTCCGCCAAATTTTGGAATCGTCTGCAATCCGCTGAAGCCTACGGTCATCTCTTTTGCTTGTGCACCTTCTCCTGCCACATTTTTCCCTTCCACTAAACTTTCTATTGATATGCTTGGACACTTCACTCTGTGAACAGCCAGCCTCCTTAGCGATGACCTTTTGTGGCTTACCCATCTTCTGAAGGGTGTCAATGATGGTCTTCTGGCCAATTGTCAAGTCTGCAGTCTTCCCCATACTGAACCAAACTGAGATAAACTTTGCAGGTGTTTTGAGTAAATTAGATGATAGTGTGACACTCAGTCTAAAACATTCATTCTCTGAAATAACTGAAGTAAATGCTGATTTTCGACACACTATTCTAATTTCTTGAAATACTGCTTTGGGGGTTTTCTGGAGCTGTAAGCCAAAATTATGAAAAATTAAACAAATAAAGGCTAGAAATATTTCACTTTGTGTGTAATGAATCTATAATCTATGAAAGTTTCACTTTTTGAATAGAATTATGGAAAAAAAACAACTTTCCCATGATATTCTAATTTTTTGGAAAGGATCTGTATACTTATAAGGCAGAAGAAGTATTCAAACAACGCACCTTACCAGCCTGTGTGGTAATAAGGAGAAGGACAGATGATCGTGTCAGGAAACATAAGCCGGGAAAGATCGCTACTGCGATGTACTGGTGTCGCAACCAACAAACGCACACAGACACGCGCGCACACACGCACACACACTTCTTTCCCGGCAGGAAACGCTTCGGCAGTAGGGTGAGGCTCTGGGACAGTAAAACCCAGGGAAGGCATTGCGTTGGACACCGACGCCCCGACTGTACAGGTGTCACATTCCATTTACAGGTGACATTCTCAACATCCTCCTTCTCACCTGCACAAGTGCCAGAGCTGACCTCTCCCATCTGATATCTGATATCCATAAAGCCATGCATGACAGTACAGCTATCGGTATAGGGGGCAACACTAGTCCTTCTTTCCAGGGACTGAAAGCGAACTGCCCACGGTGGCGAATTTAGTATGGGGGGCTAGGGCTTAAGGTTTAGGGTTTATGGTTTTACGGATTAAGAGGTAGCGTTAAGGTTAGGGGCTGGGTTTTTGGATGGCGGATGTAGTGCGATTAGATTAGATTCTTTCATTGCACTTCTAGAGGAAATTCGTTACCACAGACCAGACAGTGCACATGACTCATTGCAACATAATATGTACAGACATAAATACAGTTATACAACGAAACAAAAAAAAAAACAATGACATTAACAATGCATTATTTTGTTCTGTGACACAATGGCAGAAGGGCTAAAGGGCTAAACTCCAGCTAAAGCGTGCCCCTTTCGGGATTAGGGGACCAATATCAGCGACCAGATGGTAGTGTGAAGAATGGAAGAGGGGTGTGGTGGGTTTTTGGTTTAGGGGGCAGGGATTAGGGGATAGGGGTTCGGGAGAATCCTGACCTGCCACAGCATTATGTTGGAGTCGGCTGAGCCGGTCACTACCAGGTCGTCCTTGCGGCTGGCGTGCAGGCCCCACACCTTGTCCTGGTGGGCATCCAGAGTCTTCACGCACTCGTTGGTCTTTATGGTCCACAGTTTGACCAGGCCGTCTGAACCGCTGGGGACAGGACAGGCAAATCCTCTTAAAACCACTTTCCGCCTTGAATTCGAAACCTTCGTTGCCCTCTGTAAGACGTGTAATTTAATTCAGCGCTTAGCAGTGAGGGTGTGCCTTGTGCAGATTAGATAGCGCTGCGGCTTCGCTCTAAGGCTTCGCTCTAAACATGGCCCGCTATCATAAATAGCCCGGCCTATCTTAAACAGTCTTCCGTAGAAACGTTTAGGAACATTTTTTTTGTGTTTTTGACATCCTAATTGACGCTGTTCAGGTGTCACTGTGCAGTGAGTCATGCTTCTCTCAGGAAAAGTACTGCAGTTTCTCACTGTACTCACAGTTTCTGCAGGTGGGGAGAAAACGGCTGAATGGAAAGAGGAAGAATAGAAATGGGGAAAGACGGTACCTTGTTAGTAGCTGACTCCCGCGGCTCACAAAGATCACTTTGAGCACAGAGGCGTCGTGCCCTTCGAACGTCTGTGAGGATAAGAGAGACAAAGAGGGACAAAATTAGGGGAGAGGCCTCAAGCAAGTTAAACAGATCTGCGATTTCAAAATGTTTAAGGGCTGCTGGGTGGCTCATTCGGTTAAGGCACCGCGCTGTGGCGCGTGGACGAGCCTCACGGCCTCGGATCGAATCCGGACCGTGCCAGCGTCGACCGTGGCCGGTAGCTCCACAGGGTGAAGCACAATTGGTGCATGCGTCACAGTTTAATGCAGTGGCCAATAAGGACACTCGTAAAACTGCATGTCAAGACTGCATGGGGTAGAAATTGGAAATATACAGCCCCAGGTTTGGCGGCAAAATTAAATAAATGTTTATTTTTTAAAAATACCTTGGGTTCAGGTGAGGTGCCGATGTGTATAATTGTGTGGAAATGAAACAGAATTAACACACAAAAAATGCCTTGGGTTTAATACGATATAAATTGGATATTAATCGTTGATATTCATGAAGCCGCACAAAGGGGTGCAGAGCTGTGTGTGTGTGTGTGTGTGTATGTGTGTGTGTGTGTGTGTGTGTGTGTGTGTGTGTGTGTGTGTGTGTGTGTGTGTGTGTGTGTGTGTGTGTGGTGTGTGTGTGTGTGTGTGTGTGTGTGTGTGTGTGTGTGTGTGTGTGTTGGGGGGCAGGGTGGTTCCCTGAAGTAGAGCAAGTCCTTGAGGCCCCATAGATTTACAGTGACATCCAGAGGGAGTATGGGAGAACAGAGGGGTTATATGGGGGTATGGGATACAGAGGAGTTATGTTGGGGTACGGGCGTAGAGACGGGGATCAGGTGGGGGTACAGAGTGGGGTTATGTATGGTTATGAGGTACACAGGGATTATGTGGGTGTACGGGGGCACAGAGAGGGGGGGTACCTCTCATGATACTTGTTCCCTGTGTTTTCTTGTCTAACTGTTTGTAATAGTTTATAATAGTATTTAGAATAGAATTGTAGTATAGCTGATTTACCCACAGCTTACTGTGAACTACATTCAATGTTCATTACTAGGGATAGCTACGTTACGGGAAGGATGTGAACTTACTTCGATGACGTTTCTGAATGAACTTATTGTACGTCGCTTCGGATAAAAGCGTCTGCTAAATGACTTGCAATGTCATGTAATGTACCTTGAGGCAGCTGAAGTCCTGCAGGCCCCAAAGTCTGACGGAGCCGTCGGCCGAGGCGCTGGCCACGACCTGGTCAACGGGGGGAGAACTGGACGCTCCAGATGCCGCGGCGGTGCCCCCGGCACACCCCCAGCAGCGCCAGGTCCGCCAGCGACCACACCTTGACCGTGCGGTCCTGGGACCCCGACGCCGCCAGCTTATCGTTCGGGGAGACGGCGACGCTGTTCACGTCCTGCGCCGAGAGAGAGGACGCGGCGATAAGAGACAGGGACAGGGCGTTAGAGACAGGGGAGCATCCTCTCCAAGGTTTTTAAATACGGCTCTTAATGACCGGGTCAATATTCAATTTCGCGTCACTTTCGTTGTGTCTCTGTTTTAGGTCAGCGCTGAAACACTGTTTTCCCTTGTTGGTGCGCACTGTTGCACAATTGCTGATCATCCCAGAGGAAAGAATTTTAAAACGATGAGTATCGGTTTGACTCTATGTCGTGAAACCAAAAGCACATTTCCATGAAAGCATAAAATATGCAACTTAGATCTAACAGGAACAGGAAGTCAGTATGCCGTGGAGGTTATTGCTCCATCCACGTGTGATGGAATTATGCATAAAAATCTCCCTGAATGCCATTTTCACTTCCTATAAGATGAGTCACGCTTACCCTTCGTTTGGCCAACTGCTAGCAGGTGAGTTGCTAAGCTACGTACACTTGGCACATTGTGCCAGCCACTGAACACGTGAGCTGGTCAGTGCGCTTGCGCGCGTACGTGAGAAAGCGTGCGTGCGTGCTGAATGTTGGCAGCGCGTGTGCATTGTTATGTGCAGCACGCGTGTGTGTTTGTGTGAGCGCGTGCACGCAAGGCGGTTGTGTATGCTTTCGCGCACCTTGTCGTGTGCCTTCTCCGTGGCCCGCACAGACAGCGGCTGCAATTCTCCCGCGTCCCCCACCTCCTCCTGCTGCTGCTCCGGGACGTCCCACACCTTGATGGTGCTGTCCAGGCTGCCGGACACCACGAAACTCTCCTTCAGCCTAGAGAGGGGGGTTACAAACAAAATCACCCCCACTTACACCCCAACACATTGAGGAGAGTTTCAAAGTTCACTGTTAAAATTAGCCCCACTTACCCCCCACAAACATTGAGGAGAGTTTCAAAGTTCACTGTTAAAATTAGCACACCTTACCCCCCACAAACATAGAGGAGGAGGGAAGGGTGTTTAAGCTCTGCTAAGATCTCCCCTATTACCCCACAGAGGGGGAAATTGAGAAAAATAATACTTTTAGTTTTGAACGAATTTGATTATTAATATTCGTTCTTAATTAATTAAATAATGCAAAGAATTAAGTCAAAGTATTCAAACATGGCCCATGTTGTAGAACAAGTCTTTGTGATTACAAATGAGACCATTTTTTAAAAAGTTTTACCATTTGCGGTAGTCAAGCTGTAGAACTGGATAGGCTAAAAGTGGATTGAAAATGGACATTTCATTTTGACCCTCATTTTCTAAATGATGGTTTATTTTTTTTTCCCCCTCAAAAGTATACTAATGTTCCAAGGTTACCTTATGGGTGTCAAATAAGATCTGAGAGGCCAAGATTGAGGAGGAGCCATTTTCCCCGGGAATTACCCAGCATAATTAAAAGAAGGTTCGGTTTCTAAATGCAAAGCACGTATACTGTAAACAAGCGCACGTGGCAATCTAATTATGGAAGTCCCCCTTAACAAATAACGTCCTTTGACGTTTAGGGAATTCCAACCACAGTACACTCATTCCAAGGTAATCTGGGCCACGCAGCAGGAAGAAAGCCACAGTTAAACATTGTGTCAATGAATGCATGACCTCATCACCAAACAATTTCTCTCCCTGATTTATTTAACTTTCATTAACCAGGCACCGCAGATCAACATTTGGACAAGATGTCCCTTTTCAAAAAAGAAAAATGTAAAACGTGACGCAAACATCAGTTTGCGTCGTTGCGGAATAAGAGCCGAGAGGGCAAAGATACGTTTGACACGGGGAGTGCTTATTTGCTCACGTCGGAGAAAGCGCGCGGCAGCTCAGGTGCCGTTCGTGATCTTGGCAGGCCCGAAAATGTATTTCACCAATATGGGCAGCGTCGACTGAGCGGATACTGCCTTTCAATTTCTTTTAATCCAGCAGCGTTTTGACCGACCTCGCTGAAATGACCGGGGAAGGCAACAGGGCGGCAGTGTAGTATAATGGTTAAGGAACTGGCCTCGTAACCGAAAGGTAGCAGGTTCAATTCCCAGGTAGGACACTGCCGTTGTACTTCACCTGAATCGCTTCAGTATATATCCAGCTGTATAAATGGATAACATGTAAAAAAATGCAAAAAAAGTTGTGTAAGTCGCTCTGGATAAGAGCGTCTGCTAAATGCCTATAATGTAATGTAATGTAACAGTGATCAATCACAAAATCAAACTTTTTTTTTTTTTTTTTAATATATGTTTTCGAGCTTTACAGCCATTTATTGGACAGCACAGTGTTGAGAGACAGGAAGAATGAGGAGCGAGAGGGAGGGACATGCGACAAAGGTCGCGCGGCCGGATTCGAACCGCCGCCGTCGCGGCTCGCAATGAGCGCGTGGACGGTGCTCTACAGGCTACGCCAGAGACGCCCCAAATCATGTCATCGTAACAGCGGTATGAGGCATCTTTTGTTTTGAACTCCACCGGAAAAGGAACACAATCAAAATTTCCATCAGCTTTCGCTGGGAAAAAAAAACAAAAAAAACTCAACGACTCATGCTGACTTTCTGGCGTGACCTTGCAGGTTTTTATCTCGTTGAATCGGGCGCTTTTTTTAGCGTGTGCGCGACAGTTTTGCTGTGTGACCCTTTACCTGGAGCAGGAGATAGATCCGACGGCGTTGGCGTGCCCGGATCCCTGTGCCACGCAACACACCTCCCCGCTCTCCGTGTTCATCCGCCACACTCTGACCGTGTTATCCTGAGGCCGGGGGCAAGATGGGGGAAACGTGAAATGTGGAAAGTGTGCGAATGCAAGTATGTGCTGTGCGCGTGTGTGTGTGTGTGTGGGCTGTGCGCGTGTGTGTGTGTGTGTGGGCTGTGTGCGTGTGTGTGTGTGTGTGAACATGAAGTTTCTTGTAACTTCAACAGCTGTTAAGAGCCGGGAGGTATACGCAATGCTGATGTTTTATAAAGTGCCACGTGTGCTGTGTTCAGCCTTTTGAATATGAAGTACCTAATCATCTGTAAGAAATGTATAAACCCGTAAACCATTACGTTAGGAGGTGACAGCAGGAGTGTCTCTCACCTTGGAACAGCTGGCAAACATTGACCCTTTCCTGAAGATGTCCAGGGCCAACACCGTATCTTAAACAGGAGAAACTTAATGGCACACAGCCCAACTTACAGAGTAAAAGATTTCATTACCTCATGTCACCTTGCCTCATATGCTTAAGTGCATTAATTTACTCTTTGTCAAAATGGTTTTCAAATGTATTTAAATCATTTACAAAGTCCTTACTTAACCCCTGTAAAGCTGACACACTCTGATTTGAGCAGTACCCACTGTCGCAGTTTATGGAAGCTGCCGTCTTAGGGCGTGTGTTCAAGGCTGCACGGGCAGCAGGCGCTGCCCCCTGGTGGTGTAACTGACCTGTGTGTCCGTACAGGATCTGGCAGCTGCGCGAGGCCAGTTCAAACACCTTCAGCTGGGGGCTGTTCGTTGCCACGACGATGTGGCTGTCCCCCTTGCCCAGGAACTTAACGTCCAGCACCTCGTCGGTGTACCCCACAAACTGCCCAAAGACACACGCGCGGGTGGGGACAACAGAGGCAGTACTTCAGTGACAATTCAAACTGACCTTGCCCTAGCCTGAATGTGCGTGTCCTTTTGCTGAACCCAACACTGACCGAGACCAAGGAAGTGGCTCTTGGGATAGTGCAACATGTTTTTCTCTAATCAGACCCTGCGAGTTCCAATATTTCATAATCTCCCCCAAATGACATGTGCTCCATGGTTGGACACGTGGAATAAAAGAAAAGCTCTAAGAGTAGAGTAAACGCGGCGTGTGCGTTCACCATGACTACAGCTAGCAATTAAAGGCGTAACGGCGGCCTTTTCTTAAAGACGAAGCTTAATAGGTTATCAAAGTCATAAAATGAATTGTTCTGAAACCTGGAGCGACACTCCAAGAGTACCAATACGCCCCGGCACCCCAGTGTGGAGGACCGCCCTGCCGCAGGCCGCTCCCGCCCCTGAACCCCGGGGGCCTCTCTCACCTGCTGCTGAGGGGCGAGCGGAGCCAGCAGGTACAGCAGGATGTTGTGCTCAGCGGTGACGGCGGCCAGACGGCCAGAGTTGGGCAGGTGGAGGCAGTGCGTCAGGCTGCGCTGGGCCCACTCCTCCTCGGGAGCAGCCTCGTCGGCGCCAGGGGGCGGGGGCGCTTACCGCGGGGGTCTGTGTGAACACGCAGCGGGCGGAGCTGGCCTCCCACAACCTCAGCACACCTGAGAGGGTAAGAACATCAGAGCTTAAGGTCGCTAGGGGCTCACGCATTGCAAACCTGACCCCTAAGTTGTTCTGGATAAAAGTGTCTGCTAAATTATTTTAATGTTGTGTCATGACCTCTAGTGGCTGAATGCTGTTACTGCGCTCAACTAAAAACTACCTGGAAGACCAGGAGGGTACGTCACAAAGCAGGATTACAGAGTTATCTGGATAACTGCACCGAGTAAAACCCTGAACAGCACTTTTTCCTTAATTCCATGTTCCAGATTTGGGAGGCTTCCGGGTTTTACTCTGTAGTTATCCAGCTAACTCAGTAATCCTGCTTTGTGAAATACCCCCCCAGGAGACCTTCAAAACTGTGCCCAGTACAGACAGACAGACAGACAGACAGGCGGAACGGTAGAAAGACGGACTAACAGCAAGTAAGTAGTTACAGACCAGCTCTCATGGATTACAGAAACTGGTAAGTTAACGGCTTTCTTGCCACAAGCTCCGGTTCAAACACTATTCTAATCAGGGAGCAAGGAAGCACATCAATCCCCGAATTCAAAAAATCTGTAGTCATACCTACACACATGCATGAGAGCAGAGGTTTGTGTGTGTGTGTGTGTGTGTAGGAGGCGTGTGGTGTGTAGGTGTGTGTCTCTCGGTACTTACCCTTGCTCCCAGCAGTGATAAAGTGAAGTCCTTCGGTTTTGACACCGATGTCAGAGAGATCTCCAGCCTCAGGAAGCAGGACTACAGCCTCCACAGCCTGCGGAGAGCCCACAGACATTCTACTGTGAATGCACCGCTGAGTGAGTGGCTCAGACACATACATATGCCAGTCAAACCCATTCACTTATTAACTACCACGCCTCCCCTTAAGTCAATGAGTGGGATCGATTAAGCGCCCGGGCATGGACCGGGCTAACCGGATTAACACTGATTGCGCGCGATATAAAAGAACCGGCGTACTCTTGATGCGCCGGGCGGCGTAATGCTATGATGGCGACGACCTCGCAGCGATTGCGGCTGGGTCGGCTTGTTGAGCCACGTTTGCGCCGGTTCCTGTTCGATTTAAATAAACAAGAAAGCGTCACCAACGTGGGAGGGAAGCATCGCCAAGGTGGCCATAACGGTGCACCGGTTCACTAAATGGAACCCACTCACTGAGAACACAGCAAAAGAAAACAGTCACTTTTCCCATAATGCATTGCACTAATTGATTGATGAGTATTATGGGATCATGAGGCATGGATAGCAAGAAGGTTGATGAGAGAGAGAGAGAGAGAGAGAGAGAGAGAGAGAAATGGAGAGAAATTCTCACCTCATACACAGGCACTGTCCTCACCACCTCCCGGCTCTTCAGGTCCCACACTGTGCAGATCTTGTCCCGTCCGGAGCTGTGACACAAAACACCCAAAATCAATGAGAGCCAACGAGGGAGGAGAACGGGCAGGGCAGCAGGGTGGTGTAGAGACTAGTGTTGCACGGTACACCGAAACTTCGGTACTTTTTCGATACTTAAAAAAAAAAACGGTTCGGTATTAGAATTTTCCGACGTTCGGTACTTTAAAAAAAAAATTTATATTATTCTTTTTTTTAAAATATAATCTTTTTTTAATTTTTCTTTTATGTAGCTGCAATATTTCCCTTACCGCAGAATGCTGGAATGATCAAAATAGCATCTGGAAAAACCCTTGCCAAAACAGCTTCGGTTTCCCGTTAGGCCTAATTACATTTTCAATGGCAGCGCTGATATTATGAGGGTGTAATTATAGTTTCCGCCTCTACGCAAAATGGCGCACTTTCGTCCGTTTCGCTATCTGACCAGAACTCTTACATTTTAGTGTAGAGTAAAAGCTAATACTGCAGAGGCAGGAGTTTGATTCTGCCAGTTTTTAAGGACTGATTATGGATCAGCACTATGGAGGAGTCTCAAAAGCAGCTCTACAGTGCTGCAAAGATAGCTGATCCAGAAACAGCCCTTAAAAACCGGTAGAAACAAACTCCTTGTCCTGGGTTTAAGTTGTATAGTTCTGAATATAATTTGTGAAGCTAAGGGGGGTTTATTGTATATAAGTTCTGTTTTAAGTTTATTAATATTATAAATAACTAATATTCATTTACCATACGCCTTTGTGAGCAAATGTTATTTTAGCTCAGAATGGAGAAATGCACCACTTTGTTACCAACACCCTCCCCATGTGTGCGACTACTCTCCGTACCCCCGACCTGCGCGATGATACTACCTCGGCCCCGCATGCGCGTTTGATGACACCGTGTAAGCGCAACAACACTTGTAGTTTCGAGGGGCCTACCACCCGGCCTGAAAAAAAATCTAGGGGAAACACTGTACTGTATGTGACTATTCTGAAATAAATGTATTCTGTAGCAAATTTCTGAATGATACAGCTTCTTCTTCAGTTCGAACTTAAAACCATGGATGTGCAGGGAATATTTTTTTAGATATTGACATTTTCAGTATCGAGTATCATGATACTAAACCTGGTATCGGTATCGAAGCCAAAATTTTGGTATCGTGACAACACTAGTAGAGACAGATAAAGATCGCCATTATTTACATTCTTTTAATGAAAAACTTTTCATTCCCTATTTTTCTATTCTTCCCCCAGTTTGGCTGTGTGGGTTAAGAGTGTGTGTGTGTCTGTGTGTGTGTGTGTGTGTGTGTGTGTGTGTGTGTGTGTGTGTGTGTGTGTGTGTGTGTGTGTGTGTGTGTGTGTGTGTGTGTGTGTGTGTGTGTGTGTGTGTGTGTGTGTGTGTGTGTGTGTGTGTGTGTGTGTGTGTGAAGGTGAGGGGAGGGCGAGGCTTACCTGACCATGGTGTTCCCGTCAGGCGTGAAGGCGAGGCAGGTGACTGCGCTGTAGTGGCTCTGCAGGACGCCCACGCACTGGCTGGAGCGCAGGTCCCACACGCGGATCCCACAGTCCATAGACGAGGAGAACAGCTGCAGCACACTGCTGTCCGGGTGGAACTGCACCAGGCTGGGCACACGCAGCAACAACCAATCAGCCAACGCACAATCAATCAAGCAATCAGTCAATCAGCGAACCAGTCAGTCAGTCAGTCAAGCAATTCATCAGTGAGTAAATTAATCACGCATTCAAGCAATCAATCCAGTCAAGTGGACTGAAGTTTGCACGAATCACAGAGCTCCCTCGAGGGGAGGTTGAGGAAAAAGAGACCGACAGGGAAGGAGAAAACTTACTGCACCACCCCAGCGGATCCTTTCAGGTTGTGTGTGCAGTACTGTTTCAACACGTCCCACAGCTTAATGGTACCATCACACCCTCCTGCAAACACATAGGAGTTCACAGATATGCATGCGCACATGAATATATACCAACATACACAACACGCGGGCATGCACACATACAGGTATACATAACACACACCCTCGCAACAGGCAGCCATTCACTCACACACACATACACCACACACACACACACACACACACACACAAAGCTGAGAAGCGATGAGGTACTCCCTCTCTATGGCATACCTGTGGCCAGCAGGGTGGAGCTGGGGTCAAAGGTCATGCTGGCCACCGGGGAGTTGTGTATGGCCCTCCAGCTGCGCGTGCAGATGCCATCTCTCCAGTCCCACTGTTTGAGCACCAGTGCGCGGCTGGCCGTCACCAGGAACTGAGGGCACAAAAAAAAAAAAAAAACCTCAGCACAGACACTCTATGATCCAGTACAACAGGGGCTGGAAAAAACATGGGAAAGGCTTTTCGTTTTGACACACCAAATGCCACTACACTGACCATGACCGGGACTGCGTTCAGAATGGCTCCCTATACGCTTTATAGTGCACTGTTTAAGGCAGGGGTAGGCAATCCCAGTCCTGGAGGGCTGGTGTGTATGCAGGTTTTTGTTCCCACCAATTACCCCAGCTAAATGAGCTAATTGGCTGTTTACACCAACACTGGTAGATTAGATCACATTAAAATGTTTCATATAGGGACTCAAGAAGTCTTCGGCTGTCATTCATGCGCTTATTAAGAATTGTCAGATGGCGTAAATATTAGGGCTAATTAGGTAATTAAGGCCAGAAGTTGGCATGAAAACCAGAAACAGATACGGCCCATTTGTAGGGTGTCCTAACTCAGTGTTCTCAATTGAGAATTTGGAAACCATCAAAATGGCCAATCCCCTAAATAGTGCACGATAAAGTGTATAGGGATCCATTCAGAATGCAGCCCATGTCAAATGCCACTACGCTGGCCACCTGCGTATTGTGCACTCACATCTGTCCAGCCAAACATTTGCCCTAGGTTTAAAGGAAAGCATTGACAGACTTTCCAATGTTAAGCTGTTGCCAGTTAGTATTAAATTACACTACCCTTAGATATATACGTTAAAATATAACTACGATTGAGCGCTGTTACTTTTAAGTGCACAATTTATTCACGTTTCTCAAAATGGAAAATATCAGCATCAATCAGAGCAGACCCTGGTGCCATTTAATCCCATTTCCAGGTATACTCTCTCTGGCACTTTACCTCATTGTCAGGGCTGAGGGCGAATGACGTGATGTCCTCTTGGTCATCCTGGAAACACAAAGATACATGTTTTTTTTTTTTTTGTTTGTTTGCTTTTTACACGTTGTTCCAAACGACGTCATATCCCGTGTAACCAACATGAAATGTGCATAAAATAGAAATGCTTGGAACACACACACACACCTGCTCAATACTGCGCGTGAGCTGACCCGTTGCAATCTCCAAGATGTTCACCCTTGTGCCACATGTGCACAAAATGTATTTCTCATCTTTGTCAATCTGCAACAAAAGTAAACAAATGTAAAAGTATAGCTAACAGGCACATTAGAACCAAGAACTGATATTTTTTAATGTCTTCCCTCCTTATCACACAACCAGCTATTAACCTACAGGAACAGCGACAGCTATAGCTGGTTATCAAAGCTAATAGACACCCATTAGCAAGCAGACTCTCAGACCGAATATAGACACCTTCTAAACAGCTGGCTAATACTGACACCTGAAATTTTGCACAGCTAATACAGAAACCTGGTGATTAGCAGTATATATAATAACCAACAATAGACACCCAACTTTCGATTACTGGTAAACGTCTCACCTGTACTTTTCCTCCTTTGTAAAACGGTTCGATTTTACTGGATACTGCAAAGCTGCAAGATAAAACATCCACAGTTAAACTGAGGATCTAACGATGCAGCAAGCATGCAGACTAGCGATACTGAAACACACACGTGAAAATGAGGTAGCTAACATCAGCTAGATTACATGCTTTCGTTTGGACTCTTACTTGGTTTTGAATTGTAGCGTGTTGCTAGCCATTGTCCTGCACACAATAGGTGTTTCCTCTTCTGAAATTGTTTGTTATTTTCCGTACACAGACGAAAAGCATTAGATCAACTCTCGACAGTTCATCTACACAAGTCAACACCACCAGCATGCGTTCCCACCAAGCACCATGCTTGTCGCTGACTTTAGACGTCATGCGATTCAGGAACGAGCACGTGGGTCGCAGTAGAAAAAATAGGTCGTTTTTTAAAAATTATTTATTTATTTATTTTTATTATGCAAAACATATATGGTATTCAAAATACGTAATCAAATGTTTGTACAGATTAAGCCGAACCAAGCACATTATATATACGTGTCGTATACATATATCCATAGATACCTACCCACATAGATCTACACAGATACACATGTATACATACACAGTTGAATAACTAAAAAAATTAAAAAAAGGGGTCATATATACAATCATCTTATATTATATGAAAGGTCGAAGTGTTGCCTACTCATAAATCGCTTAATCCAGAGCCCAAATTGGGAATTTTCGACGTTTCCCCGTAGCGAGAAGTGACAAGTATTTCGATTAAATCAATCCTCCGAGCCACATGCTTAGATTGTTAATCCCCCCCCCCCCAAATGCTACGCCTAGAAAAATTATAATATAATATAATATAAATGAAAATGATGAGCCAGTTACACTACGTAGCCTATAGTTTCACATGTAAATAGAAAATAGCACAAAGAGACTGAAATGATTCCATGTAAGATTAGGTAAATGATCTGGTATTATTGTGAATAAATAAAGTTCTCCTATAAAATGAGGGCGTGGAGGTGGGTTTAAAATGTAATAAAATTATCTTATCCACTAATGTACTGATTAGCCTATGCTTTAGCTTTATATGAAAGCACCTCAAATCTAGGGCTTTGGAAAAAAATAAAAATCTTCAAAATGTTCATAAATTATCCATACATCCATCCATTATCTAACCCGCTTATTCCTGCCCTGCTAGAAAAAACATTAAAAACCATCAGACAATTCCTAATGGTTTTAATGGAATTTCATGTTTTTGTGATGGATTCTGCTGGTTTCTGATAGTCCTTATTGGTAATCCAGTGGCTTCTAATGGTCATCTGGTGGTGCTCTGTTGGACTCTAATGGTATCTGTGGGGATTTTGATGGTCTCTAATGGTCTGTAATGGTAACCTGATGGGAGACCAAAACCAAGATGTCCCAATTCCCATCATGTAATAATTACCATTACGTGATGGTTTCTAATGTTTTTTCTAGCAAAATTTTATTTTAGAAAATGCCCTGTGTGAGGTTGTGTAGAAATGCAGGAAATTAGTTTTAAACGGCTCAAATTTTTATGGGGGAGGCCCCCCCAGACCCCCCAGTACTTCGTCCCACCCTTGTGCCCCACCAACATATCTTCATGCCCCCCCATTCAAAGAAGTCTAGAAACGGCCCCGGGGGCGCCAGTGCCAAAATGCCAAACATTTTTTAGCAAAAACATGTGAGGCGTCGTAAGTTAGGCTACTTAACAGCTGCGCAAAGTAGCCTATCTGTCGGCATTGTGGAACCCCCATTGCGATTCTTCTGCCGGTGAGCCCGCGCTGATTGTGCATGAAAAACAATCAATCTTTAGCATTACAGCTCGTGACAGCGTTTCAAGTGAACTTTTTCACAGACGGAACAATAAAAAAGTGTTTAATGTAATACTGAAAGTTTACCCATTGAGGGCGCACAACTCATTAGATTTAACCTCGGTTTGTGGTCACTTCAGTATGCTACTTACTAGTTGGGTGCGCGTTGTCTTGCCAATCTTAGTGATCCAAATCAATTACTTATTTTATAGTCTCTGCTGACATTTTGACAATAACCTTAAAATAACTTGAAAAGCCCTCACCAATACAGTGCTCAGAAAGACAATAGTGCTTGTGTAATTGTACATCTAAAACACACTTATGTCCACAGTCATACAAACGTACCTTTGCAGGTCAATGATCACCCTTTAATAATCACAGGAAATGTGAAATGTGATCAGTTCTCATAGGCATGTGCATTAATCAGGTTTGGTAAATTTTTGTAAACATTTGGATACCAATGTTAATGTAGTGGATAGAGTTTTCTGTAGGCACTGCGGAGTTTGCTACCACAGCCATTGCTCTACATTGTATAAAACATTTACAAAAGTCTGTTTTGTGCAACTGGTGGATGCTGAAAAATGAAATGGGCAAACAAATACAACTGAACACTCAAAAAATACAAGGACAATGACAACTATATAAAATCAGGTTTGAACAAGCAAATGATTCCGTCAAATATTTGAACATGTACAGCATTTTACTGAAACACACAGAAAAAAACACACCATTTCAGTAGCCCTTTAGAGGGTTTGCTTACAAAAAAAACTTGCTTCACCTGAGTTTCGTTTTCTCACAGTCAGCTGTGGCTTTGTTCAGGTGTACGCATGAGAACTGAAAAGCACAGAGGTTTGATAGCGACAGAGAGGCCACTGTTTGGTTTATGCAAGATAGCAGGCAGGAGTTCCCACAGTCACGCACACAGCCCGATTCACACACAGGTACGACCAATACACACTGCGGCCCATTGTGTGCACGGTAAGCACTTATTTCTCTCATGTTTTTGTAGTGCAGGGGCGCACAGCGTGGGCCCGATCCGTTTAATCATTTTAGGTCCAGGATCGGTTGTCATTTATTTAATTAACTCAATCATTTGTTTGACCTGTGCTTTATTCATTAATCATGAGCTACAGATGAAGACTGCCCGTGTATCCTTGGGGGAAATGTTTTACCGTGGTCTCACAAGAAAGTGACCCAATGATGGTGTAAACAGCTGTTTATAAAGTTAAGGCAGAAAAAGTGGTTTGAAAAGTCATGGGGAGCACACCAGCTCAAATTGCATTAACTTGCCATTGAAGTCTGGTGTAAAAACCAGAATGAATGGGGGCATTTTAAAATAACACATGAGAGCAAAGAGGATGTAGAACATTTCCTCTCTCCTTGCCCCCTGACCCTCCCTGTCCCCTTTTAAGAGGGAGGGGGGTGAGAAAGTGCCCCTAGACTACCCCTCGACTGCCCCTCTCCCCCACCCCCAGTGAAAACTCCCAGCCCTGACAAGACCGCGCCCAGGTCAGGCTTTAGTTCAATGTTTTTACTGACGCAAACTGGTGCACTAACAAAGTGATGGGACAGATCCCTGAAATAAGTTACTAAATTAAATTCATTACTCCTTCGTCGGCACCCACGTGGTACAGACAGATTCTGCCTGTGAACCGTCCTGACCCTGGATCACTTTTGTGTTTTAGTTTTTCAGTTAACTGTGGTCCCTGTTGCCTTTTCAACAAGGCAGATGTGTTCACACGCAAGCATCTGATATCATGCACTGTGACATCACGCCGTGCAGCAGTGTCAGACACTGTGACATCACACATGCAGCAACTGCCGTGTCCCATACTGCAGTCATTTCAGCACTGAAGAAGGAAAGATAAGGACATATGCCTTATGCTGACACTGGCCCCAACATCCTTCACCCCCACCACAGTTTATAGCACATGCACACACAAGCATACACAAGTACACACAGATGAACTCCCAGAGGCTTATGTATGTGTGCACGCACATGTGTGCACCAGACTCACAAACCCATTCAAAACAAATCAGGACTAAATGTGGAAATGGTATTAGCCAGCAGTCCCCTCCCTCCCCAGTGGCAGTGAGCGTTGGCTTTGTTGCCGGGGTGGCGTCCGGTGTGGGTCTGGTTTAGCGCTTTGTGCGAGAGCAGCAAATACAGTCATTCACTGTGTCACACCCCCCCCCCCCCCTCCCCTTTCACACTGCATTCTCAGCATTTCAGCTGCAAAGCCGCGGTTTAAACCAGCTGCAGGAGGGGTCTTATTCGCTTGTATTTGAGTTGATTCATTTATTTAACCTCTCCACACCCCCCACTGAATGAACCATGTGCAGTTTCACTCGTACGTGCCAGACGCACGGCACGCGAGGGGGGGGGGGGTGGGGGGGGGGGGGGGGGGGGGGTAGGGGGGTGAGCTTATGAGGGCATGTTATGTCTCACCATAAGTGCAGCAGCTATAGGTAAAGCACATTCTCTGGTCCAGGCATAGGATATTCAAATATTTGCTTGTGAAGGTTTTTTCTGGTTTTGTCGTTGCCCCTTTTTGTTGCTTGGGGACAAGGCGTCTGAGGTACTTTTAAATAAATGTCAAAAATATTTATTTAAAAATAAAATATAATAAAATAGAACATTTTAGCCTTTGAAGGCAGTAGTCTTTGTTTTAGTCTTTTTCTTGGGGCATGAATCCTTATTCTTTGTTTTCAGGATTTTAATCAATTTATTTTATTTATACAACCACAAGCAGGTCTCTTGGCCGTCCCGCACAGTCCTTTAAAACATTTGAGGTGGGAGGCCGGGGGCTTTTAGCTGTTCTGAATTACGTTTAAGACTATATGAGAGGAGCTGTTTTGTGTTACTTTTAGTTTGGGTTTTAGCATTTCCAATCCTTTATCTTAATAGTAATCTTCCTTTAAAGAACCATGGGAAGCTATACTGCATTGTTTTGTTGTAGTTTTGCAGTTGTTTTATGTGAGGGTGTAACGGGGAAGTGATGTCCTCATTTGGGAAACAGTAGGAAGTCGTACAGAGCAGAGCACCCCCACACCCCCTCCTGGTTTCTGGGATTCTCTGTGTCTCTGCCCTTGAAATTTCAAAGAGGAAAACTAAGAAAACAGAACATTTCCTGGCCTGGATTGGACATCTGCTCCCAACACAGGAAATACTCCCCTATCCCCACCCCCCCCGTCCCCCAACCCCCAATCCGAGGCCCCTGTCACCACCACCCCCAGCCCGTGACTGCACTGCAGGCTCTCTCTCTCATTCACTCTGCTCTGTTCCCTTCCTGTGAATCAGATTTATTTAACCCACTCAAACCCCTGTCCTACTCGCTCTCCTCCTGCCCCTAGGTGCTGGTGTCTGGCAGAGTTACTGAGCATACCTGTCAGAGCCACCTGCAATGGGATTAAACAGTGGAGCAGGTCTCAGCAGCCTGCCATCCAATGCAACAAAACAGCTGAGGCCTGGACACAAGGTATACAGCTCTGGCACACACACACACACACACACACACACACACACACACACACACGTCAACATCAGCAGGAAGAGGGGCAATTTTGGGTTAGCTGTTTAGCTAACCTAGATTTGAAAATACTCCTGTCATCAAGGTTAGTTTTTATGCACATTAATGCACCAAGGGAACGTACACATTTCCTCTTGAACGCCCCATTGAGAACCCAAAATGCAACATCATCAGGCAAAACCTGTATTTAGAACCAATGTGAAACCACGGTTTGCACGGTCATGAGCGTGTGACAGAGCTGGCAAACTGGTCAGATACCAATTCAGCATCTCTTTGCCAGTAAGAAATTCCCTCTTCAGTCCAACAGTGTGTGCACGCGCATGCGAAATGCCACTCTCATCATTGGCTCATGTCGTGTGAAATTCACAAATGGATCAATTTTAATCCTTGATGGGTCAGGAAGCAACAAGTGTGTGTGCGTGTGTGTGTGCGTGCGCGTGCGAGTGTGGGCGTGCATGTAAAATGGCGCTCTCATCATTTGCTCATGGCATGTGAAATTCACAAATGGATCAATAGTACCTTGATTGGTCAGGAAGCATCAAGCAACATGATGAACGCAGACTCGGTCTATGCCTCGTCCTCCCACACGAAAGAGGCGAATATTGTACCATTTTAGAAATTGTGTTTAAAAAAACATGACTTTTTTGTTTCTCTATAATGGTATTGTCCCATCGGCGCGCTCCCTGGGTTATTTTTAGCTGGACGGTGGATGGGAGGAGCTGATAAACAAACAGAAGAATACACAGAAACATCTGTTCATTCCTGACCTTTGCCGTAATGTGTAAAGGAAGGGAAGGGACGGAGGGTAGGAATGTTTTAATTCAATCCGTGTGCTGCTGAAACACGGGCTCAGTGTACACCACGCATCCCCCATCGCCATATTATCCCCATCTCCGCCTCCAAATTGGCTCTTTGCCACCAATTAAATCATGTTTAGGGTCTTTCTCTGGAAATAAATTGCCTGTGCACACACACACACACACACACACACTGTGTGTGAGGTTCAGGGCAGGCGATACGGCCGCCCCTCTTTGGCAGGCTTGCACATTCAGATCGTGGTCTCCTGTCCTTTCTGGTGCCCCTCAGTGGCGGAATGAGCTTTCTACCTGCAGAGACACTGACCTTCTTACCACCCGGACTGAAGCCCCGCCTCTCCACACTATTCCAAGGCTCCCTCAGTCCTGATCCTCCTTCCTCCTTCCTCTTCCTCTTTCCTACCACTCTGCTGAAAGGGCATTAGATATGTACCAATGCCATATCTTTTCGTTATTATATAGGCAAATACATTTTTAGAGGACACACAAGAACACGCAGTTCGGTTTGCAGTGTCCTGGGGTGGTGTGCTTTGCATCGTTTGCTTTTGTCTTCCCCAGGACTCTATCCCTCATAGCTGGCTAACTGAATTAGCTGGCTAACTGCGCTGAGTAAAACCCAGAACACTGTTTTTGCTAGTTCATATTTTCCATATTTGGAGGGGGGAGGTTCCGGGTTTTACTCAGCTCAGTTAGCCAGCGAGTTGGTGACAGTATGAGGAATACAGTGGGGGGGGGGGGGGGGGGATACAGACATTGATGCCCTAGAAAATTAAAGGTTGACTGAAGGAAGGCCGTAGTTAAGCAAACAGGTTTAATGAATGATGTACAATTTAGGCCTACTTATTCTACCATTTGCCATGGATCACACACTATTTGCCTACAGAGAGTTCAGTGCTTGCGTCCCCTATACGTTTGAAAAGGTGAGATCAAACTGCCACATACTGTATTAAAGGTGAAGCTGATAGCCATGTAGTGAGAGGAATCACTGGCCGGCCATTATTGTGAGAAATATATGTTCTCAGTGGTTCTATCGTGATTCATGTAACATTACTTTGCCTGCGCATTCGCGGTGGATCTCCATCATCATAAAATGTGTCTTGATATGTAATATTTGCAACTATAACCAATTTTATTTTCACTTCAAAAATAGCTGTTGGGAAAAATATCAAGGGGAGCCAAAGATGGCCTTGAGCAATAAAGACTCTTGGGAGACTGTCTGGCACAGTCCATGGGTCAGCTGAATATCAACCCATATACCAATCCCCACTGTAGGGGGTTCAATTCCCCACTATAACACTTTGTGTACCGTGACCTAGTCTCTATCTATAACCCTCTCTGCTTTCCCCCTGTCTGAAGAAAGTTAAAAAAAAATACATAAGGAGGTCAGACTGTCTGCTCTCCATTTTTAAAAAGAAAACTTTTTTTTTTTCCTACACTGGAATACAGATAAGCATTCTCCCATCGGCCATATGTAGAAATATTTACTTTCTTATCCCTGTGTTAAACAGCAGGGTAATACAGCGGTATACGGCATGTGAGCATACAGTACTGTGCAAAAGTATTAGGCACATGTAAAAAAAACTCGTAAAGCAAAGATGCTTTCAGAAATAATGAAATTAAAAGTTCCTAAATATCAAACAATTGACTATAAGAGCAGTAAACAGTAAAAAACTAAGTCAAACCAATTTTTGGTGTGACCACCCTGTGCATCAACCATACCACTCCTTGTTCTTCTTTTCGCTGAAGATAGTTCAATTAATTTTTTGAAAAATGAATATTTGGAAATCTAAAATCTGCTCCTTTTACACTGATGCAGAAGAGTAAAAAAATAAACATCTAAGAAAAAATGGACACAAAAAATCTGGGGTGCCCAAGACTTTTGCCCAGTACTGTATATCACAAACCAATCAGGCAGCAGAGCCTACAGCATATCCCAGCGTTTGACCAATGAATCAAGGCTGCTTTAAGAAAAGTGTCCTTTAAACGTCGCCGCTCGCTCACTCACCTGTTTGAACTCAGCCGCACATCCTGGGAGTGATGCCTTTGTAAAGAGGGGCAGCAGCAACTGTTCCTGACCTGAGTTCTCTGAGCGAAGACTTCGGGTGGAGAGCATAACATAAGCTGGAATTTGATTTGACAGGGCGCTTATCTCATCTCATCCCTTCGCTCACATGGCTAGACCGCTAGTTGCTCATCTTCAGCAAATTATAATTCATGCTCTTGCTGCAGATGTAGCCTGCGGGCGTTGTAATTCAGATAAGCATTTTCCCCCATGTATTATTTTGATTTCTAATATATTAATCAAAGATGAATATGCATTTTTTCCCGGATCATCTAAAATATGCGTAGCTTTACATCTTGTATACTTCCTTTAAAGCCATCCTGTTAGATGTTGAGGTGACCTCCCGATCTAAAGGTTATGAGCTAGGACTCGACCCGACGACCTTCGTTTCCAGTACTGCAGCACATCAACAGTGGATGCTGTTGTGCAACCATATACTGTAGTTGTGCTTCTCTGTTGTTGTAGTTTCCCATGTAGTACGCGTCTTACAACAATAGCACAACAACCGAACGCCAAGTCGAAGCAAGTGCATCTAAATGAATGTTTACAGCAACAACATTAAGGTCTGTATATCATGCAGTGTCTGCATCAGGATTCCCATTTTTGCCAAACTTAAATTTTTATAAAATGCCATTATGACATAAATAATCACATGAATGAATGCAGCACTATATAGAAATGAGTCAATAAATTCTGAAATAATTCAATAATTAAATAATACTCACCATTATAAATGATGATTTTATCATACTCATTTTCATAACAACATTGTTACATTTAATTTCATCTTTATTTCATGATAACAGGTTTTATTTTGAAAATGGCTTCGTTCAGAAGACTACATTTAGTTCTTCATTGTACTTTTCTTTGATACTAGTGCATTTCTGGGTAGCTCTTTTTTCATTCCACCCCCCCCCCCCCAATTAAACTTAAATTATTGAATTATTTCACGATTTATTGACTCGCTCATTGACATTGCTGCATTTATTCCAATGATTATATATACCATAAAGTCATATTAATGATTATATATACCATAAAGTCATATTAATGATTATATATACCATAAAGTCATATTAATGATTATATATATATACACCATAAAGTCATATTTCTGTATTTAATTTAGTCAAAAAATGGATTCCATAGTCAGAAAGTGAGAATTCAACAGGCCCACATCGAGGCAAAGTTCACTCCAGGGTTAAGATTAAACAAAGTTTCTTTTATTCACTGCCATGGAATTGCCATTGTATAAAATACAACAGAACTGTACCCGCCCAGCTCTTTAAACCTGTGATAAATCATTCACTTAGTTCCCATGTCAGAGGATAATGCATTTGTAAATATTTAAAAAATATCCATGTGTAAATATTATAAAATATGCACACACCAGTGTATCACTGATCTGATCTTTTTTCTTTTTTTTTAGGGTTTTTTCTTTTTTTGTTTGCTTGTTTTTTTTTCAGTGGTCACTATTTTTCATCCTATAACTTTACAGTGGATCCAGGGCTGAACGACCTTCACTAAATTCAAGCCACATAACCACAAATGGTTCCTTTTGGTATCATAGTCTGGTTGTATTGTAAGATAGGTGCAACATGATGTAACATAATGCACAGTGCACACCAGTGTTTTAATAAAACACACATATACAGTATGACTGCTACATGAAGAATTTCTAAAGCATGTGCGATAAGATGTGAACGACACATACGGGTGCCCACTTTATCTTTGAGCCCCTGCCCGACAAATAGTCTGTGCACTGCCCTGATGCACTGCCAAGGGGAAGCCAAAGAAAAAACACTGACGGTACAAACATTTTACAGGATTCCCACAAAAAATAGACAGCAAATTTACAAGACTAAGAAAAACAGTGCATTATCTTAAATATGAACGTTTAATATGCAAAAAAAAAAGACAAACGTTATGCCTGACTGAAAAATTGAGTACTGCTCCACACGAGTCACGTGACACCGGGAGAGTGTTTGTCAGTTTTCGTCTGAGGGGCGGAGCTGAGTGGGAACGTATTCTGGCTGCAATCTAAACGGAGCAGCGTACTCAGACGGGAGTAGCGGTACAATAAGAGTGATCACACATTTTCCAGGATAAAATACATTCATTGACCTGGAAAATATTTTTAAGTAACGGTTAAACTGGCATTCTAAATTGAGATAGGCTTCCTTCATGACGGATTTAAGGTTTTTCTCTTTTTCGAACATCAATGCATAGAAAACTCCACACACAAAAGCCTTTCTCAACAAATAGCCTGTACATGCTGCCTACAAAATATAACCTATTTGGCAATAAATAATCTTTCCATTGAGGGCGTTTAACTGCACGTCAGCCAATTTTGTGCAGATTTCCCCGTATATATCCAGCGAGCATGGACGAAGACAATCAAGGTATGTTGAATTTTAATTTTATTGGTAGTGTCTTGCATTTCATTTGTTAGATTTATCACTGTGTTAACTAGGCTACATCAATGAACAGTCTACGCCAAAAATTGGTCACATTAATCTTTGTGATGGTTAGCCTACGGCTATCTTTTGTCCATGATGATTAAGATTATGACCTCTTTTTTGCTATTATTATTATTATTCTTATTAGTGGAATTAGTAGGCTAGTAGTAATACTAGTACTAGTAGTAGCCTAGTTGTCGTCGTAGACCCGTAGTACTAGTGCTCTGTAAATTAAAATAGAATGGTGAATTTGACTGCTCTACTTTAGTTTTTGAGTGGAGTATCAATATTTTTACGTGAAGTCATTACCATCTAGCGTTTATGACAGAAGTGTTTATACTTTTGTGTTCAGTTCCGCTTTTCTGCGTTGGCTAGTAGGAGGGACGCGTCTTTTCATCAATTTGTGCCTCAACCCCCGTCCCTCAAAGACCCTTAACATCTGAAGGCATTTATGTTCCGAAGGTGTGCCCATTGCCAAACCATTAATAGGCTACCCATGGGGATAAAACGAGCTCTCTTGCTCGCGTTCAGTCAGAGGTCAAAGTGAAGATCCGAGTATTTATGTTGTGGAGTGACCTATATTTCATCTGATAGGCTATGTGGCAGCAAAGTAAAGATTATTGTCGATTATTGTCGTAAAAAGACAGACAGTGTTAATGTTGCTGATCCAGTGCTATGAACTGGATCCACTGGAGTAAAATTTTACCAGTGAGGATTATAATCACTTTGATTGAACAGTTGCTCTGTACATCATAAACTGCCACACACTGAAACGCATACTTGTCATTTCTGGTTGTCCCCACAAAATAACTAAAAGTTTTTTAGTCGACAATGGTCAAAATTTACTGCCACAGGTCAATCTACAATCACCAATATCATTATAATATTAAGACATTAAATAGCGCTTGTGATAATTCCAGAAGTGCTTATCTAAAAAATAGAAACGTGCCGGTGTTAATTGCAGAACATTGCATGCTCTCCCTATCTCTCTGGTAAATTACTGCTGGAAATACCCTAAAGGTAGGCAGCTACAAGACATCATACCAAAACCTTGTCATAAACGAGTTGCGCACTCTAATAAAATCGGTATTAAGCTGCAAGTCCACTGCTAGTCTTTTTGTTATGTAGTAAGCTACCTCCTGCGATGAAACAACGTTACTTCGTCTTAAATCGTCACTGCTTAGGTCCTAGACCTAGATCGTACAGGAGGGTGGTTCTTCCACCTGCTGCCAAACACAACGCGCTACGTGGTAACCTCAGACAACAAACTACTCAGCTAACATTATTTGCACTGCAAATAATATAAATATGCAGATGGGTAATCTAGAGTGTCTGTTACACCAGGGGTAGCCAACGATGGGCCTGGAGAACCACATATCTGCTGGTTTTGTTGTAACTCAGCGCTGAATTGTAACTCGACATTTGAATAAATTAAAGCTGATGGTTACACAGTTAACTCACCCCGTCTGGGTTCTTGTGCCTGAATGGGTTGCTGACTTTGAGGTAAAAACAAAACTCTGAAGACCCCATGCCTTTCCAGGACCTGGGTTGGCCACCCCTGTATTATGCTAACCAGGATTGTTCCTCGTACAATGGCCATTGGGCAGAACTTTGCGCCTCTGTAAGATGTGAGCCTATGTGAACCACGGCGTGATGGAGAAGTGGTGTGTCAGAGCACCAGGGCTGTTTAATTGAAACCAGGGTTTCTGTAGATGACAAAGGGCGCATGCTCCATTTAGAATTGATTGGTCCAATCAGGAAACCTGGTCGTTTCAGGATCAGGGTTCTTTCAGGGGACAAGCCAAGTCTTGCATAATGTGACAAAGTTCAGCTAAGACCATGAGCTGTAGTCAGTACAGTCATGGCTTGTTTTGGCCAGAATCCATACTCCAGAGAGAGAGAGAGAGAGAGAGAGAGAGAGAGAGAGAGAGAGAGGGGGGGGGGGGGGGGGTTCCCAGTGTCTTTTATATGAAAGCAACACACAAACACATTATCAATTTTTGGCTCGGCATTGAATCAGAATTCCTCCTGGAATACTCCAGTTATTTACTGTTTTCCAGGAGGCATTATCATGTCTTCAGAGAACCCATTCACGCAGGATGTTCTGTAAAGAGATTCTGGCTATGTGTCGTGTCCAATGGTACAACAGCGGCGCCCCACCAGGGATTCAAACACGCAACCCTCCGGTGAGCAGAACAGGAATGTCCAGTTCCCTAACCGCTACGCCCGATCACAGCCTAAACAAAACTGCTCAGCCGTGCATCAGCTTAGAGCAAATGGCAGTTCTGCGTGTAGATAGCTGCTTTTTCCCTATCGCCCACCAGCGTACTGCTCTCAAGGTTCAGCAGGATTCATGGCCCGGTGAAAAGAGCACGTTAGTAAACCTACAGTGACAGAAGCGGCTACAGGAGGACCGCCGGCCTTCAGGAACGCTGCAGCCGACGCGTGTGAAAGACGGCGTGCGTCAATAGCGTGCGCATTAGAGTGGCGTGCGCGTGGCGCTCTGTCAGGTCGGCTTCGTCCAGAGCCGGCACACCGAGGACGAGCTGAGGGCGGCTGCATGCTGGCGTTTTCCCTGTCGCCTCGGCCCATGTTAGAGCGCTATGCGTTCTCTCGCTTAATGCATATTCCACACAAACCTCCTCCAGCTCAGGGTAACCTTACCTACCAACAGGAGGCTTGTGTGAATCCCAGTAGTTGGGGGGGGGGTGGGGGGGGGGGTCACTTCATATAGTAAAATCAGTGTTTAACAGAGCCTGGAAATGCTTTGGTATCTGGTATTTGGTAAACCAGTCATATTGAGTGTCACTTCCTGTTAAGGCACATGCAAGCCCTAAAAGTCAAGAAATTGAGTCATAAGAGAGAAGCATATGCTGCTGACTATTACACATTTTTTTACGGAAAGGCTTTTGTGTGTTTGATTTATTTATGAATTACTAGTAGTGCATACTTACATATACTTATCCATCCATTGCCATGGGGAAGATCCTCTGTAGAGCTGATAAATAATAAAATGCTCATTAAGGGAGATGTACATACAGGAAGGCTGTCAGTCTTATGATACCAGCCAAACAGAACGGAGAGAGAGAGAATGAAAAATGGCATGGAAAGGCAAAAAACGAAGAACAGCCAGACTCTGCAAGGGCCGTTTCCTGAGATGGACTGAGGTCAGAGGTCAGGGTATGGAAGGCAGGAAGTGCTATCATGTCCGCCACGCTGAGGGACCCAGAGCCTAGAGCCCTCTGTATGATTGCAACTACACATGACTGAGACTGCTCATGCTTTGAACACACACATACAGCGTGTGCATGTAGAGTGTGCATGCATGCATGTGTGTGTGTGTGTGTGTGTGTGTGTGTGCCTATGTGTGTGTGTGCTGTTTACAGACGGATGATAAAATTCAGTTAAATACCTGTTTTTAGAGGCTGTTAATGTTTGGTTTTTTTCCATTTAAAGGATCATTGCTTTTCGGGTTGGATATTTTTCTGCAGCGTCACATTTTTCCAAACAAGTTTTTATGTCTGCAGTTATTGCAGTAATGTGCTTTAAGACTTTTTCATTTATCCTTTGTGGGTGTGTTTTACACTTTTTATTTTCGTCCTCCTTCGAAATGTCGATCCAAAGAGTACAAATCACAGCTGCAGGTTTCATCCGTTATTAGTCCGTCCAGCATCAGACACCCCCCTCCCCCCCCTCCCCCCCTCCCCCCCAAAATGATTACAAACCTCAGCAGGGCTCTCCAACAGTCTGTCTGTCTGTCTGTCAGACCCGTCTCCAGAGGACGCGGCACCCTTGGGCGAGGCGATCCGATCCGGGTTTGATCGGCGGGGGGTTGGAAGGGAAGCCCAAGGTGGCGGTACGCTGCTCCGACAGAGGAAAGAAGCTCACGCATGTCTCGGAGTGACCATCTCACGCTTGTCTCTTGAGCGACCATGAGCGTGACGAGCAAGGCCGTGGGCCTCAGTCTGAGTGACAGCCCCACGGCGAGCGTGTCGGCCACAGCCGGCGACACTGTGGGGGGTATACTCATCAGAGAAAGCGAGAGGGAGAGGGAGAGGGAGAGGAAGGAAGACCGGTAGAGAGACAGACGATTGTTATTATGGTTGCTACTACTATATTGCATATTTGCATTGCATGGCGCTAAGCATTTGGAATTTGAATTTGAGGGCGATATAAAGAACCAGTTTTTAGCGAGTACGGTTGCCCAAAGAAGTTTGCATAACTTCTCAATTTGCCTGTCATAGTTAGGCCTTTTATTGCTCATTTGTGTGTCGGTGTCTGTGAAATATGCCACAAGCCGAAGCCAGTAGGGTCACAAAATACGTTTTCCACATGTGTGTGCATAACCTCGCGGAGTGCCCTCTCTTTCCTGGCGTAAGTCTCACCCAGATGTGTGTGAGCCACTTTTTCATACCTCTTGGTTCCTGGCCACACACAACATGGCAACCCGCCAAGATCAATTTTTGCATAACGTCTGTCGGCGTTCGCTCACTCTGCTAATGTGTGCCACGGGCAGATATTTTGAGCAGACGTACTCTCCGCCAAAGCTCAGGCTGTCCGGCTAGAAAGTCTCGCCTGCAGCCTTTCGTTTCTGATTGGTCTTTGAATAATTTAGCTGCTGTCTGTTTATTGGCTTGTTGGCACCATCCACAGGAAGGCCCTCTTGAATCACCTCCTCAGTTGGATACAAATAAGGCTGGGCTTTTGTTGTCTGACTGTATCAAGTCAAGATGTCCATGTTGTGGTTGGAATGATTTTGCACTGGTGTGAATATGTGTTTCTTTGGTTAGTCCACATAGTGCTAAGTGCAGACCAGAATACGATGGAATCATCTAGATTTGAAACAAAAGTGCCCTTAGACTTTAAAAGTACATCGCCTGTGATTCCTTTCAGTGCTGTGATCACGTTTAGGACAAATCTGTGTCCTCCCTCCCTCCCTCCCTCCCTCTCTGTCTTTCTCTTTCTATCACTCTCTCTTTCTCTCACACTGTCTTACTCTCTCTCGCTGTCTCTCTCTCTCTGTGGTTATATTTGGATGTGCCCTTGTTCTGAGTGTGAGTCCGCAGGTAAGAGAGCTGCGTCAGGTGGTAGGGTCCGTCTGCAGGTACTTCATCACCACACCTTTCTCAGAGCTCGCCATTACCCGGGAAATGTCAACATCCTATGTGCTTAGCACAGATATCAGCTTCTCCTGAGCACAGACACAGATATCAGCTTCTCCTGAGCACAGACACAGATATTAGCTTCTCCTGAGCACACACACAGATATCAGCTTCTCGTGACCACAGACACAGATATCAGCTTCTCCTGAGCACAGACACAGATATCAGCTTCTCCTGAGCACAGACACAGATATCAGCTTCTCCTGAGCACAGACACAGATATCAGCTTCTCCTGAGCACAGACACAGATATCAGCTTACCCTGAGCACAGACAAAGATATCAGCTTATCCTGAGCACAGACACAGATATCAGCTTCTCCTGAGCACAGACACACAGATATCAGTTTCTCCTGAGCACAGACACACAGATATCAGCTTCTCCTGAGCAGTGAGCACAGACACAGATATCAGCTTCTCCTGAGCACAGACACACAGATATCAGTTTCTCCTGAGCACAGACACAGATATCAGCTTCTCCTGAGCACAGACACACAGATATCAGTTTCTCCTGAGCACAGACACATATATTAGTTTGTAATGAAGTTGGTTCTGTGTGAAATTGTATAATTTATGTCAACCAAGAAAACCATGACACAAATACAGTGAGGCCCATAACCCTTTCCATCACCCAGCCTCGTACAGCAAATTCCTGTTTTATAATGGCTTTGTTGAAGACTGAAATGGCAGTGGAAAATGTCTGTTTGGCCTCATGCCGATGCTGAACATACTCACTGATCTTTACAGTATCTGGATTGGTTGAAACCGTGCTCGCAAATTTATGGCAAATTTGTGCATCTCTGTTATCCGTGCAGCATCATAGATGTTCTCTACACAAACCAGATTGTCGCTCCAGTGTTCCTTCAGTCCTCTGCGTATTCCTTATTTTCAGAGTCTTCTGGCTAGTAAGCAGAAGATTCTGTTGCTGTCTGTCTTGCTACGGATGCTTGATCTTGAGCCACGCCCCCTTCATGAATATTCTTGATTAACAAGCCAGGAAATCCAAATGCTTTGAGCTGTAGCATTTTCAAAATATGGAGCCCACCATCTGGTTGGTATATAGACTGTCTGCCCCAGCACCAGCAGTTGACTGAGTATTAAAGTACCGTCTACAGCCCAAACGGCCGTTCCCTGTCCCTCATGACTCCGACTGTCTCGGATTCTGAGCCCAATGTTTGCTTTTCTTTTCCTTTTGCTCTTTAAATTACAAAATCAGGTTCAGTTGTAGATGGAGCTCCAGACTTAAGAAAGAAAGGGCGTCTTTGTTTGAGAATGGAATAATTTGATTATGGGCGGCGCAGAGCTCTCTGAAGTGCAGCTATTGTGGGCCGGCCGAGGCCGGAGTGCTGCCGGGATTGGTTCAGCTCTCACAGCATCGGGTCCTGGGGGGGAGAGAGTCCTCTCGAACCCATGTGGCGATGCTGAGGAAGGGATGATGGGAAAAGCTCTCAGAGGAAGGTTATGGGTTTAATCTGAGGGTTAAGGGACGGCTGCAGCAGGAGCTGTAGGTGTGGGGTTAGTGTGCGCTACACTCAGTACCTCACACTGGTAGGAGTGGAAAATGATCCAAAGGCTGCCATTGTGGCTCCGGCTTTGTGAAAATGGCCATTTGGCGCGAGAGCCCTGTGAACGCACAGAACACATGATAAGGGAGCTAATGGGGCGGAGCTGAGCAGTGGAAGGCACCAGCAGGAAGTGCGGCGGCGGCTGGCATCACACAGGTGCAGGAGTGCAGGTCCGGGCCAAGCGACAAGTAAACGCTGATGGGCGCCAGGGTTTTTGGGTGTGGGAGGCGGGAGGGTTAGATCAGAACTGTCGTTATCTCCTCTGTAAGGGACATGGGACTGTGTCGCTACAGCTCTGGGTCACATGACAAAAATAACCCCTCTCTTCTCCGTCCTGTTTTTCACCCTAAATGGTTCATGGTTATTTTATTGCATGTTTTTGAAAGGGGAGAGAAGTGTGGGGGTGGGGTTTATGTCAAAGAGAATGCAGATTTTTCAGCCTGTGGGGGGGCGCAGGAAAAAGGTGTATCCCTGTTCCAAGGATGTTCTCCCTGGCAGTGGAACAACAGTATCCATTTGCCCTGTTTTTTCATTGGTTAAATGTGCCCATCTGGGGAAGCTAAACCCTAATTAGGATGTGTGATGACACTCTTTTTTTTTCTGAAGACAACATGTCCTGGGGTCCTGTCTATATCCACATCGGTGCTCAGTGCCAATCTCACAGGCCGAAAGGTGCCGTGGCTCACCACTTTCAAAATGTATGGCAGTTAACTCTGGCGTGTTTAATAAACTACATTACCCAAGCTTTATTGCACAGAATGCTCCTTCTCCATCATGAGCACGCTCGTAAGCATGAGCGCTGTATAGCGTTCATAATCGATTCCTATGTTAAATAGGTTCTGATAGAGACTCACTGCACCCATGCCACAGTCACGCTCTTTCCCCATGGAATTCATTTATTTATAGTCCTGTGGCTCTACCGTGCTATACTATACTGTGCTGTTGCACGAAATGTCACACACAGGATTAATTATTAATGTCCTGGGCAGACATGCTTACCCAAGGAATCCGGCCTATCTTACCGTGTGTGTTACAGCTCCTGCATGTGTGCAGCTGGGAAATTCAGATGGGCTGACATTGGAGGCGGCGGGGTTTTTTTGGGGGCTTGTTTGGAACGGTCGTTATATCCTCTGGAAGGGACATGGGACTGTATCTCTCCACAGCTCTGGGTCATGTAACGAACATAATCCCACCCTCCTCCATCCTGTTTCTCACCCTAAAGTTCAGGGTTTTTTTTGATTGCAGGTTTAGTGGTGCGGAAGCGCGGGTGGGGTTTCAGTGCGAGGGAACACAGATGGGAAATTACTGCAACCCCTAGGCTCCTAAACTTCCTGAGCCTCTGCTGCAGTGCAGCTAGAACCCGCAACCACCAGTCTCTGACTCCTCACTGGATCTCCACACCAGCTTCCTTGAAATGCTGTAATTTATAAGTTTATAGGACAACAATATCTTTTAAAACGGGCACTTGAACTACATGTCATTTTTTTTGTCATCTTTTGACACCATTTTCTTCTTTTGTCTGTTGCATCTGTGTGCTTATTGTATCCCTCTGTTTGTAAATGATTGTCGTTCTGGTTTTAGAAATGACTGAGATGTATTGTTTCTGCTCTTTGAATCTGGTCATGAGGCACAATATAAATAAATGTGTTATTATAGTAAGGTGTTATAAAGGTGTTATGGTCTTGCCAGAGACTGGTTATCATCCCAGCCCCCTAACCAATAAGAAGTGATGAGTTGAGGCCCCTGGTACAGTGAGGCCTACAGTACAGTAGAGACCAACAGTACAGTGAGGCCCACGGTGCAGTAGAGGCCAACAGTCCAGTGATGCCCATGGTGCAGGTAAATTCCCATGGTACAGTGAGACCCACAGTGCAGTAGATGCCCATGGTACAGTGATGCCCATGGTGCAGGTAGAGGCCAAGAGTACAGTGAGGCCCACGGTGCAGTAGAGGCCAACAGTACGGTGAGGCCTACGGTGCAGTAGAGGGGCCCACGGTACAGTTGCGCCAAACTGTCTGGGTGTGTGTAAGCGTCAGACGGATTCTGCAGTCACGGTGCGGAGCGTGGCATAGCAGGTTGAGTGGGTTAATGCTGTAGGGCTCTACAACTGTGCTCCTCTGATGAGATTGTGCTTAATCGAGGGGGGGAGGGGAGCATTCCGGGGGATTACAGGCTGCCCTAGGCCCTACGTGGGGGCTGGGAAAGGCAGGAGGCAGCAAGAGAGGGGGACCGGGGCCATCGGCGAGGGATTATGATGTCACAATCCGTGCCCCCTCTCCGTCTGAGCTGTAAACACTTGTCATTCTCCCAGAGGATGAGCAGCCTCTTCTGTGAGAGGATATTAATATTAAAACCAACTCTGATTAGTTTAATGCTGATACATCAATCTGGGGCATCACCATTACTGCATAATGACGTTTTTACGTGGCTATTTCTTTATGTACTTTATTTGGTAAATAAATTCCTGGTTATCCTACAGGAACTCCTGCTTGCTTCTGTCCGCATGCACTCTCACCCGGCCCCAACCCCCACCTCTGAGCTCCGCTGGTGTTTGGAAGGGCGAAGCGTAGTGCTGGTATGTCGAGTTACAAAAGAAGGCAAATGAGGCAGCAAATTTTAATGCGCAGCTGGCTTGTACCTCGCGCCACGTCACAGCCACGTGTCCTCATTTGGTTGCGGTAACGCCGCCTTCTTGAGACGCTGTCGCTGTTTAAAAAAATAAAACTCCAAAAAAACGTCTCGGTGTGGGCATGTGGGTGCCTTGGAGCAAGCTGTCAGCTGTCAGGTACTTCCTGTAGTCCCAGCCATTAGAATATCTCTCCCCCGTCTGACCTGATGCTTTGGAATTCATTTTCATTTCACCTTAAAACACAGACAAGAAGCTTAAACTGCCTGGTAAACACAGTGCCTGGAAATGACTTATTGGTCTTTGGTTTTTTTTTACCTCCAGATGTTGAGCTGCATACACTGACTGGCCAAAAATATAGTTGCACACTCTAATATTTTGTTAGACCTCCTTTAGCTTTGTTTACGGCGCACATTCGTTGTGGCATTGTTTCGACAACCTTATGCAACGTCACAACATTTATTTCCGTCCAGAGTTGCATTAATTTTTGGCCGAGATCTTGTATTGATGACGGGATAGTCGAACCACTCCGTAAAGTCTTCTCCAGCACATCCCAAAGACTTTCAATGGGGTTCAGGTCAGGACTCTGGTGGCTAATTCATGTGTGAAAATGATTCCTCATGCTCCCTGAACCACTCTTTCACAATTTGAGCCCGATGAATCTTGGCATTGTCGTCCTGGAATATGCCCATTGATGGGATAACCTGGTCATTCAGTACATTCAGGTACTCAGCTGACTTCATTTTATTGCTGCATAACATTGCTGAGCCTAGACCTGACCAATTGAAGCAACCCCAGATCATAACACTGCCTCCAGAGGTTTGTACAGTGGGCACTATGCATGATGGGTGCAACGGCAACTTTTTTTTTGGCCAGGCAGTGTATTTTCAAGTGTTCGTAATGTACACGTCCCCGGTGTTGAGTGGTGGCTTACCTGCGCTGCTTAACCAGTTTCCACAAACTGTGTTATTAAATGATGCCTCCCAGCAACCGCCCGTCGGAAGATGAGGGCTGTGAGCAGGAGTGGTAGAACAGGCAATATTGGGCGGAGCTGCCTTGTCACTTTCAGGCGTGAACCAATAAGAAGGCGGCTTTCAGCAGCAAAACATTTTCAGTTGGTTCAAATCAGTGGAACGGCGATAGCGTGATAGCTCTACCCCATGTTGGGCCCTGCTGTCCTGTCTCTATCATCAGCAGGGTCTCTAAAGCTGCTCCGTATGACACGATAGCAAGACTGTTGGAGGCCGTATTATGAGTGACTTTGTAAGAGTTTGCCAGACATATGGTATCGCTGCGATTCAGGGAGAGACAGAAACACATTTTGGCTCGCCGATTCGGCACTCTGGCGTCGGTTCAGCTGTGAAACGGGAGAGTGCCGGCGCCAAGCTTTCGAGACACGGCGGGAGAAAGGCCGTGCTGCGCCGACCGGCCAAGTTACACATCAGAGAACTGGCAATAACCCTTCCAAAACTCGGCCGATCAGCCAGTCAGTGAGTCAGCCAATCAATTCAATCAATTGATGAACCAATCAATCAGCCTTTCTGTTTAACACTTGTCCTTTTGCGCACCATCGGTCAGTGTTTAGACGTGTTTAGACGTTTCTCTTTAGAGCATAATCCATCAATCAGTCAATTAGTCAATAGTCCTATGTAATCGGTCTTTCTGCATAAGGCAGATGTCCGATATCAGTAGGTGGCATAGTGTGCAATGGCTATGACACTGAGCCTTGGGTTGCCCTTGTGAGAAAGGTTCCACGCCGCCATTTTAACACCTCCAAACTACAATGGCGTGTGAGCTTGGGCAACCTGTGGAAATAACATTAATGACTTAATTTTGAGACTTTACAAGTTACCAACTGAAACTTTACAAGTTACAGACTGAATAAGCACATATAACAGTGGGGGCCTCTGGCAGGAGGCTCTATAGAAGTATTTTTAACCTTTTCTGCATAATTCACAGCTCCCCCTGGTGCCCAAACGTCAGAGGAGTGTAGAAATGAACAGCGGATCCTCCGTGGGTGGGCAGGGCAGGGCAGGGCGTCCGTACGGTCGCACGGAAGGTGTGAGGATCGCTCCGGAAACACAATTTTCACGTCCGCACGTCCCCCCTCCCCACCCCCCCTCCCAGATGTCTTGTCCCCGTCCCCGTGTGTGTAAATCCCACGCAGTGGAGGCCAGCTGTGTCTCACTAGCGGCCACGGCGGCTCTGGCTCCTCTCCAGATGCGGGGGTCGCTCGGGACCCTGCGGGCCCAAGGTAAACACCCTTGCTCTGCTTGCTTCGCACGCATTAAACTCCGGCCCCATCAGACAGCTGGCCCAAGACACTGACCTCATTTCCTGAGCGAGTCACATCGAGCTACAGGCTTGTCTCAATCTCACAGTCAGAGCCCTTATTAATCTCCCACTTCCTGGCCCCTGTGTGGCCCTGCTCTCCACCTGCAATGCATCTGTGATGCATTTCCCCCCCCGGTTTAAGATGTGAGGACTGGACAGGGTGAGAATATTATTTGCAATTAACCTTTATTTAAGCAGGTTGGCGATGGGGTGATTAGATTGCGGAGCTATTTTGAGGCAATTTGGCCAGGACCCCAGGAGTTAGAACCAATATTTGAAAGAGTGGGTTGTGTGACTCCTGCATACTGGCCGGGATGCTTTCTAGCTGCCCAGGTATCATGCAGTTGGGTAGTCATTTCTCAAACTGGTCTGTTCCTAGTCATTTTCTCATATTGACTTGAACGTTATGAGCTTGGTCTGTTTTCAGTGCTGAAACCCTGTGGCTTGCAGCTTGCAAGTGGAAAGAGAGAGATACAATCTATAATCCTTATGTACTGCAGGCTACTTTATTTGTGTTCCTGCTTCTCACCCTGACTTCACCCCCACCCTCCACCCCCACCCCCCAATTTCAAAGAAAGGAAACTGCAAAAGAAAGGAACTGCGGAGTGATATTGGACGCATAAACACTTGAGGTTTTCCAGGGTTGCGTGATGCGCAAAAAAAGGAAAGTCAGTTGTTAAGTCATTGCTGTAGTGCAGGGTATGAAATGAACACCCGCCACCAGCCAAATGCTGGTTAAATTTTGATTGCAGCTGGTAAAATGTTCTACTCCAGCAGCCATTTTAGCAGGTAACCAACAAGGTTGCGTTATATTGTAAAAGGTAAGGTGGCTGGTAAAATGTTCAAAATGGCTGGTGATTTTTAGAATCCACAAACCACCAGTGGGTGAAAAAGTTAATTTCATGCCCTGGTGTAGAGTTTGGAGCAGCATTTTTCTGAAGCCCAAATCTGACTGCTGTAACTACTGATCTCTGTGTATGGAATGATTTGTGATACAACCACCATTACAAGGATACCTCAGTGTTTGTGACCTGTGATTATGCTTTCTAACTGATCATATTTGAAAAGCTTACCAGAATTCTTGTGTTTAAAGCTTGTCTTATTTATTGCCTTATTTTCCGTATTTTTTGTCCAGGCACATGCATTATCAGGCTCTAAACCCATTTCAGTATTTGTGTCACAATAACTACCCCGTAAACAGTAAGCATGCGTCGTCACGAGCCGATGGTAATTCCAGTCGTGAGATTAACATTCATTCACCTCATGCTGGGGCGATGTGTGGAAACTGTGGAAACCATTCGGACACAAACCCTTTAGTGAACTGAATCACTGGGCTGGAGTTGATGCATTGTTATTTCTGAGACCCAGTCTGGCCTGATTTTTTGGAATGTAGCAAATAAAAGAAACCAAATAACAGGTTCTTCCAGTCTAATGCCCTTCACAGATCAATGGGCCCAGAAACACCTTCCACAAAAGCTGTTTCCACATTCAAAAGTAGTGCACGCACATGGATGTGATTTTTTTGTGTTGTTTTACGTGTTTTGTTTTTTTTGCATGTTTTTTGTTGTCCTCTCCACGGGCTCGTTTTGATGTTCCTACTTCTTACGTTCCTACTTCTTATGGCCCACTGTGTATTAGCGGGACCTGGGCTTCAGGATGAAAGCTTGAGTCGTGCTGTGGTGATTGAAACAGGGTAAATACAGTACACATGCGTATGAAAGCAGAGTAAAGCAGTTATGATGAATCCTCAACACGCAGGGAAAACCAGGGCAGATCTGGAACCGCATTACAGTAACGGCCAGCTCTTTGCACACGCGCTGAGAAATACAAGTTGATGGGGGAAAGGTGGTTTGAGTTTGAGTGTGTGTGTGTGTGTCTGTGTGTGTATAAGAGAGTGAATGTGTGTGTGGACTTGCATTAACAGCCAGCTCTTTTCTGTGAAAAGTTAACACTCGCCTGAGAAGTAAAACAGGGGTGTGAGTGTGTGTGTGTGTGTGTGTGTGTGTGTGTAAGAGTGGATGTGTGTGCGTGTGTGTTCATACATGCCTTTGTGCATGTGTGTGTGTGTGTGTGTGTGTGTGCGTGCGCATTTGAGAGAGACTGGTTTAACAGGACAGCCCGGTTGGCGCGAGGCATGTGGGTCATTCATTCCCCACACATGCAGAGGAGGAAAAGATTGTAGGGAACCTGTCACAGATTATCAAGCCATGACCCCCCCCCCCCCATGACTCTCCCACCCACAAAGCAAAGCAACCAGTAAACCGACAACTGTCAAGATTCTGCCATTCTCAGGAAACCGCCGTGGCAGAGCGGTCTGTTCCAGGCCTGACGCAATTGACTTTGGTCAGTGACATAATGCATGCGATACAGCCGGGTCGACCGAACCCTTACCGCTGCAGGGAGCCACGGCAAAGGACAGAGCGCCGCGGTACGTTACGCGGTACGTTACGCGGTACGTTACGCGGTATGTTATGCGGTAAGTTACGCGGTACTCACACGCTTTATCAAACTGGAACGTACCTTTCTCATTCAAATTTGACCTATATTAAAATGGTCTCCCATAAATCATGGATATTACATTATCTGTATTTTTATATGCACATATTTGACTGTCATGCAGATTCAGATACAAAGACAAAAGACAAAAGTTCTGAATTCATTATGTCTGAAATTTTGAAAGTATGAAATTTGAAGCTCTGAGAAATTGTGTATATGTGCACGTGTGTGTGTGTGTGTGTGTGTGAATATCTGTGTGTGTGCGCATTTATTTGTGTGTTTGTGTGTCGGAGAAAGTTGGTGTGCGCCTTTGCTTTGTTTTTTTCCCCCCATTCACTTGCAGCTTCCTGCTGTGTTTGATGTGTATTTCTGTTATGACTGGACTCTTTGTCTTTCAAATTCAAATTCAGAAATGCACTTCCCCATATACTGTAGGGCTGATTTTTCTGTCCGAACAGCAGAAGAGTAGTCGGGTTGCTTCAAAGGGAGTTGTGCGCCATTTCACGGTTACATTCTTTTGCACAAACCTAATGGCTTCAAATGACCATCCTTACTCAAGCTGCTGCTTGACAATAAGAACCGTCTGCCAGATCTACTCTCCTGTCAAAGTGCATCACGAGACTACAGCAATGGCCCCTGGCTACAAACAGGGAAGACAGACCAATCACCTTTAAGCGCATAATGGCCTTGAGCCTGTTATAGCCAGTTTTTCAAATCAAATCAAATCAACCTTTATTTACATAGCATCTTTAGTGCAAGTCTGTGATACAAAGCGCTTCACGGTAATTAAGATAACACATTTTTTATGCGGTTACCCTGTTTTTCTCCCCGATTTTGGAATGCCCAATCATATTATCATCAGTGCTCATTGCCAAAAACCTCTGCTATCGATTTGGGAGAGTGCAGACAGGCGTGCGCTCTCCTCTGAAGCATGTGATGTCATCTGCCGTTTCTTATTACATCACAGTTTGGGCTCACAGAGTCAGAGGAAGACCTTTCATGTGCAGCCTAACACATGGACTTGGGGTTATTGGTGTACGATAAGACCCTGAAACTCCGACTGAAACCCTCCCTTCCATGGGCAACGCTAGGGCCAATTGTCTGCTGGCCGTTGGGGCTGTCGTCCCAGTCAGAATTTGCACGGTCCGGATTTAATACCAGGCCGTGGGGCCCATCCATGCACTAGAATAGATACCTAGCAGCCCTAATACGCCTGGTTTTAATTGGCTTTGACAACTAACAAGCCTGTTTTTAATTGGCTTCTGCACCTAAACGGCCATGCTAATTTAAGTAAGGATCATCCCTCAGCAGTAACATCCTTCTCACTTAATTGTGCCTGGTGTTGGAGCGAAACTTCAATTACCCAAGAGATCCTTTAAACCTGATGATATATTTTTTATGCTGTGACTAAAGTGATTTAATGGAAAATGCACTGGGGTGGTGACTGTGGTGGATTGCCTGTGTAAATGTAATTGTGAACAAAGGCACCAGCTGCTGATGTAGGTTGCTCCTCATTTAATTCGAGCGCAGCTCGCTAATCGAGCAGGAAGATTAATTGGGTTTAAAGGTGAGTTTCCTGTCTCTTCTGTTTGTAGTTCACAAGACTCCACTAGGTCCTCATCCTCTCCCGGCTCTCAGTCGGGGGCCGACAGCATTAGTGTCTTTGTGCATCCTGGAACTCTGCCTGTTTCAGTGCGTTCAGGTTCTGCCATCTCGTGACCCAGCCATCAGGAAACGGCAGTAAAACGTGGAACTATGGCAGGAAGGAATTTGGCTGGCTGCACGCAGAGGGATTCCGGCATGCCTTGGCCACCAGAATCCTTGTAGTACGCGCTGTGTGTGTGTGTGTGTGTGTGTGTGTGTGTGTACATGTACGTGTGTGCATCTGTGTCTGTGTTTGTTTGCATGTGTGTTTGGATTAAGAGTAATCACTTAACCTCTATGATTTGTACTTAACCTTGAGTATAACATTTCCGTAAGCATGTTTTTTTTTTCAGTTAACATAGTGATTTTCCCCGACGGTTGCCGAGGGCAACACGAGGGAACCAAAGACGGCTGGTGGCTGAGTGAACGCTGCTCGTCTGATCCTCAGGAATGTCGTATTTGTATCTGTTTGCGGACGCATTTTCAGGGGAAGCGTGCACGCCCCCCCCCAAAGAAAGACGTAAATGTTGTTCTTGGATGGAAGCTGTAGTCTTGACCGTTTTAAGCCGCGTAAACAATCGTTGGCCCAGGTGTGTTTACACGAGTCCCCATTAGAAACCGGGGGAAATGTTTGTGTTTGTGTTTTCTAAAAGTCGCCAGGTGAAACCTGAGCCGATGCAACCTCTCTCTCATTGTCATGTAAAAGACCTCGACCTGCTTCCCCAGCTCCGCCTCCTTAGATAGAATCATAAGATCTTAGCAGCCTAGCGTGAGTGTAGTGTAAACAAATGTGTTTCTTTCTTTCTTTCTTTTTTTAATAGATTTTCCTATTGAACTTAAATGAGCAGATTAGTAGGTGTGGGCCTCGCTTGGTGATCCTAGCAGAGGCTAACAAAGCTTTAATGGAGAACGCCCCAGACAACAGCAGGGGTCTGAAATAGTGCTCTGCCAATACAGGCCTCCTTTCCTGATCGAGGATTTAATGCCTTTCCCCGAGAGTGGTGGAAACATCCGGAACAGCGAGCATGGGTGGTACTAACTCAGGGAAAGGGACACACGTGCCTGGAATTTTATGTCTTGGCCGAAGCGCATTAATGCAGCGGGGAGTGGGGACCTGCTGTGCACGTTTTGCCATTTTGTACGTGAGGTGCTGGCTGTGGTGACAGGCGGGGATTAAGAGCCAATTTACTGAAATAGTAACTTTCTGAATTAAAATTAATAGTGTTTTTTTAGATTAAATGATATTTGAGGAGTGTGTTCCGTTATTTGTCAGAAGCTTTCACTACGCCCAGTGGCAAAGCTTGCATTCCCGTTTATTCCTAACAATTTAAATCTGCGTCTGACAAGAAACTCTGGAGACAACGTCGGTTGTATATCATTACTAATATTTCTTAGCCAGTTATGATTTTTTTTACCAGAACTATTTGAATGGTACATTGAGGGACACGATATGTGAAGCTACCAGTGTTTATTATTGTTGTGCCTGTCTTGCTGTCCTTGTTCTTATCGATTGTGTTCAAAAGTTGTCTGCCCAAACATACCCCCCTGGAGAGTCTGCACAGATGCTGCAGCCAGAGGTTGCATGACCTCTGCTGTCAGTTCTATCTGACATGACATGGTTTGGCCCAATCGATGAGAGCCAGGGTTGGGGTTAATACCACTTCAATTCAATCAATTCAGGAAGGTGAATTGAAAATAAATAAATAAAAAACAAGTATAACATTTGGATATTTTAAAATTTATTTCCTGCATCAATTCATTTGAACCCCAACCCTGATAAGATACTTGTCATTTGATGACAACTTCCAAAAGCTTGCATGACAAAAGCATAACCAGGGGGTCATGGCACATCCTAACCCAAATTACACCTGTGTAAATCCAGCCATATAAATCCTAACCTAAATTACATTACAGGCATTTAGCAGATGCTCTTATCCAGAGCGACGTACACAACTTTTTAGCATTTTTTTTTTTTTTTCACAGCTGTTTAAATCCAGTCATATAAATCTTTACCTAAATCACACCTATGCATTTTCATCCATAGTACATATTAATGTGAATCTCACCTGTGAATATCCTATAGGTGTCGTACACAAATGTAACCTGTGTAAATCCAGCCATATAAATCCTAACCTTAATTACACCTGTGTAAATCCAGCCATATAAATCCTAACCTAAATCACAGCTGTTTAAATCCAGCCAGATAAATCTTTACCTAAATCACACCTATGCATTTTCATCCATATAGTACATATTAATGTGAATCTCACCTGTGAATATCCTATAGGTGTCGTACACAAATATAACCTGTGTAAAACTACACAGGATGAGGGCGTGTGCTCAGTAGACAATAGAAAATAAAATATTTCACACGATGGAATTAAAACAAAGGAATTTATCAGTTCAGTCGAAGCCGACAAGTAACATCTGCAAGGGGAGAATACGTTACAATAGAGATATTTTAAAGATAGGGAAAATTAGGGTGTTTGATAGTGATACGAGAGCAGAATAAATGAAGCTATTAAATGAGGTGTGAAACTGCTAATGAGCTTCCCGCCCCCCTAGTACAACACTGTTTATTTCAGGAGAAAATACTGGAATTTAAAATCTCATCTGCTCTCTGTGTGAAGGACACGTCTGTATAACAATTAATAAATGTAACGTACATGAAAATAACATCCCAAATTGGAAATAAGTAGCTAAAGTGTAGCCACCATGTAAAATGCACTGTGATCAACACAAAGTGCTGTGAAACGTTGAAGTAATGTAACATAACCATTACATAATGTAACAATAACTGTAACTGGAAGAAGGAGGGAGAGCAAAGGTCATTCCATCAGTGCCCTCAAAGGCTAGAATTGATAGCAGGGGCATATAGTATTCCTGTTCAAACTACATTTCTTCTACCAAAATGAATGGCTTACACCAGAAAATGGACCGAAAATGGATGATCATTCTGACTACACTGAGTCTGACTCCAGCAGACCAGAGCACAAAATGACTGAATTAACAGAAAGTGCATATTTATTTTGTAGCAGGACAGTATTCGTGCCTTAGCTGGCAGCAGTAGTTATAACTGACATTTCAGCATCACTTGATGTCTTTCCAAGAGGAACAGTATCCATTACATTAAATCTGATTCGCAGACAATCCTACCCAGAATGAAATGCAAAGCCAGCAAACAGCAGACATGGCAGTGTGATATTGGCCAGGAGGTCAAAGGTTTGATTTCTAATTTGAATAAGGAGGATGAATTTGCACACTGTGCTTACTCCACAGTTAATTTATTAGCACCAAGTATGAGTGAAGCTTCCGGTCACTGCGGCTTCACTCTGATGAAGAGCCACAATGGCTCCAAACATCACTTGCCTTTGCTGCTAATAGATTATTTGCTCTGGGGAGGACACACAGTGGGTGGACCCATCCTTCCTGTTTTACCTATCACTCTGTGGAGCGTCTGTCTGAGATTTAGAGTGCGCACGTTATTTCGTTTTCCACGTTGAACCCTAATTTGGGCACTTGCCGTACACTCTTACGGCGAATTCTGCTTCTTCAGATAAATGTCCTGCTAGTGTGATGTGCAAATCTCCTCCCTGCAAAACAGCAGCGGTTGCAAAATACATAAATAATGCACTGTGCTGTACTGTGGTGCAAGGCTTAGCTGCTAGTTTGGGATATTTAGTATACTTTCATATTTCACTGCATATGTTGTGTGTTTTTATATTTTACTGTATATTTGGCATGCTTTTATATTTTACGGTATAATGTGGCATGCTTTTATATTTGACTGTATATTTTGCGTGCTTTGATATTTTGCTGTGTCGCTGTATGTGGTCCCGACGCGGTTTGTTCGGGTCTCATTGGAGCTGACAGCCAGAGAATATTCCCTTATCCTTTGTCGTGGCGGTCTTTATGCGTGTGTGCTTTTAAAGTTTGCTGTTCTAATATATTTTAGTGCCCAGTGCTGACACAGATTGTTCCAGTCATATTAGCCCCACCAGCATGCCCCACTTCATAATGCGTCGTGTTCCGTGCATCGGATAGATTTGGCGCGTAATTCATGCGCAATGATATCTGATTACTCGGGTCATGAGAATGCCAGTTGGCTTGTTGGCACTTTGCGTGCCATGTCTAAAAAGCATATCAATTTTTAAATGATTCAAATGAAGTGCATTTTGTGAGTCCATTGCAGAGTCCTTGAGGTAGAATCATCACAACCCCCCCCCCCCCCCTCTCTCTATTTGCATGTACAGCCACTATGGAATTGAGTCAACTGTGAATGCAGTTCTTTAAAACATATTTCCTATGCCAGAATTTAACTGCAAGTTAAGTTATAATTGTACAGTATGTGCAAGAGAAAATGCTTTTCTTTTAGTTACAGGATAGAATGGAAATGAATCAGGCTAGAAATTAATGTCAAGGCGGCGTAGACAGACTGAGACGATCCTGATTTTTACATCTCAGGTGGCAGGTTGCAAGCGTCAGCGAGAGCAGGGAACAGAGTGTGCCGCGCGTCTTGGTTCTGTGCTGAACTGACCCAGTTCCCTCGCCTAGTCGAATGTTAGATTTGACGGAAAGTTTCTGTCTGGCAGCATGCAGGGGGATTCCGACGGGTTTGTGCAATGGCACAAGAAGAGCGGTGGTTTCTAAAGGTGGGGAGAGGGAGGAGCGGATTGGTTGAAATTGAATGGCAAGGGGGGGGTACTTCATTTAAGTACCCCCCCCCCCACAGGCTTCCATAATTTAATGGACAGTTTAAATGAAACACTGTGGCACTCTCCTGCGATGCAGTTTGTTTGCGGCAGCCATTATCGAGTTTTACGTTGTCCGTACCACAATCTGGGAGCTCAGGAAACTTGGCTCCGTGGGCGCTGACTAGATTTGTACCCTCGTAATGCGGTAAATTGGCAAGCGGCAGAACTCAAATCAGGACAGGCATTTGTGTGGGAGGAAATAAACTGCACGGCGAGTGGGGGACTCTTTCCCACTCACCGTGGGAACTTTCTCAAAAACAAAAAAGGAACTCAGCAGAAACACAAGACGAAGGGCGATTGATGTTTCATGAACCCCATAATGAGTGGAGCTACAATTACTGTAGCTGTCAGTCACTTGCTTAAACAAATCAAACGGTGTTGTGTTCCACGGCAAAGCACAATGATTGGTTCAAATCAGTGACTCACTAATTCTATATGGTAGCTGTGCCCCTTTTTTGGTATACTGACATCTCGCTCGTCTGACATCAGCAGAAATCCCCCTTCTGGTGCGGAAGGCCTATGTTTTAGGATACACACTAAAGGAAAACGGTCTTGTGATCTGTTTCAGCCTATGAGGAGCTGTGCCCCGAGGAGAGGGACGAGCTGTCCAACATTCGGCGAAGGAAGAAAGAGCTGCTTGACGATATCGAGGTACCCAAACCCCATTCATTAACAATACATATTTTCTTTTGAAATGTCTTCCAAATTATTTGCTCCACCCCACACTTCTGGCACAATGTTCCCACTGTACACTGTCTAGTGTATCAAATCATCACTTATCTTTGAATAAAATGACAAATTACTGCGTTCTGCCTCCTTAGTAGACCTTATTATTTTAAGTTCTCCTGTTCGCCTCATGGCTAAGTTCAAGTGTAATACAAATTAGCACTACACCACAAATATGTTTGTTTAAGCAAGCGTAGATACATTATGGCCTATGATAAATTAAACAGTAATGTGCCTTGTCCTAAACTTTGTGTAGGCGGTGGAATTTATGCCATTACTGTGTTATTTGATATTCAAAAAATACTGTGTGTTCTCTAAAATGAAAAACTTAAGTAATAAACTAGGATAGCATGTCTGCTTGCTGATATTTTTAGATTGAATATTATCATTGCCCTGAGTATGATGCTGTAGACTGAAGGCTGTATAGTTATTATCTCACTATGCAGCTTTTCCTGTGGTGCTTGAGAGGAAAAAATTGCTGTTGCTGTATTTTCAATATGCTACCAGATCAAATCTTTAAGACGTAAGACAAGAAATGAAATTGCATTTTAACAAAACGCGACCGGACGGACTGATGGATTTGTGTTCCATTGTCCTTTTGGCGTTGCAGAGGTTGAAGTTCGAGATCGCCGAAGTCATGACAGAAATCGAGCAGCTGACCTGCATCGGGGAGAGGTGAGCGAACTTTGACTGTCGTCTGTCTTTGTCTCTCTCCGTCTCTCGCTCCCGCCCCCCCCCCCCCCCCCCCCTCCTCCTCTCTCGCACCCCCCCCTCCCCACTCTCTCGCCCCCCACCCCTCTCTCTCGCACCTCATCGCCCCTCCCTTTGTATTTAGTGCTCTATAAAAGGCCATATTGAGTCTGCTGAAAGGTGCGGCGTGTCGGCCTTTTCTCCAGCCGCTAAGCCCTTTAATCACGCCGGCGCTTCACAGAATCCCACCTGCTCCTGCTGCCAGCCGCCGCATTGTGTGCCGAGCGCGCGGCGGATGGCGTGTCTCTGCTTAGCGCTCGTATTTATGGCGCGTCAGACGTGCCGATTAGAGGATGAATGCAGAATGCAGAGCGCCAGACTCCTGATCATGTCTGACTGCGGCAGCCTGTGCTGCAACAAGGCCTGGAAACTAACGTTAATAAATACTTTTTTTTAAAAATGTGTGTGTATCCACACACACACACACACACATATACAGTATATTTTAATGGTCTATTTATGCTTACTTCAGCTGTAGTTTGAGAAAAACCCAGCCAAATCCACTGTGTCTCTTTATTGAGGATGATCAGTTATGGGCCATTGTGGCTGTTCTTTCTGTGTTTCGCCATAACGGAGAAACAAACGTTTTCTCAATGTTCGTGTTGCAGCAAATCCTCGCAGAGGAACAAACAGATCGCAGTGGGGAGGAAGAAGTTCAACATGGATCCTAAAAAGGTGAGGTACATCCCTTTGTTCACTTTCCCACAGGGATGAAATGTAACGCGCCGTGTTGTTCATTTATGGGAGGAATGTGTGAGAAAAACATTCCGATTCCTCAGTTCAATACCACGCCTGCGTCACATTAAACACGAGGATGCAATAATGTTTGATGATGAGAACAGGTCATTCAGCATCTAAGCTCATCATTTGACTGCAGACAAAAGAGTATTCGGCACAGCTTCAGGCCTCTAGTACATGTATACTACATTGCACTGCATACAAACTGTTCCATACGTTGACAGTAAGAGACATTGACAATGTGCTGTACTATCTTCTAATGTATCTTCTAGGATTGACTTTATTCATCTCATTTTCAATTAAAAAACCCATAATGTCCCCTCCCCCATATCCCCGCCCCCAGAGAATCATATCAGGCGCATAAAATGGCAGAGCCTAATCCAATAATCCAACTGTAGCTTTAGGCATGTCTCGAGGTAAACAGTAAAGGTTTAGTGTTAATTCAACTCTACCAACTCTGTATATGTGTCAAATGTACGTTACCAGAGTAAATTCTGCTCGATCAGAGTTAAAGGGATAGTTCGGTATTTTGGACATAATGTCTCAATTACGACTTACCCATGATGTAGTTGATTGATGGAAACCATTTTCAGCTAATTCCATGCTGTCCCTTCTTTTGGACATACACACGTTGCTAATGCTAGCGCAACTCTATGGCAACCGGTAGCATCCACTACCAAATGCACTTAAACACTCCACAGTGTTTTATTTGCTTTGGGTGCACTGTGGAGTGTTTAAGTGCGTTTGGTAGTGGATGCTACCGGTTGCCATAGAGTTGCGTTAGCATTAGCAACGTGTGTATGTCCAAAAGAAGGGACAGCATGGAATTAGCTGAAAATGGTTTCCATCAATCAACTACATCATGGGTAAGTCGTAATTGAGACATTATGTCCAAAATTCCGAACTATCCCTTTAATTTAACACTGAATACTTAATAGCTGTGTTATGTAAATCGACAGGATCACTACCGTTAAGCCGAATCTGTGGGAACATAAATGTGGTATTCAAGTATTTCTGAGATGCACCCTGGGGCTCTGTTTATTTGTTAATCTCTGTCTGCAGCTGCGGACTGCTGTCACTCCAAACAGCTCTTATGCAGTAATCACCTCTAAGGGAGATAATTACCTGAGTGCCGAAACACTGGCCGCACTTTTTAGGAAGCGCTTTGCTATAAAGCATTCTGCAGTCACTACTAAGCTCCACGTAATGGCTCCAGAATGCTTTGTGATTATTTGAACAGATATAGCCATTGTTATATCAGTTGTGATGTATAGAAACAACGTGGTATTTCACGGAAAGTCAGTAAACAAAAACAAACAATCTGACAGTACTGTATTATAATTGCTTCCATTTTGTAGAAATAACTTGCAGAAAAGCCATGTTGGGACTGTTCACCAGCAGCTACGCCTGTACTCGTCGTTTAAAAAAGATTCTGTAATATTGTCAAAGAACACTTGCTCACCTGAAAAGGTATATCAAGGTGTGGGTTTATTTGTTGTTTTATATAAGTCTCTTCTCTATTCCCCATCTCATTCTCGTCTTTCTGTACAATTGAATCTTATTCCAGTGCCACTTCACAATTGTAAATGTTTCTGATTTTATGGTGAGCCCTATGGTGATTGTATGGCCAAACCTCTGGCCGTGAGGTCAAAGGTGAAACCCCTGGGTCAGGGGTGAAAGGTGAAAGGGCTGTGAGCAGACTGTGTTTTGCTTGCGTTTCCCCACCAGGGCATCCAGTTTCTCCTGGAGAACGACCTCCTGCAGCAAACCCCTGAAGACATCGCTCAGTTCCTCTACAAAGGGGAGGGGCTGAACAAAACGGTCATCGGCGACTACCTGGGGGAGCGGTGAGCATCGTGCTTCTGCTCTCCTGCTAAAAAAAAAAAGAGTCTTTCACAAGTAACGAGAGAACGTTGAGTTCTTGTTTTATTCCCCCTTCCGTGAGGTCCCACAGCCTCATCACACACAATAAAACCAGGGTCACCTATGCTTCAGGAAATTAAGCCTGGATTTTTACCAAACAAAACATGGAACAGTCCAGACTGCGGTAAAAGCAGTCTCTCTGACACGTGTTTCTTATCTCTCGGGAGCTAACGTTCGCTAACGGCGACCTCAAACCGCTTTTCCCAGGGCTCTAGTCTTGGTCTGAGCTTGTACTGAGGAGCTGGGGACTATCAGCCAATCACATCGTCTCCAGCTGTCAGTGCGCAGTTAAAGCGGCAGCTGTCACACGCGTGTGAATGCTGCTCTGCACCTGCAAAAGCGCCAACACAAAAGGCATTCAGAAACGCAAGTCAGTCAATGCAGAGTGACTCTCTAACAGCAAATCTAAATATTATTATAAGCCCTGATATTATTAGTCGGTCATTTGCTAGTTGGTAAACTGTTTTTAAAAAAAAATTTCTTTCTCAACGAGTTCAAGATCAAGTTGTTTGTGGGAGGAAGACGACAAGTAAATACAAAGCTTTTTAAAATGTCACATTATCCTCATTTATAAATACACAGTAGCCATAGTACACTACAGTAACACTTACGTACAGTAACACCAACACCCCGCGCACCACAAACCGAACCACCCAGAGAACGGAGCGAGCCCTGACCTACAGACTGCCTTTGTGCTTAATTCCCTAACAGCAGCTGTGGAGTGGGTAAACCTGGGTGGGGCAGGTAGGATTGAATAATTATAGGTAACCTTGTGTAGGGGAGGAACAACAGTCTGTCATTGCACAGTAACTATAGGCTTTAGATTTAGGGGAGAGGGGGAGAGGAGAGGATGAGAGGGGGAGGGGGTGGGGGGGGGGGGGGGGGGGCAGGTCCTTGTTCACCAGCCGCTGAGCGACAGAAAAAAAAAAGATTCAGTTTGTTCCTCCTTTCTCACGCCCCGTTCAGTTTTACGGCTTTATTTTATGAACTGATAGCATGTGTGCATTTACTGATAAGGCCTACTGTATATTAGCATGGTAACAGAGACCAATCTGAACAAGCCATTTGCGTGTTGATTTAACAGTACGTGTGTACATGCAGACTAAATACACATGTGTGTATTTATTAAGATATTTCAGACCAGCCGCACGATCTAACAGCTGTTCAGTTTGTCTTTAACTTCAGGGAACAGATTTAATTTATTTAACTTGCACCCCATAATGAGCTCTGAAGGGTAATTATTAACTGAAAACGTTTCTCTTTAAAGGGTAACTTTGTTTTTTTTTTAACTGGACCTATTTTTCCAAACTATTACCACCACGCTGTTGGGTATTGATAATAATTTTATCACATATTTCTTTGCGGAGCTTTGATCACCCTGAGAACCACTCCACTCTGCTTTGCAATGCATCCTAATGGGGCAAACGAACCTTGATATGCCTTCTAAATGCGGTTTTCCACAAAATAAAAGCTCGATTAACATGTACAAATGTCTTTGACAGTTCATTGACAGGTCTTCACTAGCTAGACTAGAGCCAAAAATAAGTGAACGTACAACTCGGCGAGTCAAGCTGACAGGCATAGCTTACGCTAACAGAGGTGAAATGAACCGCCGAATTGGAGCTAGCTAGCTAGCTAGATTAGCCTAGTTACATAGAATCTCAGCTGCATTACCTCAGCCATCTGTATTCCTGCAACCCTAGCCTCTACAACCCTGGCTGCAAACACGATAGTCGGTCAAGCAGAGGTACTTTACTGGTGTAGTCTAGCCTGGGTAATTTGTAGTGCAACCAGTCTAAGTCTGTTTTTGTCATGCAAAGGAAGACAATGAAAACTGCGCTGTGTACTTCTACTCATGTTGTTATCACAATGTGTAAAGGACCATCACCATCCGGATTCCAGATCACAAAACGTCCTTATAGAAAATGACAAAAATGAGTCCCCTTCAGGCTATGCAGTTATTTTTTGAGGGAGGATATTTTATGGATATTTTTAAGGCTCGTTTGCATGGCCCCGTTAGAATGCAGTGCGAAGCAGGGTGGAGTGGTTCTCGGGGTGGCCAAAGCTCTGCAAAGAAAGATGTGACAAAATTATTATCGATACGCATCAGCACGGTGGAAATAGTCTGGAAAAATAGGCCCAAGTTGAAAAAAAAGAATAAAAAAATTTACAATTTAAGAAGCCAAAAAGAAAGAAAAATAGAATGTTTGTTGGAATGAGTTACGAGACGCTGTGGATAGACTGAATTTGGCCCTTATCACTGATCCCTCTAAGCTTGCATCACTGTAACCTCTCTCTCCTGCAGGGACGATTTCAACATTAAAGTCCTGCAGGCGTTTGTGGAGCTGCATGAGTTTGCAGACCTCAACCTGGTGCAGGCCTTAAGGTGAGATACTGGAGTTTTTCAATTGCAATTCATTTCTTGAATTGGCTGTAATGAACTAGAATTGACCCTGACCCTGAGAGATAAATAGACACATTGACATAAATGCATAAAAATACATATTGTGCAGCTTGTCATTTTAAAAGAAATATCCAATGGGTAAAGCGTATTCTCTCTCTACCTCTACATCTTTCCTTCCCTCTCTCTGTCCCGCTCCCTCTCTTTCTTTTTCCCTGTATCTTTTTATGTCTCAGGCAGTTCCTGTGGAGTTTCAGGCTCCCAGGTGAAGCGCAGAAGATTGACAGGATGATGGAGGCCTTCGCCTCGCGGTACTGCCAGTGCAACCCGGGAGTCTTCCAGTCCACAGGTACGGCATGGGGCGGGGCCAAAGGAAATGAGGGGCGGGGCCAGATTAAAGGGTAAAATGGAAAGTGTCCTGGGGAAAATTAAACAGCAGGACACCTATAGCTCTATTTTCTGGCGAAGTGGCATCATGGATTTTCACGTGCCAGATCCCATCAATTTTAGTCCACACACCACCTCACCACCCTGGTTTATATCTAATATGGCCCTGTGGCTATTCAGCTGATTAGTATTTTTCTTGTCTCAGATCAGATGCAATTGATCAGGAGTCCTGAGTAATGACTGCGACCTCTATAGATGAATCACCACACTGTCTGCGGTCTTTATCTGAGCCACTGAAATTGGGTCACAGGTGATTGTGAGGACACGTTCCAGCGCACGTATGATCCGTGTTTTCATGCGTTTCTCCACAGACACATGTTACGTGCTCTCCTTCGCCATCATCATGCTGAACACCAGTCTGCACAACCCCAACGTGCGCGACAAGCCACTGGTGGAGCGCTTTATCTCCATGAACAGGGGCATTAACGAGGGCGGCGACCTTCCCGAAGAGCTGCTCCGGGTACGAGCCACGCCCCCTGGGGAACACCCAGGCCATGCCCCAATTTCACTGACAGAGAACAGGGAACACACACATCATGACGTGGTGCTCAGCATGTGAATATATTGAATGCATTATTCGGTCACTGAAGCCCTTCAGGATAATTGTGCATTTAGCATGTATCTAGAATGCAGTGTGTAGTGTACAGGGCTTTGGCTATCTGCTATCTGTTTTTTTAATGAGTGTTTTCTCTACTCCCGATAAAGACTGGCACGGCTGTGGTTTTAAGCCTCTTGGCCAGGGTGCGATTGCAAATGAGCGCTGGTTCTCGACTCGCCTTCCTGTGTAAAGACTTTGTTTTCTTTCCTTTGAACAGAATCTATATGAAAGCATCAAGAACGAGCCTTTCAAGATCCCGGAGGACGACGGAAACGACCTGACGCACACCTTCTTCAACCCCGACAGAGAGGGCTGGCTGCTGAAACTGGGTGAGTCGGGAGGGGGGGGGGGGCACCTCGAGGACCAGACGGGGGGGGGACCCCAAAGTCCCAAAGTTGGGCGGCTCGCCCCGTTAAGGCGCTGTTCCGCCGCGGCCTCTGTGCCCCTCGGTCTGATACCGAACACGGACCGCGCCAGCGCCGGCTGTGGCCGACAGCCCTGCGGGGCGGGAGGGATTCGGTAGGTGCTACGACCGCGCCTCATTGCGCGTCAGTGCGCGGTCGTCTGCCACAGTGACCGCGCAGCTCAACCGGACTGCGGAGTGAAGAGAAGCCACGGCTGGCAGAAGGTGCATCAGAGGAGGGCGCCATCTTGTCTGTGCTGTAGTGACCCGATGGAGGACATTAAAGGGATGAGTACGAGGGACAGAGGGAGGGTTTCAGGCGGCAGTTTGTTCCCAATTCATTTTCATTCTGTAGGTGACCCGGTGAGCCCCCATCACCTCTGGCAGTTCGAGTTTTCCATTGCTCCCGTTTATACTAATCGAGCAAACACAGAATCTGGGCCCACCACCTAATTACCTGCTTAGTGCGCTTTCGGTCCGTAACCCCCCACACACACACACACACACACACACTCTCCCTCTCTCACTCTCTACATGCTGGCCGGGCCAAGACCAACACATTCCAGCTGCCGTATGTAACGTCTCTCTGGCTCCGTCAAACCCACTGTATTTATGAGGAACGCCGTTAGCTTAAGGCACAGAGGAGCTCTGAGCTCTGCGCTGCTTTCCTCTCTTTGTAGGCATTTCAAGCCCCGTCGTTTTAAATCTACTTTTATTATTTATTTTCTTGGCAGTTTCCCCTGTATGGAAAGTAACCTACAGAGTGTGTGTGTGTGTTAATACAGGCAGGTATTTATAAACAGGTACTCTACAGCCGGCGGCTCAGGCAGAGGCACTTCCCTCAAAGGAGAATCTGCACAGTCTCCCTGAGTTATAGGCCCCTCGCCACTAAACTTCGAAGCCGCTGTATTAATTGGGCGTGCCACAAATGAAAGCTGAACAATAGCACGCAGGATTCATGGGTGAGGAAAAGTGCGAGAAAGTGGAGCCTGTTGTTTATTTTTGTCTGTTTTATTTGGGTCTCACTTCTCAAGCATTGTGTGTGTTTTTAATCAAGGTGGAATTAAATTGTGGTTTAGTAACAAACTCTGAAACAGTCAGCATATTTGTGCATTTCCTGTCCTTGCATCAGTCCAAAAACAAAAGACTTAAGTAAAAAAAAAAAAGAAAAGTTAGGGAGAAACTGCTTTGGGCCGTTTGGGGAGAAAAATCTGGTGAGAAAAAAATGAGTGAAATAAGTAAAAGCATCTGCTATCGTGGGTCAGTTCTCCGTTCCTGCTCATATTTCTCCTCCCTTTGGGCCACTATGTGACCGTAGTGGTTCACCAAGTCATACGGCTACATGTGGCGGTAACAAGCCCTGCAGCCACTGCATGACTCAGCTCAGGCTGACTTTACCCAGCATGCCTCTGTGCCACACATTTTTCTTATTAATTCGCTTCAACGATGGCGAATGAGGCTTTTTAATTTCGGCCCATCTGATACGTCTCTGCGGGAACACTGTAGCCCTTGGCGACACTCTTTTCTGGGTAATTAAGCCGGGGCACCACGCTGACATCCCAGCCCCCCTCCCGGGATTGTTTCCCTGTGCTTCCAAGAGTTCCGCAGGGCCCGCAAATCGCGCCTTCACTTCCTTCCTCATGCGCCTGCACTTCCGGACTCACTATCGCCGCCCTGTCTTGTTCTTTCTCTGGCGAGATCATCGGTGATTCCTGACATCTCGTTCCCATCCTGCAGGGGGAAGAGTGAAGACATGGAAACGCCGGTGGTTCATCCTGACCGACAACTGCCTGTATTACTTTGAGTACACTACAGTACGTTCCTGTTTACTCTGCTTTCAATAAGACCCAAACTGACTAACACTTCTACATGTTTCACCTTAAATTGTAATTACCGTATGCACTATCACAGTCTCTGCATCGGCACTGAAGGTTCACCTATGCATTGTGGTCATAATGTGAGGGAATTAGTTTGTGTGTGTGTGTGTGTGTGTGCGTGCATGTATCAATGTGAACGTATGTGTGTGTGTGTGTGTGTGTGTGTGTGTGTGTGTGTGTGTGCTCTCTCCTCATGTTTGTCTGCGGTCCCACTCTCAGGATAAGGAGCCGCGGGGAATCATCCCTCTGGAGAACCTGAGCATCAGAGAGGTGGAGGAGCCCAGGAAACCTGTAAACACCTTATCACATTATTATTATTATTATTATTATTATTATTATTATTAGTGTTATTAATATTACTACTATTATTATTATTATTATTATTATTATTATTATTATTATTATTATTATTATTATTACTATTACTATTATTATTATTATTATTATTGTTATTATTGTTGTTGTTGTTGTTATTATTAGGTAAATTGATTCCATAATGACTATGAAGCATAGAGTGTAAATGAAGCAGATCAGTATTTTCTACATGGGCTTGTCTTGCTGCATTCTCCTGCAGAACTGCTTTGAGCTGTATAACCCGGGTCATAAGGGTCAGGTGATCAAAGCGTGTAAGACGGAGGCTGACGGGCGAGTGGTTGAAGGGAATCACGTGGTCTACAGAATCTCCGCCCCCACGCCAGAGGAGAAGGAGGAGTGGATCAAGTCCATCAAGTAAGGAGGGGGGAGGGCCTCCAACTGCCACGCCTCCCTTAACCAGGGGCTTGCCCGGGATTTTACGTTTGGGGGTGTCATGTGGGGGGCAGAGGTGTTAACGCACGTGCGAATGCGTGAGTGAGTGTATGTAGCTGTGTATTCATGTCGTTTAACACACTCTACTCAACTGCTTCATCTTAAGACCCCGGAGGGATTCTCACAGATCGTGGTCATTGATTCTGACAAATTGATTCCAGCCAACAGTACTGTACGCTTCTAAACAGAGGTCTCACGGATTAAGTTAATATCAGGAGTCACTTTCATAAAAGTGTCGACATGACCAGTGGCCACTTATTTGTGGCCGGCAGACATTGCGGGTTTAAGAAGCACCGATGTGTGATCTTTAGCCTTCTCTTGTGTCTCCCAAGATGCTAGGACAGAAAAAGGACTTTTATGGTGCCGTTTGTGTGATAAGACAGCCAGGCTGTGAGTTATCTCTCACTCGGAGGGGTCAGACCACAAAATTCTGCTGAATAAATACAAATAAAAAATATAAAATAAAAAATCCAACAACAAACCGCTCTGTACAACAGAATTTGGCATGCTCTGCATCTTTGTGATAGCTTCTGGATCTTGGGGTTATTTAGCAGAATGTTAAACATGCTGTTAACCAAGACAAAAGCTATTCTTACAGCGTAAGAGAAAAAGAAGCACCTTTTCAGTAGTTGGGCTTGGGCATGATGTATCTCGTGTGTGTGTGTGTGTGTGTGTGTGTGTGTGTGTGTGTGTGTGTGTGTGTGTGTGTGTGTGTGTGTGTGTGTGTGTGTGTGTGTGTGTGTGTGTGTGTGTGTGTGTGTGTGTGTGTGTGTGTGTGTGTGTGTGTGTGTGTGTGTGTGTGTGTGTGTGTGTGTGGAGGAGAATAGGAGATGCAGGTTGGTTCCTCTTTCACCACAGAGGGACAAGGCTATGTGCTTCAGGTGTGTGAGGGTTGTTTGAAGGACTGCTTCAGTGCTCTGAAAAAAATAACTGAATGACTGAGGCCTCACCGTTTTATGCTGTTTCAGTACAATTATGAGGGAAAGCACAATGCAGATTCCTTACATTACCTTTAATGTGAGGAGACAAATCAGGTTGGGAACAATTTTTGTTACGTGTATGCATTGCATTTCATAATTATTTAATTTCACGAGGTACCAAGGACAGCTAAACATTTTCTCACATCACTGCTCCAATATAGTAAATCACTATAAGTGAGACTGTTTTTGTGGCGGGGTGGTTGATATAGTTGTACTCAGACGTCCTCTCAAGTTGTCAGACTCACACTCTCTCCTTTTCTGTGGTGTGTGATGACAGCTTCTCCTTCGTGTGAATGCACTATCCAGAATGCGCCTTATGCTGCGCTGTTATACCGTAAAGGAACAGGGGGTGTCCATAGCTGTGTGGAGCTGTCTCCGTACCCCGCCCACCCCACACATAGCGTGCTCGCAACACTGCAAAAACCAAATCTTAACAAGCATTTTAATCTTATATTTAGAATCTTATCTGCCAGTGGGGTGAGATAGGTTTACTCATTTCAAGATTTTCCAGTGAGGTAAGATAATTTCACTTGTCAAGTAAAAAGTAACATAAAACGTGCTAATATTTTCCACTTTTGAGAAAAAAATAAGATTATAAGTCTCATTACAAGACTAAATCACTTGTTAAGGCAGACATTTTTTTCAGTGAAGCCACTCTCAACGCCTCGGTTTTCAGTGTGGGAAAAAGAGTGATTATCCACTACCCCCCCCCCCCCCCCACGGGGTGGAAAAACACAGCCGACCACAGCAGCAGGCTCTGCTCTTAGACTGCCACACCGCAGTGATACCACAACAAACCACACCACACCGCAGTGATACCACAACAAACCACACCGTACCACACCACAACACAACACAGTGATACCACAACAAACCACACCACACCGCAGTGATACCACAACAAACCACACCGTACCACACCACAACACAACACAGTGATACCACAACAAACCACACCACACCGCAGTGATACCACAACAAACCACACCGCACCGCACCACAACACAACACAGTGATACCACACCACACTGCACCGATATCACACTGCACCACACAACTGCCAGTGTTTGTGTGTGTGTGTGTGTGTGTGTGTTTGTGTGTGCGGAGAGGAAGGATTCGTTTTTCTGTAGCATTTTGAGAAATGCACGGTGGTTTCTAAAACTGTTTAAGCAACTATCAAAACATTGGAACAAAATACTCAAAGGATGTCTTTTGAAAGCCAGACTGGAATGAATGGAATGAAACATATCCACTTTCCCTCTTTTGTGCACGAGCGCTAATGTGAATTTCGTCCGTGAAAATTCCCTCTCTGGCGTCGGCGTCATTCTTTCAGTCGACTCTTGCGTTTAGATAAAGTGCATGCATGAAATCAGCCAGGTCCTGTATATTTTGTTTGATAATTGTACGTAAACTTGCATGGATCTGAGGGGCAATGGAAGGTGCGCACGGCATTGCCGTAGAGCAGGGACTGGATAAATTCCACAGAAACTCGCAGGAAGAATCTTTAGAAACCATGGAAACCAAACTGGGTCACAGGATATACATTTTCCCTCTTATTTTGATCTAGTTGGATTGGGGGGTTTACATGACTGCACGCAGCTGTATTTCCACATCAAAGATGTCGGGAGTTTTAATCTCCTCCCTGCATACTGTAAGCACTAATTATTTATTTAATTAATCTTTTTAATTCTCTCGTTTTTCCAGAGCGAGCATCAGCAGGGATCCATTCTATGACATGCTAGCCACCAGGAAACGAAGGGTCGCAAACAAGAAATGAGGCACCGCTCCACCCTGGGTGTTGTGCAGGCTGGCAGCAATCGCGGGACCGTTTTTTCGAAGGTTTCTCCCCCGCGGAAACACTCCAAAGCGCGCGGTTGCCGATAGGCCCACGGGACCGAATTGGAAGCTGGAGATATTGCGCAACGCGGCACTTCCTTTTCCGATAAATTATTTTGTGTATATGCATCACTGTTGGTGTCCACCCCCATGCATTGTGATACTCACTGTGTTCACATTGCCTGAGTAACACCACCCCCATGCGTTGTGATACTCACTGTGTTCACATTGCCTGAGTAACACCACCCCCATGCGTTGTGATACTCACTGTGTTCACATTGCCTGAGTAACACCACCCCCATGCGTTGTGATACTCACTGTGTTCACCTTGCCTGAGTAACACCACCCCCATGCGTTGTGATACTCACTGTGTTCACCTTGCCTGAGTAACACCACCCCCATGCGTTGTGATACTCACTGTGTTCACCTTGCCTGAGTAACACCACCCCCATGCGTTGTGATACTCACTGTGTTCACCTTGCCTGAGTAACACCACCCCCATGCGTTGTGATACTCACTGTGTTCACCTTGCCTGAGTAACACCACCCCCATGCGTTGTGATACTCACTGTGTTCACCTTGCCTGAGTAACACCACCCCCATGCGTTGTGATACTCACTGTGTTCACCTTGCCTGAGTAACACCACCCCCATGCGTTGTGATACTCACTGTGTTCACCTTGCCTGAGTAACACCACCCCCATGCGTTGTGATACTCACTGTGTTCACCTTGCCTGAGTAACACACAGGGATCCCCTTTGCAGGGATGTCCTGTCCAGGGCTTGTTGTTCCCGGTTGTCTGGGTCCAGGTGGCACGTTTCGAGATGCCCTTTGAGGTTGTCACAGAAAGCTTCTTCTAACCTCCTGGGGCAGACATGCTCACACAGGCAAACACACCAAGTAGTTTCAGATTTGAAGTACAAAACTAGGTAAGTGCTCAAAGGTCATAAGCAGCGTTAAAATGGTCAACCTGACACAGACAGGAAGCAGCCAGAACTGTGGCCGTGTCCGAATCAGCACTCTTCCACACTGTTGAGTAGCCTTGGTGAGTAGATAGGATGAGAAAGTCGTTGATCAGGCGAACATTTTTCAAATTGCAGTATACTTGAAACACCCGGATGACACACTTACTTCCGGGGTTTTGCTGAGTACATTCGGGAGCACACTTTTCATGAAGTACACGAACATTTTGGTCGCATAAATATGACGTGAAGCTTCGTTTAAAAGAAAAAAATGAGGCGCAGCTTCGCTGACGTTTTCCTTCAAATACAACAAAAACAACACGTGACATGGCAGCGCAAGGATGGGGTGCAGGGTTGCCAGATCTTGCAAGACTTTCCAGCCAAATGGCGACTCAAAACTAGCCCAAATTATATTTTTAACCTAAACAAACATATTTTAAATAGAAATCATCATATTTTTACTTTTTAAAATAAGTGCGTGCTTTGCAACTTTTCATTTTTACCCATGACTGCACTTTGAAAGTATCCCAATTTAGCTGTAAAACCATGGACATGGCAACACTGGTGGGACGTCTTATGACCACTTCCACAGTGTGGTTGGAAAATAGTATGGCGGATATTGTTTTCGCGGACTGCTGAACTGTGCACATTTAAACAGCACACTTCTGCCAGTGCACTGTACACAGGAGACAGGGCGCAGTAGATAGAGCTCTGATTCGGACACAGCCTGTGACTCTTGTTCTTCACCTGTGTCACGTGACTCCGAATAGCCAATCATGCAGAGAGAATCCACCTAATCTTTTATTCTTCCAAGTCCCGCAAAAGCAAAAACTATGCTATAAATGCTAAAATATGACATTTAAAATCCTAAGAAAAATATTTTAAATATGTCAAAATATTCTATATGCTACAGAGTGTATTAACGCTGTATAAATTATTATCATTTTCATATATGTAAGTCTATGCATATAGTGGATTGTATATTCTACAATAAATGAAAACATTGGCATAATGATTTATAAGTATATTTGTAAATATTTTGTGTATTTTGACATATTAAATGTCTTCCTTACATTTTGCAATTCATATTTTACTATTATAGCTATGTATATATACTGGCACACATGCTTAGCCTATTCATTTTCTTTGTTAATCTATTATTACAGAATCTAAAGTTGGTCCATAACATTTTTTTAAAAATAGCTTAACATTAAATCAGCTGGACTGATTGCATGTAGCCTGTGGTTTAATTGAAATGTGGGAAATCATATTTTTATGACTCAGTGAAGGGTGAGGTCCCAGTCAGTTTAAGCTTTTCTTTGTAGGACTTCAATGCAGGAGACAGGTATTTATATGTCATGTGATCCCCATGTGTTTGTTTGTGTTTAGGTTTCCGTAATATGTAAGCACAGATTCTTTGAACTCACCAGATTCTCAGCTCCTGTATTTTTTCCATCCTGTCTGCTTCTTTACAACAGGAGTTTCTGGTTTATAACTAAGTTTCCAAAGCTATATTCCAGCAAAAATAGTATATTCCAATATGTTCAGAAGATGCATAACATTGGAATATTTTGGCTTCAGCAGTTAGTAGGACAGGAGTTTCAATTTTAAGAATACAGAGCTGAATATCTAGTGCGTCTATAAAATGTGTGATGTAAAGAACATGGTCTACCTGTCTGCTTTGAATTTGAGCTACAGTCCCAACAGCCAATTGCATTTGTATTTATTTTCTTCGTGCAGTTGCAAAAAAGAAATTCTGATTGTCAATGTTAAACGTAGTTAAGTTATGTGTAAATAATGTATAAAGATAGCATTTTTTTCTTGATGTTTGTACAATTTACAGCATGTAAAACCTTATGGCTATGTCATACATCAATAAAAGTGATGGATACTGTATGTCTCTGCAGTAAAACTATTAATTCTGTGCATAGTGTAAGACAGTGGTATTCACTCTTACTTATTGAGAGCCACCGGATGTGTAGGTTTTCTATTTCCACATTAAAACAGCAACCATTTCAGACCCAAGAAACCAGGTGAGGTGATTTAAATGTGCAATCAACTGCTTGACTTGATCGATCAAGTGTTGAGTGACAATGAAAACCAACACGTCCTGCCATTCTCCAATGGCAAAGGTGAATACCACTGGTTGAGGAGAATCTTAAAAATTATGTCAAGATGCAGGATATTGATGAGGACAAAGCCATTTAAGTTTAACATGTGATTGCAAAATAAAAGCCCTGGCCCAGGGCAGACTCTTATCTTGAAATGCCTTGTGGGGCAGTAATTACACTTTTAAAAAAATGATATTTGTGTAATGGTTGTATCTCTGAAAAATAAAATTATGAATGAACAAATAATGCATAAATATTTAGACATGTATGTGTATAAACTTTACATGATGAAAAATTAAATCAGTTATTTGTTTACCAGTAATAGAGTGTTGAACTGTTTCTTGGATCTTTCCTTGGTGGCAGTTTTGGGAAAACAGCATCATGAAAATGTGCTAAATTACATGTTAAATACTTCATATAACTTGAAAAACATAGCTACAAAAAAAGAGTATTCAAATGCAATAAGCTGGATATGGACAGATTAGTGTAGTTTAAATATAGCCTACTCAGTGACCTATTTCTTCTTTATTCAAGGACGCAATTCACCACGTTACTCATTAATATTCATATTTTGATAAATTAGCCTAATGAGCATTCACAACAGCTGCACACACAAGTTTGAAGCACATGCAGAAGAGCTCATGGATATTATGTGGCCTAGCTTAGGCTATATGTGTTATCTTTTTTTGTTTGTTCTTTTTTTTTTTGTAAAATTTGAAGTAGCCTACAACATCAATGTTTCAAAACAACCAACAATTATCTACAGGCCTACATGATAAACAGTTTGCTTAATATTCAATGGTGAATGATAGGCTAATGATAAGATAATGATAGCTAATCCTAAATAAGGTTAAAAAAGAACTAGACAAATACTAAAATTCAACAACAATAATAATAATAATATTGAAAGACATAAAATTAAATAACCACTAGAAGTAGACATTAAGACATATCCTACAGCTGCTAATTTTATAATCTAAAAGTGCATGGTTTTTTTAAGCATATTTAGATTTCATTAGTTTTAGGGATCTGTAGTTCTTTATAATAATATATAAAAGTGTAATCTTGGTTTACGATTAATAATGGATGATAAAGTGTTTGCGGATTTCCTTAGCGCACTAAGGGCTTGATTTACATTTAGCGAGTGCAAAACCTTTTAGCACACGCAAAACCAATAACATGACCAATGATTGGTCATGGTATTTCTTCTACACCAATCATTGGTTTTGTTATTAGTTTTGCGTGTGCTAAAAGGTTTTGCAATCGCTCCTAGCTTGAAAGAACGACCTGTCTGACGCTGAAGCAAAAGTGTCCTTTTGTGTCCGTGACAACGCAGGCCTTGCGTCGCCTCCTTGAAGGTAAAAAACGTTTATCTTACCCACAACACCTGTAGAGTTGAGCTGACGTTTGACGCAGATCTATAGCTATGGAAAACGGGATTCCTGGGTTTTACTTTTAAATAGTCTCGCTCAGACCCTGCAAAGCCATCTATGGTATTTCTCGCTTGTCTAATACGATTAATTTCCCAGTGACAGAAAATGACCCCATATTTCAGGATACACCACTGTTTGTGTCGTGTGCAAGGAAAGGCGATAGGCTACCCTGTCATCTGCTGGCGAAAGAATATGATGCAGTGTAAAGTTAATTATGAAATCTCGAATTTCCTAATGTCTTCATTCAACAGCAGAACGGAAAAAAAACACAATTTATTAGACAGATTAATAAAAAAACAGCAAGAACCATTCCGGACCCACGATGGAGACATAAGGCTTCTCGCACTGAGTGAAGCCCTCATTAACTGTCGCTCTGAGAGATTAATTGAAGCTTGTTTTTATTATCAGCGAAATACACCAGGTTTAATTATCTGTGGTGTCTCGTGTTTATTTGCTTTATTACCTGTGAAATGATCATGCTTCCCTCTATTTGCTGTGTAACGGTTGATTGCTTTGTTAAGGATGATAGTATCACATTTCTTCCTCTCTCAATCGGTAGGGTTTCCGGCGCCTGTCAAACGTTTTTACTGGCTGAAAATGTCGAGAAGGGAACAGGGTTTAAAACCAGTAGGAAGCAGGTTCAAATCCTTGGTGAAACACTAGCATGCTCGGCAACTAAGCATATACCCCGAATGCCTCCTTGAAATGTCCGGCAATGTTGATAATGTACTAAAATAAATCAAGCGACACAGGTGTACACGTTAAAGCATCTTCTAAGCAAATGAGAAAAATGCATTCCTTTATTCACCTTTTGAATTGAGCATTTCATCATCAAAGGGATTGTCATCATGGTTACATTCTACTACATCACCATCATTGCCTGACCCGGATGAAACAAAGCCACCGATTCTAGAGGTAGGCTATGACTCATGAAAATAGCAATTAACTTGAAACTATGCAGTGTTAAGCAGTCATTCAGAAGTTAACTTCACATATTTTGGCCAATTCAATCAAGTCCCAGTACATCTGCAGGAAAACAAATCCAACCTTTCTGACACTGCACAATCCTCCTTTACAAACAGAAGTTTAACCAGAGAATAAATAAAAAAATACAAGATCAACATTTTTTTTTAATTCAAGATTTTTAATAGATTTTAAGAAACCAAAACAAAGAAAAATTGCTTGTATAAGTTACTTCACATACTGCTTCAGAGCAGCAGGTCCCTTTTTTCCTTTGCTGAAACTCGACCGTAGAGCTTGCTTCCGACTTTCAAGAAAACACCACACACAGCAGATATTATGAGGTTAGAGGCACAAGGTGGGGGAAGGATTTTTTATTTTATTTTTTGGGAGGGGGGGGTGACATCTTACTACATTTGAGTTGTATTCAGATCATTGCCCAATGCTGCCATGTTTTTGCTTTGTTGGGCACAGTGTATCAGAGTCACAGGAGAGGGTGGGGAGGGTTTTGGGTACATGTGAGTGTGGTCAGTGCAGAAGGGTGTAGGCTTGGCCAAAGTGACCCAGGTTCTCGCAGGACTTCAGCCACCTCTGGACATTGGGTGGGGCAGAAGGGGCGGAGCCGGACTGGTGCACACAGCAGGCACACACTATGTCGGCCAGGGAGAGCTCTGGCCCCGCCAGCCAAGGGCTCCGCCCCAGAGCCGCGTTGAGCGCACGCAGGACCACCGCCCGCTCCTTGGCCCCGCCCTCAGACAACTGGAAGAGCGCAGTGTCCACCCAGCTGTCTGACAGCGTGGCGGAAGCTGCGTCACAAGGTCCCGGGGCCAGGAGACTGAACAGGAAGCGCGCCACGTTCCCTTCCCCTTCCACCGGGCACATTTTCTGCACAGTGAACTTCATCTGTGTCTTAGGCACTGCAGGGGGAGAGAGAGAGAGAGAGATGGATAGAGGGAGAGGGAAAGAGTGAGAAAGGTGAGAGAGGGAGATGACAAATGGGGGGAAAAGAGGGAGAGAAGAGAAAAAGTGAGAAAGGTGAGAGCAGGGAACGAGGGAGCGCAGAGGAGGATAAGGAGGACAGAAACAGAGTGAGAGATCAAGGGAAACAGTCAGAGGCAGTGACAGAGGGGATAGAGAGCGTGAGGTGGCTACATAATGCAGTGTTTAACTCCAGTAACCACACGGTCATTGTATCCAACAGTACTGCACATTTCAATTTTATATAGAATATTTCCAGAGGCCATTGAAATAAGCAGGCCACTCTGCATTATGCATTATGCGTATGAAATCACAATTAACCTACTTCTAAGAAAAACACTGGAGCCCTGTCTTTTAAGGAAATAAGGCTGTTCAGGACGATGCGTATCAAATTAATTAAACCTGCATTAAACAGAAATAAGTGTTCGTGAAAAACATCCCCAGGCCCTGCAGCACTGCAGTCTTGGCCTCCACAAAATGGTTCCAACTGTAATTGCAGTGCCTTCACAAAGTATTCACCCCCTTTGGATCATATTTTGCTATATTGAAAACTTTCAACATGAAAGGTCAAATTACAGGATATAAATGGATTGTGATTTTTTACTTATCTGTAAAAAAAAAAAAAAAAAAAAAAAAAAAAAAGCATTCTATATGTCAAGGTGAAATAAATGGATATTTTTAGAAAAACATAATGTGGTTCACCCCTTTGTTATAGCAATCCAAAATGAAGTGAAGTGTATCCTAAGACTTAAATTAGATCCAACAGTGTTCATTTTGAAAGATATCAAATTGCAAATTTGATTGTAAATAAGAATTGCAGCGTTTAGTTTAAAAAATGTTTTTGAATAAAAATGTGTACGTTTGCATTACATACATTTTAATTTCATTGTGTGCGTAAAGGGGGAAAATGTGTATTTCAATTGGTTCAAATTTCAATCTGACAGCAAAAACGGGGGGAAAAAACAAAAGGGGTTGAATACTTTCTTACGGCAGTGTATATCTGTCAACTCACTTTCCACAGTAAATTATGTTTAATGGAAAAGTAAACACAGCAAATGTCTCATTTGTTGAAAAAATGGTGCCATTTTAATCCAGACCAAGCCAATGGAGATATGCTGGAAAAGCAGTCAGAATCTGCAGTTCTAGCCTGTGGCTGGAGTCATTGTTGGAATTTCTGGAATGCCACTACACTGCTACACCTGTCTGGCCTAAGCCATGCAAAAATACCTTGAAAACACTTGATACAGAGATTTTTTGTGAGTGTATGTGCCTGTATATACAGTGCTGCTTGAAAGTTTGTGAACTCTACAGGGATGGTCATTACTTTTGTATAAAATATTAAAATAAACTTATAAAATCTTTATCTAAACCCTGTGTAATAAAGACATTCCAAATAAAGGACAGAGACAAAAAAAATTATACATTTTTGGCAGCAATAACTTGGAGTAAACATCTCCTATAGCCACTAATCAGTCTCTAAAACCTGTTTTGGGGGATTTTTGCCCACTCCGCCTTACAGAACTCAGCCAATTGAGTGAGGTTTGAGGGGTGTCTGGCATGAACTGCCTGCTTCAGGTCCTGCCACAGCATTTCAATTGGATTTAGGTCCGGACTTTGACTTGGCCAATCCAAAACACAAATCTTTCTCCTGAGCCATTCTTTGGTAGATTTGCTTGAATGCTTTGGGTTGCTGTCTTGCTGGAAGACCCATGTTCGGCCCAGTTTTAGCTCCTTGACTGATGGCCTGACGTTCTGTTCAAGTATCTCCTGGTATACCTCAGAATTCAGGGTTCCCTTAATGATGTGTAGTCATCCAGGTCCAGAGGAGGAAAAGCATCCCCAGAGCTTGACATTCCCACCACCATGCTTGACTGTTGGGGTAAGGTCCTTTTGGTGGGAGGCAGTGTTGGGTTTTCACCAAACATAGCAGTTTTGATTGTGACCAAAAAGTTAAATTTTGGACTGATCTGTCCAGAGAATGGACTTCCAGAAACCTTCAGGTTTGTCCAGGTGGTCTCTGGCAAAGTTAAGACGGGCAGTTTGGTTCTTTTTTGACAGCAGAGGCTTCTTCCTAGCAACCCTCCCATGAATGCCATTTCGATTCAGTGTTCTTCTTATTCTTGAAGCGTACAGTTACCTGAGATGCAGCAAGGGAGGTCTGCAGATCTGTGGATGTTATGTTTGGGTTGGCTTTTACCCGATTTATTATTGTTCTTGTGGCTCTTGGGGATATTTTTGAAGGGCGTCCACTTCTAGGCCGAGTTGCTGTCATGTTAGTTGGTCTCGGTTTGTAAATTATTTGCCTCACAGTAGACTGATGGAGCTCAAATCTTTTTGAGATTATTTTATAGCCGGATCTCCTTTCCTCTCGGCATTGTGTGTTTTGCATCGACCTGGATGGGTAACACCAAACTGACCAGGTTTCTTATCTGTATTTATCAGAGTCCCCGCCAAACTCTTTCCCAAAGATCTCTCCTTTGATTTGTTCATTTGGTATCCAATTATTTACCCACCTGATTCTACTTACCTACTTGATTTAACTAATTAATCTTGGGGTTCACTTATTTTTGCACCTGCACTAATTCCTTTTTAATTTAGTTTTTCTACTACATGCATGATTTCCTCAAAACCAACATATGGAATTGTCAAATATAAACCTGTTATGTCAGATCAAAAAGACTGGTTCTGATTAAATTAAGATTTCATAGTAAAAACTAAAAAAATCTAGAATTGTACAAGGGGTTCACATACTTTCAAGCAGCACTGCAAACAAACAAACAAACAAACAAACAAACAAACAAACAAACAAACAAACAAACAAACAAACAAACAAACAAACAAACAAACAAACAAACAAACAAACAAACAAACAAACAAACAAACAAACAAACAAACAAACAAACAAACAAACAAACAAACAAACAAACAAACAAACAAACAAACAAACAAACAAACAAACAAACAAACAAACAAACAAACAAACAAACAAACAAACAAACAAACAAACAAACAAACAAACAAACAAACAAACAAACAAACAAACAAACAAACAAACAAACAAACAAACAAACAAACAAACAAACAAACAAACAAACAAACAAACACACACACACACACACACACACACACACACACACACACACACACACACACACACACACACACACACACACACACACACACACACACACACACACACACACACACACACACACACACACACACACACACACACACGACATATCACTGAATCAACCACAGCCTTTTTGTACAAATATACCCAAAATATATCTATGCTGATAAATCTTTCTGGCCTTGTTCTGTACATCAGACCCTCCACCACTATGTGTTATGTCTGCTCTCTCTTACCGTCCTTCCATATGAGCGTGAATCCCAGCTGGAAGTGCTGGCGGGCGAAGCTGTGGGTGTGGCGGGGGCCAAGGCAGGTGAGGAGCTCTGGGGGCACAGCGGGGATGGAGGAGTGCACATGGACGGTGGAGAGGACGCGGTACCTCTGGCACAGCAGGCTGTGCAGGACCAGCAGGGACAGGGGTGGCCGGGAGGGGTGCGCGTTTATCACGATGTCCCTCAGGGCCCCTGGGTCCTGCCATTAAACCAATGATAAGTGTCTTAGTCATTAAGGAAAATATGGAAATGACAGTAGGCGGCGCTGACTTGTATACGTAATTGGCTAAACATTGTCAGCTATGGATGTGATTGAAAAAACTTATTAATATTATTTTTTTTTTTTAAGCCATGCACTGGAAGTTTTTATCCAGCTCTATATTACTGTCAGTGGCCGTGTCCGAATCAGTGCACTTGACTAATATTGAGTATGCCAGTTGAGTATACTTTTTAAAAAAGTACAGTACATGACAATTCTGAAAACTGTTCTTAACATCCCCGGATGATATACTTATTTCCGGGTTTTCACTGAAAATAGTATGGAGGATATTTGTTGCATACTGCATGTCACTAACCAGTTTGCAGTAAGCAGTATACAGTATGCTAGTACACGGTAAACAGGACGCAGTATAGGGCTCTGATTCAGACAGTCAGTGTTTCACAACTCATCCACCAATAAAATGGTCACCAGCTTTTCTCCCCTTGTTTTCTTGCATGGTACTTCAGTCCTCCACCAGCTAGAGGTCACATTAGCCTCTTTGTCAAGCCACTTCTCAAACAATTATCCCATTTGCACAACCTCAATCATCTAAGTTGATAAATTGACATTAATTAAGCACAGATGATGATTGACAGCAAAGTTTACAAGTGACATGTTAAATTCAGTTTGATAACTACCATGAAAATGCTGCATTATTTTAAAATGCTGTCCAGTCAGTTTTTGTTAGAAGCAGCGGGACATGCCCACATTAAAAATTAGAGCAGTTATATAACATTTAACTACACAAAAAAATTAAATCCGTCGGTATGCAGTGTACCAGGTGGATACTGCTTCACTTGTTCGCTCAGAGACATGCCCTTCGTAGCATTTAAACTTCCATCCATGTTCACTTTCCTTCCTCTGACTCTACCCGTATTACAACAAATAGTTTTTTTATAAACGTCTCAATTAGACACTCAATTGTATGATTAGTCACTTGACGATGCCTTTGAAGTGCCTATGGGGACCCCTGGAGGATAACCATTGAAATACAAGTTTAAATCCCTGCAGGTCACACGGTGGAGACAAATTGGTGGCCCTTGCTATAGCCGCCGTGATGAAACCATAATGTTGTGCTGGTAAATGGAAAGGAAGCTGTTTTTTGCCATCCTTTGCAATTCCACTTTTGGAGATACAAGGTTTTGCACAACACCAACAATACTCACTGCACTACACACTGCAGAAACTTGAAACTGTTTCTGAACGTTTACAGAAACTTGTTATACACTGACAGCTCCTTGTGGCCACAATATCTGCCAGAGCCAAATGACATGTGCTCAGTCTACACTGTTTGGGAGGAACAGGACCCTTCCTCATAGTAGAGGGACACTGTCACAATCAGCCATACCGTCTAAGCCAGGGGTGGGCAACTCCAGTCCTGGAGGGCCGCATCCGTTTCTGGATTTCAGACTAACTTCTGCTCTTAATTATTTAATCATTTACGTTAGCTGATATTTTAGCTACATTCCACAATATGAACAGCAGCTGATGAATGTTCTTGTGCCTGTATGCATGCATTTTAGTGTTTTATCGTGGTCTAATCTGCGAGTGAATCTGTTGTTGTGTATGACTAATTAGCTGATTGAAGCAGGGTAAGTGGTGGCAGCATGAACCTGCATACAGACCTGCATGGAGTTGGCCACCCCTGGTCTAAGCTCACCTTGCCCAGGAGAGAGTCCAGATCGGCGGTACCAGTGAGCACGGTTCTGGCGTTGCCCTGCTGGGGGAGGGTGGTAGCGTCCAGGTCCGCGTCAGGTGTAGTTACAGTCTTTGCTAGCCCTTCCACAGCCGCCTTCAGCTCGTACAGCCGCTGCATGATCTCATCCTGCCGAGCCTCGAGTGCCCGCACTGCGGGATCCACTTCTCCGTTCTAAGAGAGGAAGAGAGACGGCAGGGTTATTTTGCTTAATTTAACTGTTCTCGTTCAATCGTGTTTATATAAACAACCGATCTCATATTTGCTACATTTTGACTGCAACATAAAAAAAAATTAAAATACAACGGATTGTTTTTGTCAAACTTTGGCAATACACTGAAACATGTCATGCCACGACTTTGAATTTGAGAGGAGGGGGAGCGGAGGATAGAGGGTTAAGATGGCAGAGAAAGGAGATTGGAAGGAACATGGAAGAGAGAGAGAAAAAAAATCTGTCAAAACGCCAGGTTAAATTTGGCAAGTACAGACCTGGTACCATGCAGGTCCAATTAACAGCAGCTCCTCCTAATTAACTCAATGCTATCACTGACCTAAACTGTCTCTCTCCCTCACTCTCATTTAACACAAAGTTCCATGGCATCTTCCATAACTCCCTGTACTATGAACCACCACTGTTCAAGAACATGTTCTCTTATAGTATAGATTTAACAAGCGAGAGAGAGAGAACGATAACTGACCTGTCTGAAGTCAGAGACTTCTTGTTTCACTGCTCTCTAGCTAGTCTTCATAAAAGGTATGGTACATTATGTTGCGCATTTGTTGAGCACTTTTGGGTGTTAACCGAAAGGCTTCAGGTTTGACAACAACAAAAGCTCGGGGGCAAATATTTAGCAGCAGGTATAACTTGTATATGGCAAGTAGCCTATGCATAATAATACGTTTCTAACTTTGGCGCGTCTACTTTATACTCCGGTCTGTCCGTTTTGCTGGAACCGTTTTTCATATTATATGGTAGTAAAGAAACTGATTAAGATTAAATTATTTCACAAATATAAGGCGAACGTTACAGTTTTTGCCATTTGATAGTGTATAGTAATAAAACGCTACCCCATCTTAAGTGGTGGGATGGGAAAGGTACATTTTCCCATCAATACATGCTAGCTTACACGGTTGCCGTGAACCGTCACTGTCGCGAAGACGCCTTTTTAGCGTCCTGAAAAATCATAGCCAGGATTGCATCAGCCAAAGGTTTGATTGGCTTGGCATTTGGTAGCAAACTAACGAAGATAGCTAACGTTATGCTTGCTATGTAATGCTCGCTATACCAATTCAATTGGTGTCTGTTGAATCCAGCGAGATAACGTTACCTGGCCTCAACGCTCATAACGTTAACAACGAACTGCCTAACTAGCTACAAAATTAAGATTTCCGAACAAATTTGCTTACACTCCGATAGTACTAACACACGAATCATTAAGTTAATGCTGGCTGGTTAGTGGGGCACTTCGTACTAACTTTATCAGACAAAGTGTTTGGCAGCGTTACGAGGCTATTATTTCATTTTTTAGTGTGTAGCTTTAGATCAGCATCACTCTGGAAATGTTTACATGTACTTTCCAATGTAACTACCTCCGGGCTCTTTATTGTAACGTTACATATTAGCAAGCTACCGAGGTAAGTTAGGTTATTCGTTTTGTGCCACACTGCATGGCTGCTTTCAACATCCCCAGGGCCGACTGGAAGTTACCTGGTGCGCATGCTCGCCGGAGCCGCTTCTTGACGCGTGGACATTCGGTAACTTGTACATGCAGGTTGGCAAATCAATCTTTGTGTCACCACTGATCGACTTTACCTGGTACATGGACATGACTTCAGGCGACTACCTCGACAGCAAAATAACAAAACAAAAAAAGGTTGGGACTCCTTAAAATCCACTTTCGCCAACGAGCTATCCGAATGCTCACGTCCCGGTCCCACCAACGGAAAGAGGCAGTTATGTCACATCCGGGTAGGAATTCCACGGACAAAGATTGTATGTATGTACAAGATATGTGGCCCGCCAATATTTTGGTTTTCAGTTGGGCCAACCTGTATTCAGATTTTTAAAAGTTGTTGATTTGGCACCACCGCTAGCCCTCACCGTTGCAGAGTTCAGTAATCTGAGCAGCAGTAGTGTATGGGAAACCACGACAGGCAACAGACTGGGTTTATGGCCTGAACTTTTGGGGTTCTAGTCTCAAGCCCATACACTCTCTCTTCAGTGTTGCCAGCAATCTATTTCTGAAAACCTGTGCACACAATGGTCAGAAACATGCCCAAAGAGAACACACAGTGGTGTCGCCAGGAATTCCGTTTGAGGGGTCAAAATTCTGAGCTGAAATGTCTTGAGTGTGTGATATGCTTTTCATGGTTAAATAAATAATTTATTGTATTGTAGTCGGGTGAGGAAAAACATGGACGCAGCAACATTGTTTTTCTCTGAAGCTTCTGGAAAGGGAAATTTGTGAGATTATTTTCTGGCAATCTGATTGGGTCAACCAATGTTATTCCGCATATTCTGTAGATCATGTCCTGGAGGGCTGCAGTGTCTGCAGGTTTTTGTGGTTGTCTTTTGATCAACAGCCAATTAAGGCCTGGGGAAGCAAGGCATGTAGACCAATGAACAACTTAAATGAATCACTGGTACAGGAATAAATGGGAAACCAGTAGACATCGCAGCTCCCCCAGGATCAGTGCTTCACCAGCAGACACCCTTACTTGTAGACCAGTGGTTGATCTGGCTTGAATCACCTATCAGAGGACTACCTACACAAGATCATGATTCAAGAAACTGACCAGTAGTTTATTAGCATTGCACATTCCCAGATGTTGGACAGAATTGCCCAACACCACAGTATCAGTCCGGCTTGTCTCGTTACACTGTAAGGCCGTGTGCCTGAGAATTGAGGCTACGCAGGCTCTGAGCCACAAAAGACTCTCGTCTTGAGCTAGGTCTCAAATTTCAATATTAATTGCTCCAGTTTCCAACTGCATGATGGATAATTTCAGAGAAAATAGCATTTGTGTTAGTAAAGAAAATTAGATTCATTGGTTCCTGGAGCTTGGTTTTCTCTTAAGAACATCTGTCAGAATCGTCAGATCAGATGTCCCCCATTTTTAGTGTGTCCTAAACCGGGGTCTGGTGATGGCACCTCTCCAAGGCTTACTGTGTTACTCGCCCCATATACAGTACATTCCATCAGCGCTTGTATTTACTACCAAGAAGTAATTCTACCTGGTTCTGCCTGCAGGTGGCAGTGTATGTCTGTCAAGTCACAAGGATATTCATAAATAGTAAAGAAAAGTCACATGTAAATGTCACATGTTCAGTTCAGTGAGAAGTAAAAGGCTCTCCAAAAAGGTAATTGAACACCCATTCATGAAGGCCATTCATATAAAGCAGGGGAGGGGAACCTCATCCGAAAAGGGCCGGTGTGGGTGCGGGTTTTTGTTTTAGCCCAGCACTAAGACACCTGATTCTACTTATCAAGGTCTTGATTGAAGACCACTGTTAGTTAATTAGTTGAATCAGGTGTCTTAGTGCTGGGCTAAATCAAAAACCTGCGCCCACGCCGGCCCTTCGCGGATGAGGTTCCCCACCCCTGTTATAGTGATAATGAAGTGATATGTTCATTAATCATATAGCACATTTCCAGTAGAGGGCAGCATAATACCAGCTTTCAATAGGAGTCCAGGCTGTTGAACTGGAGAGCTGAACTGGAACATTGACCATTTGACATACTCTGACACTCCTTTGAATAAAAAATAAAGCTGTCTGGGAAATATAAAGAATCTGCCTCCGATCTCTCATCGCTCAGCATAGCAACCTGTACCATCTCTCTCTCACTCTATCACTCTCTCGTTTCTTATAAGCATTGTTGTAAGGGTGATCTCACCCTTACAACTAATGGGCAATTCCGCGGTAACGGAATTACAATTTTGGCCTTAATTTTACTTGCTGTGGATAAGTCTTAAAGCCTAACTGATTATACAAAAGCTTTATAACTTCAGATGATACCCCTGCTATCATATCAAAATGTGGAAGGAAAAATAAAAAAATAACACCCAATTTTCTGCTGTAATTCCGTTACCAACGCTCTTTCGGTCTTGGACCCTTCCACATGCAGGAAGTTTCCCATTTTTATTTTGATATGATAGCAGGGGTATCATCTGAAGTTATAAAGCTTTTTATAATAAGTTAGGCGTTAAGACTTATCCACAGCAAGTAAAATTAAGGCCAAAATTTCGGTGAATTGTAATTCCGTTACCGTGGAATTGGCCTAATATATCCAATGCACGTTAAGCCTAAAGTGGTAATGCCTCTACTGTACCCAGTACATTGATTTATGAGTTGAATTTGTTTGATCATTGAAACACAAAAAATCCGCCCAGATATCTGAATAAAGATGTTATCATTTCTGCCCTTAAATGTGATCAAGGACAACACAATAAAATCATAAAACATAATTTCCTTCTAGTGGCAAGCTGGCAGAAATGGCAGGAGTACTTGAGACCATAATTCTTACCACAATATTCTGTAATGTCACAGTACTCCTTGTCGTAGTTGAGGGTATGACTGCAGGAGCCTAAGTTCTAGAAGCTAATGGCAGGGCAGTCGGCATGCACAGTACAGCTGTAGTTCCCTGAGCATGCTGTTAATCGTGAAGAATTACATACAAATGTACGTGAAGCGTGCATTCATGGACACTGTTATCATCAGTTCCAGTTCATTAGTCAGGAAGTCATTCCAGTTCTATTATAATCTTGTTCATTATATTTGTAGAGCAGATGCCTTACTTACACAGTTTATGTTTGTACATACTATCCATTTATACAGCTGGATGTTTAGTGAGACAGCTTAGGTGAAGTCGTCAGGCGATTTGGACCTGCTTGGGGCAGGGAGCCTGCCGTCACCCAGGCAGTGAATGTGTGAAAAATGTCAAATGTTTGTGTGATGCTGGGAGCGGTGAGGGGCAGAGCACATGGAGGGCTAGCTCCTCCCCTTTGTGCAGATGTCAGAGATTCCCGCTCTCTTCTAAAGCCTGGGAGACCTTCAGGACCACGGACAGTAGTCTCTTTGGCAGCTGGTTTTCAAAGCCATTCCTCATTTGAAGGGAAATGTCAGCAATGTTGTGTGCCCAAGGCAGGGAGCATAATCTGACTTGTCAGAGATTCATAGGACGGGCACGTGCCCGTTTCAGCCAATCACGTTTGCAAAACAGCTCACGTGAGAAGCTAGGTTGTGCGTTTGTGACTAACACTTCTAGGCTGCCTTGCGAAAAGCAAACCGATGATTTATTTGGACCTTGTGTACTTTTTTGTTGGTTCCTCTCCTCTGTTTGAGTCTGAAAACAGGCCTATAGTTCTGCTTGGTCTGGAAATTCCATTTTGACATACAGTTCATGACAAACTGTCCTCCTGGCTGGTCTCTCTGCCTCTTCAGCTCATCCAGAATGCTGCTGCTCATCTGATCTGCAACCTCCCCAGACTGAACCATGTCACTCACCTTCTCATCTCCCTCCACCGGTTATACCTATATCGGCTGACATCAAATTCAAAACATTGGTGCTAGCCTATCAGGCAGCTAAAGGGACAAGTCTTATTATATTTTCAAAAGACCATGAGACCCTACACTCCTACAAGACCCCTCAGCTGCATCTGTGTGTCTGGTACCTCCCCCCCCTGCATACCTGGTCTTCCAGGTCACGTCTCCTGTCCATTCTGGCTATCATCTGCCTCTGACAACTACCTAAAATGCATTTCATTATTATTATTATTATTACTTCCCACTGCACCCACAACAGCAGAAACCCTGCCCATCTTCCCACTGCAGTGAGAACAGCAGAAACCCTGCCCATTTTCTAACTCAGACTAAAGACTCAGCTCTGGCTCCACTGACCCCCTTTAGATATCCTTCCTTTTTTCCTGTTGGATATAGTTATAGGTATAGCTGTGTAAAACATGTTCTGTTTAATCGTACATTCTTGTTACAACACAAATGGCTTTTATTAGGTTAATATTACACTATGGGCCTCTGTGCGTTCTCGGTGATACTACATCTTTGTATTCCTGAGAGTAACACTGTTCATCGGTCTGGATAAAAGCATCTGCCAAATGATTGTCATGTAATTTAATCTGACCTAAATGAGTGCATGACCTCGCATTCTCACTTCCTGTTGTGTGCAGTATATTCAACTCCAGTCTTACTACTTCACCAGACGATGGTCTGGAACATGTAACACAGAGTTTTCCAGAAGCCTAGAAACATATATATAGTTTGGGAAATCTGACTTACTACAATTCAAACACCGTTCATATAATTGCAGTCAAAATTAAGGCTTGAGAAGTTAAACCCAGAAGAAAATTACATTTTGAGCATGTATAGCTTGTTGATAGTGTTGTGTGTTAAAATTTACTATGGACAAAACATGTTTTATAATATTTTTTAAAAGAAGGGCAACATTTGTGTGCCATATTCATTGTCAATCAAAAAAGAAAGAATTATTGGGGTTGCAAACAGACACAAAAACACAGGAGGGAATTTAATCAAAAGGCACATTTGAGTTTGGTGTTCAGGGGACTTGTTCACTGTAAATTATTTATGGTTTTGCAAGGCCCTGACAGCCCCAACGTGGCCACCCAGAAACGTGTTAAATAATGGGAGGATCCAGTGGCCAGTTGCCGTGTCCACCCGGAAAACGGAGACCGGCTGCGGTTCTCAGAATCATGCCAGGACAAGGGCGTCGAGCGAAACCGAACACAAGCTGCCACGGTAACGGTTAACTGTAACACCACCGTGAGCCTCCACGCTGTTTGTTGCCTGTTCATTCAAACCCCAGTGGTCTGAAGATCTGGCCTATATACGTAAAGCCTATATCTATTGCCTTTGGTACATCGTCTTGCACATTTGTAGAAATACAGCGCATCTTCCAGATCTGAGGAGGACTGGAGTTATTAGTTAAAGTGCCTGCAATGCAAGAGGTAGAGTAGCCCTGTACACACTTTAAATAATTGCTATTTTTGCACTACACATATAATGCTACTGTAGGATTAGCTATTGTAAAATGATTGTAGGGATCATTTATATTTGCAAAAATAATTTCATACGCAAAAGTGGCAAGATATATTTTCTGTAAGAAATTCCACTGGTTTATTTTTACGGAATTTTTTTTGATTTCATGTTATGCCATTTGACTTAAGCGGCCTTTTCATGAGAGACCATAATTCCTGAACTCTGGTCTTATATGGACTGCACCCGCCGTCTTCTTGTCAGGATGAGACTGCATTCACTCATGCCTATTGGATTGCAGCTTCTGTTTTTAAAAACAATGTCCTTGCATTTCGACCATCCAAGGTGTGAATTTGCTTATGTAACCTACATGTGGTTGCTTTAGATGCCACTTCCCCCAACCCAGAGGGAGGAGCAGTTCGATTTTATTATGTTTTTCAGTAGATTTTGCTGTTTTCATCCAAAATATAAAACAGTTGAGCCAACACTAATGTCGAGAGAACATACACAACAAAAGTGCTAACACCTGACGTACTTGCGTAGACTGCGAATACTCTTCATGGAACAAGGTATGTTTTTACAGGCACAGATTAGAAAAAATGAAGATGAAAGAAAAAAATGATCTGGGAGACACTGTCGTGCAATGCATTGTGGGTGGGTGCATCCTTGTCACGCAAAAGACTTGGCACCATTATTCCAGCCACTTATGGCATTCGTAGTGCACGCGATCACTTGACTTCTGCCTGGCTTGATCAAAGTAACCACGAGACTTATTATAGTTCGCAAAATGCTGAGAAATTCTGCAAACGGCCTACACTTTATTCCAGCATGTTTACCATTACTCGCCCGACATCGGTCTCGACCTGCTGCTTCAGTCGGAAGTATATCACTTTGTTATCAGCTCGGGACGGAGCGGACATTAAAGTTTCAGACAAACCTAATAAGTAAGCTGAGCCTGACAGTACTCTTGGTACCTACTAGTTTTAGTGACAACGAAACAAAGACATTAATAATTGAGGTGCGAGGAGGCAGGCGCAAGTCACCCCGCTGAATTGCTGCGTCTGCAACTCATCGCGGCCCCAGAAGCCCCGGTAATTGCGTCGTCTCACAAAAGAATTTTAGTCAACATTACTTATTTAGGCCATTCCTCGCGGGCATGATTAAAGGCGCCCATCAAATCTTCTCTAAAGCCAGACTAGGGTTACAATCTGCTAATCCACGGCAGCGTGTCAGATGGTGTTGCTCTCAGTTTGAGTTCTCATTTGCTTGCATCTATTCATGGGACTTTTACCATACCTTGTATACACTGAGTGAAGCGATCTTTATGACATTAGTTTGACACGCTTTAAACGGTGTGAAAATGAGTGATACGGCTACGCTGATATATGCCATTTGAAAACTAGTGAATCTTGCAACACAAAACTTTTTTAAATATTTCACAATGATGCAATTGATCAAAAACAAAATAAAAAAACTAAATTATTGCATTAAGTAAAAAAGTTGGAATAGATTAGTTTAGGCAATCTTGCAAAAATACAATATGCAGGTATTATTTATTTGATGCAAGTTGAGTATGTACAACCAAGCAGTTCCCCAAGGTTTCACCAGTACTAATTTATACTGAATGACTATTTTTATACATTTTTTATTTAAGCTTGTTTAATTTCATTATTCATTTAATATAAAACAATCTGAGCAATGTTTACTTTCTTGTCAGTACTCTTGGATCAGTTTAAGCGAGAGCACCAGCTGTCGTGTTGTGTAAGAAGTGTGGACAAACCCCTCATTGACAGTTTTAATTCTCGGGTGAAGCGCAGCACTTAGTCAGAGGAGCCCAGAACATATCCAAATGTAAATCCTGTGCATACTATGTTTAATTGAATTAAGTCAAAAGTGCATTACAGTTTGATTGGATCTGCTCCTGCAGGTGAAAACCTGGGTTCTGAAGTTAGGTGACCATCAGACTGGAAGAAGCACTCCAGATTCTTGCGCGAAGGCGAGATTCCAGGATGGGAGAAACCACTCTAGGGCACCCTCTAGCTTTTAGTTGTCACAACAGATAACAAAACAAGACACTTCAAGTAAATAATGAAATGCATTTTAGGTAGTTGTCAGAGGCAGATGATAGAGTTATAGATGTAGAGAGTTCTAGAAGAGTTCTGAAATCTCATCACCTTCACGTCCGCCTGAACCTCTTCGTCATCACCCATCACACAGAACACTGTGGCACCACTGACATCTTTAAACTCTCACAATCAGTGTGTGGAGGTGGGAGGGGGGTCAGTCACCCCACAGAGCAGGAAACTATGTCACTGTTGGAGGCACTGATTGAAGCTCTCAAAAACACAGTTGAACATTGACCTTGTTTTCTCCTTTATTTTATGGGGTGTGGTTATAGGGGGGCCTTTGGGGGTTTAATGTTGCTGTTAACATGAAAAATTCATACGGAGAACAATTTCCCCCAAATGTGGTTGAGACACGTGGTTACTTTTTACACCCTGCTTGGTTTTGACAGAAACCTGTCAGCAAAGCAATGTAGTGGACAGTCATGTGTTTTTTTATGGCGAGACAAAAGCCAAAAAGCCAGAGCTTTCAAAATATTCTGCACGGGTGCTTGTGAACAAGCATGCCCTGCATATTATGACATTACATTATGTTACAATCATTTGGCAGACGCTCTTATCCAGAGCAACGCACCGTAGTGGAGAACATCACTGCTCTCAGGAATGCAAAAATACAGTATCACCACAAAGGCACAGAGGCGCATTTATAATCACTAAGTATAGTATTTAGCTAACAAACCACAATTTGTATTGTAACTAAAGAAGGTGTGACTGGACAGATAGCCTATCTTACGCAGCTATACCTGTAACATTATCCAAAAGGAATCCAAGGAAAGATAAAAGGCACACAGGTGTTAAGTGTTAAGCGCGTTAACGCTTAACACACCGACATTAGTTGCCTGTCATGGGTGCCACTCAGGTGCGTCACTTTCAGGGTATCGTGTCGTCTTAATCCCGATGTTTGTTCTAATGACCCTCAGTATTAAAGAGGGGAATTAAGACCACAGGCCAGAGCCTTTATGTAGCTCTGTTTGGTTGCTTTTGGCAGTTTGTTTTTGCATTACGTCATTTAATTGTGTGACACGTGGTCTTATTCACGACTTTAGGATTTATCCAGTGACATGGTCGGATATTTATCAAAGCCATTCAGGTAAAGTGCTAATACCCACGATGCAACAGCAGTGCCTTCGCCTGGAAATAAAACCAGCATCGTCGTGACAATGGCAGTTCCTCACCTGCAACTCTGGAGTTAAGCGAAGGGTAATCGCGCCGTGGGCGAGCACAATGGCTACTATTGCAATGGGGCGTTCAAAACTCAGGATGAAAGCAAAATGGGGAAATTAAGTCATTTTTAAATAGTAGATTCTGTCACCAGTTCTCTTTTACAAAGCAGAGGGAAGTGAGCTGGTGTGTGCCAGTATGGAGACACTTCCCTGCACCACTCTATAAACAGGAAGCAACTTTTGGATCTTTTTCATTGTTGAGTTGCTTTCATGGGGGAAAGTCAGTTCAGGCTCTATGGATTTTGTATTGCACGCAGAACAAAATGTGTGTGGTGCTTATGACTTTGTCCAGACTTAAATTAATTATTCTGTCCTTTCTCCCTCTAAATTCATGTGTGTAATTGTGTGAGTGAGTACGTGTGTGTGCATCCAGGCACCCATGAATGAGTGTGTGTGCGTGTGTTCATGAAAACAGGCCATATGATAGTTACCACACAGTCATGTTTTTCTCGCTAGGCAGTCCTTATATCCATTTATCTGTCCAGTTTTTGGGTCCAGTTTCCTTCCTGTTCAGGATCGAGGCCCACATCCTGGCCTATCGGGTCACCACTCCCCTGGGAACCAGGGTTTGAGTCTCAGGTACAAGCCCCTGTCCCATCCTCAGGTCATGTGTCCGAAATACAGGTCAAACCCAGAGGCTGACCTACAGTGTCATTTTTCAACGGTTTCTGCCCAGCGCTGAGTTTACTCTCACTGTCACGAATAGATGCCATTTCTCAAGCGATTTTTCTAGATACCCAGCCAGCCAGACAATGTTTCTTGAAGAATTTTTTTAGGTTGTGGAAAGTTGGTGAAAGACAGCGTTCTTGTGATTTTGCCAGGTTGCAAACAGGAAGAGAGTTTATAGTTTGGTCTGGATAAATGTCAGCACTCAGCAGACCTGCTGGCTGCATTTCAAAGCAGATTGCAGGAACTCTTGGGATTAGCAAATGTAGGGTGGGTCTCCAGCAGATCGAGAAAGCCTAAAAAAAAAAAAACCTTATCAAACTTAGCTTTCAGAACGTTGCTATGGTAACTGTACTAATTTCTGAGCGTGGCAGTAATTCAGTCCCCCCGCATTAGGGTGGGGTAAGAGCAGGGGCTGCTGGGATACGTTGGTCACCCCAATCGAGCTGACCCCAGCCACCCAGCATAAAAGAGACAGGCCAGTCCTCTGGCTTCTATTACAGTCCATCGGCACAATCCCCTGCGCCCTTGCTTTTAAAAGGAGAACGATATTCAGCACTTCTTTTGATCAGGTATGTTTTCTAGGATGGGGGGGGGGTTCCCACCTGGGATCATGGGGCGGGGGGGGGGGCGTTTAAACATGAAAAATCTCACCGTATGTAAACCTCACACCAAATCAGTGTGTTCGCCCAGGGGGACACAGTAGCCATATTTCCTGAGCCACGCTAATGCTGGGTGAGCCAGAACTTCCTGTTTTTTTTTTTTGTTGTTTTTTTTCATAGCTACTTCCTGGCTTTGGCACTGCTTGAGTCATGCCTTCGCAGTGCCTCAAGCCTGAGTTCTTGATCCTTCTAATCCCCCCGATCCTCATTGGGCCAGTCGGGATAAAGGGGCGTGGTCATCGTCAAAGGTGGTGTTATGGCGGCACGGCTACTTTGTTATCAAAATGCAGAGGTTGGCCACCATATTTCAGTAGCAGGTGTGACGTTATCACCAAGGAGGTGTTGTATGGGCAGTACTTAGTGTGATATTGCCACACCCGAAAACCAGCAGTGGCAAACAGGCCAACAAGAGTTTTTAGGCGCAAACCTGCTGGAGCTTTTAGGTTAATCTAGCTAGCCCCACTGTGCACCTACTGATACCCTAATGAGGGGTGCGAGACTCCAGTCTTGGACGGTCATGGTGTCTGCTGGTTCTTGGTGTGTCTTTAGCCCTTGAGTGCTTAATTTAAGTGAAATTGATCTGATAGAGTCTTAAACACCTTGTTTCTAATGTCTATTGACTGCTGATTTAAAGTAAACCACAAAATCCTGCAGACACTGTAGCCCTGCAGGATTCCTGCCCAAAATGAACGTGATATGTACCTCTTAACATAGACCCAGGATGGTTAAGTGAGATAATTAAAAACTCTGTGAAAGACAGCAAAAGGGCATCAGTAAAAATGTAACTTTCTAACATGAGATTTTATCAGTGGTATGTTTGTGTGTATATTTGCATGGTATGCATTCCAAAGCCCTTTCATCTCGGCCAAACACATTAGGTTTTGGCAGTAGCCTATACTGTCATTGACAAATGCGGTCTATTTTAGCCATGAAAGTGCACGCCGACTCCACAAAACAAGAATGGGCATTATTGTCTGTTTGCAATAAAGATGACGTTTCACAGTAGGGAAATATCATTATTTGCAGATACAGTGCCCTCCACTATTATTGGCACCCCTGGTAAAGATGAGTAAAAAGGGTTATAAGAAATTAATCGTTTGGTGAATTAGCTTAATCTCACACTGAAAAAATGAGTAAAATTCAACCTTTAATTGAAGTAAATTTATTATGAGAAAAAAAAATCCCTTATCAAGAAATAATTATTTTTAACAAAACCACGTGTGCCACAATTATTGGCACCCCTGCATTTATATATAGAATAAAGTAATCATTTTTAATATTTGGTTGCATATCCTTTGCATGCCATGACTTCCTGATGTCTGTGACCCAACAACATCAAAAGATTCTTCATATCTTATTTTCTGGTACTCTTACAAGCGATACTATAATGTCTCTGCATTTGAATGGATCTCTATGGGAATTGGGGGGTGGGACTAGATTTAGCTGTAAATTATGCTGGAACAGTATGGAAGACATGGTTGGTAAAATGGCTGTAAGTCATCAAGGGTTTGCGGTATCAAACGAGCCTCAAACCATAACTCTGCTGCCAGAAATACAGTAGATATGGATGGATAACTTGAAGGGTTTCTTCTCCTGACTTATTGTTCCATAGAGTTCAATAGGAAAATTTGTCAGGAGAAAAACAACCATTAAAGTGATACATCCATATTTACTGCATATCTGGCAGCAGAGCGATGGTTTGAGGCTTGTTTGATACCTCAGACCCTTGATGACTTACAGCCATTTTACCAACCATGTATTCCATACTGTTCCAGCATAATTTACAGCCAAATCTAGTCCCACCCCCAATTCCCATAGAGATCCATTCAAATTTAGTTTTCTCAGAATAAATTTACTTCAATTAAAGGTTGGATTTTTCTAATTTTTTCAGTGTGAGATTAAGTCTTGAATTTTTTATAACCCTTTTTACTAATCTTTACTAGGGCTGCCATACTGTATTTGACATAAATAAGCAGCCAACGGAGGTGGGATTTCTGGAAGCGAGCAATCGGCGAGCGTTTTTGAACCCATCGCCTTAATTGAAATCTGAGCAGTGGAGGATGCTTTGCCACGAGGCATTGGGTACCCCGCCCCCCGCAGTGTAACCGTAACCTGCAGGCTGGACCGTTTGGCTTTTGTGCCACCCACGTTGCTTTAAATCTTTAACGCCGCTTAGGCTATTCTGAAACCCGCGCGCACACGCACAAAGGCTTAAAAGCCACCGCTTCCTTTAAATTATGCAATTTTCTGTAGATTGCTTTTGTGAGGCGTCTGTTTGTATGTAAGACGGACATAAAGGCCATGTAAGTTTGCGGTTAAAAATAAAAGATGTGTGCGTATGAGCGATGTAAGCCGATACACCCAATTGTCTAGGGAGATAATTGCTTCAGTTCCGATAGAGGTCATTCTCTCTCTCTCTCTCTTAGGCATTCTCACTCGTCAAAAACAACATCAGCGACGTTAAGACAACGCGGTTATTTGTAACAACCAATATTATTTTTAGGCTACACATTAGGCTAAATGTGTGGTGTTTCAATAATTTCTCCTTTGGATGTTGTGACACAGTTGCATTGCAACCGACGCACAAACATGTTTGAACGAAATATGCATACAGAGCATTGCAACAGAGCTTCCTACCGTTTCCCAAAGCCTTCGAGGCCTTCAGTACCACGGACAGCAGCCACCTACAGACAGCACAACTGAAGCTGATCATACTGGCGCCACACCTGGGGTTTATTGGTAATCAGCCCATGTCTTCCTTATTGTCTTTGTTAGGCTTGTATAAAGGCCAGCTTTATGGGAAAGACTGATGTGAGCATATGCTACTCTCTCCTTCCTGGCCTCCCTGCCTCTGCCATTAGACCTCTGCAGCTCATCCAAATGCTGCTGCTTGTCTAATTTACAACCTCCCCAGACTCAGCCATGTCCCCTTTTCATCTCCCTCCACTGGCTACTTATATTGGCTCTCATCAAATTCAAAACCTTGGTGCTAGCCTATCAGGCAGCTAAAGGGAAAGCTCTGTTATATCTTTTAAAAGATTATTAACTTCCGGACCCCTCAGGTCTGCTACCTCTGGGCATCTGCCCCCCCCCCCCCCCACCCACCCTCTGTACACTTCCAGGTCATGTCTCCTGTCTGTTCTGACCCCCAGTGGTGGATGGGAAATGCAGTCCCCACCGCAGTCAGAACAGCAGAAACCCTGCTCATATTCTGTGACAGACTGAAGTCTAACCTCTTAAGATTTGCAACATGGCTCCCCTGACCTCCTTTAGACAACCTTTAATTTTCTTTCTTTATTTGGATTTCCCCTTGGATGCTATAGTGATGATAGTGGTGTAAACAGGTTACCTGTTTAGTGGTACTTTCTTTAGTTACAATACAACTTGTTGTTTGTTAGGTTAACATGACACTTATTGATTATTAATGGGCCTCTGTGTCTTGGTGATACTGAATTTTTGTATTCCTGAGAGACTGTTCTCCACTTCTGTGTGTCATTCTGTATAAGAACGTCTGCCAAGTGATTGTAATGTAATGTACTGTAATGACATATTGACGATCAGTGCTTTTCACTCTTGCCTGCAGGGTCTGTTGGTTGTTCGTTGTTACTCAACTCTTAATTGCTCAGTTAAAGCTCTTGCTGATCTCATCTCACCTGGGTTTCTCGGGGTCTGTGCTGGCCTCTGGTTGTAAGGTTAAAACATAAACCAGCCACCCTGCGGTTCTCAAGTGTACGAGTGAACCCAGCTGTGGATGGTTTGGTTTTCCTACAGGCCTCAGGTGTAGAACATTTTTTTGGCTTTCTGTGTTCCTCAATTTTCTGTTTCATTTTGTTACCATTTATTTTATTTTGTTCTTTCAGCATTACATTAGCATTACATTAGCATTACAGGGTGAATTTTTTTACTGGTCAGGATTCTGTTTCGTACTGTGAGGCGTGTCACTGCACTGAGAATGGTTGCTTTTGCGGGACACATGGGTGACAGAAAGAGTTCCAATCACTAAGGCTGACAGATCTGTGAGCCCTGACAGGTGAGGGTTGCTGTGCAGTGTTTTGACTGAGCTTTGCACCATGTTGACTGCTATGTATTGTGACAGTAGAGCGTTTCTGTCATTTGTGTTTGTACATTGTCCTGTGAACTGTGCAGTATGTACTGTAGGTTGTCCTGTGAAATGTGCAGTATGCACAGTAGATTGTCCTGTGAACTGTGCAGTATGCACAGTAGTTTGTCCTGTGTACTGTGCAGTATGTACTGTAGTTTGTCCTGTGTACTGTGCAGTATGTACAGTAGGTTGTCCTGTGTACTGTGCAGTATGTACAGTAGGTTGTCCTGTGTACTGTGCAGTATGTACTGTAGGTTGTCCTGTGAACTGTGCAGTATGCACAGTAGGTTGTCCTGTGATCTGTACATCGGCTTTATTTACATGAGTCAGGTGTTACCTGATATTGGCAGAGTGACAGTGCTTGCCGAAGGTCACACATCTCACTCTCCCTGCCACTTTCCTTCGCCACAAAAAAGTCACTCCATCTGCAGGATTCCTTTAAGTCTCGTCTTATTCCAGCCTGCTCGCATCAGTCAGACTGATGCTTTATTAACTCATATACAGGTAAATGCAAACGTATTTGGACCGCGACACAATGTTTGTTATTTTAGCTCCGGCACATTGGATTTGAAGTAAAAGAATGAATATGAATGCAGAATGTCAGCTTTAATTTGAGGATATTTACATGCATATCAGGTGATCTGTGTGGGAATTACAGCCCTTTTATGCATTCCCCTCATTTTAGGGGAGCAAAAGTAATGGGAGAAATTAACATAATCTGAAATAAAGTCGTAATATTTAGTACTCGGTTGAAAATCCTCTTCATTCGATGACTGCTGGAGGCCTGCAACCCATACAGCAGCCAGCAGCCAGCAGCCATACCACCATGCAATCTGCGCCTGCTGAATGGCTGAAGCTGTGTGGGCTTGGTTAGTACTTGGATGGGAGACCTCTGGGGAAAACTAAGTTGCTGCTGGAAGTGGTGTTGATGGGCCAGTAGGGGGCAGTCTTCCCTTTGGTCAAATAAACCCCAATGCCCCAGTGCAGTGATAGGGACACTGTGCTATAGGAGATGCCGTCTTTCGGATCAGATGTTAAACCGAGGTCCTGACTCACTGTGCTAATTAAAGATCCATGACACTTATCGTAAAGAGTAGGGTGTCCTGCTAGGGTGTTTCCCCGGTGTCCTGGCTAAACTCCCAACCCAGGCTCTTTCAATCTGCCACCTAATCATCCCCTAGTTTATTTATTTATTTACTTCTCTCCCTCTCCACCTCAGCTGATGTGTGGTGAGCATTCTGGCGCAAAATGGCTGCCATTGCATCACCCAGGTGGGTGCTACACATTGGTGGTGGTTGAGGCGAGTTTCACCCTCATCATTGTAAAGCGCTTTGAGTATCGAGAAAGGTGCTATATAAATGCCAGGCATTATAATAATAATAATAATAATAATAATAATAATAATAATAATAATAATAATAATAATAATAATAATAATTATTATTATTATTATTATAACCCATAGACATCACCAGACGCTGGGTATCTTCCCTGGTGAAGCTCTACCAGGCCTGTACTGCAGCCATCTTCAGTTCCTGTTTGTTACTGGTGTGTTTTTTCTTCATTTTTGTCTTCAGCAAGTGAAGCACTTAGCTTTAGGATGGGTGATTTGCACAGTCAAATTCATTCCACTTTTTGGCCTTGAAAAACTCCCTGTTTGCTTTAGCAGTATGTTTGTGGCCATTGTCCTGCTGCAAGGTGAAGCACCGTCCAAGAGTTTTGAGGCATTTGGTTGTATCTGAGCAGATAAGATGTTTCTGTGCGCTTCAGAATTCATCCTGGTGCTGCCGTCAGCAGTCTCATCTGTCATCTGTCCATGTGGCTTTGTTCCACAACAGGCAACAGGCTTTTTAATGTACTTTTTTTTTAGCCAACTCTAACCTGGTCTGTTTTTGAGGCTTACCAGTGGTTTGCATCTTGGGGTGAACTCTCTGAGGTTATGCTGGTGTGGTCTTTATAATAGTCTTTGACGCATCTCTGCCTACATCCTGGAGAGTGTTCTTGATCTGTTCGACAGCTGGAAAGGGGTTTTTCTTCACAATTAAAAGTATACTTTGGTCATCCACTACAGTGGTCTTCCGTTGTCTATAACAGGTCGTTTGCTATTGCTGAGCCCACCAGTGCATTCTTGATTCCTAACAGTGTGTCAAACGGTTGATTTTGACACACCCAATGTTTTCGCTATGTCTGACCATTTTATTCTAATTTTTCAGCCTCATAATGGCCTGCTTCACTGGCATTGACACTTACATTGCCCACCAGAATTATTGCCAACCTTGAAAATATGAGCAAAACACACCTGAGTCTTTAGGAACTATTATGTGGAAGCTCAGCTTCCTGTTTCACTGAGGTATAAATATGAGGCGACGCACTGTATAAACTGTATAAAACCCCTTAGTCATCCATCAACATGGGGAGGATAAGAGAACACACAAATTAAATGACACAAAATGTTGTTCACCTTCATAAATCAGGCAATAGCTATAGAAAAATGGCTTCATGTATGAAGAGTTTACAGCAACTGGAGCTGTGATATACCTGCACTGGAGCTGTGATATACCTGCCTGGAAGAGATCGCAAAAAATGTATCCCCACGTACAGTGAAGAGGGTGGTTTGAGAGGCCAAAATGTCTCCAAGGATCACAGTTTGGAAATTGCAGAAGTTAGTTGCATCATGGGGTCTCCAAGTCTCCAAAAGTACAATTAGACGCCACCTCTATTCCAACAAGCTTTTTAGAGGGCATGCCAGAAGAAAGACTGCGCTGTCATCATGCCACAAAAGCAGGCACAAAAACAGACCACAGAATCAAGGTTTTGTAATGGCCTTCCTTTCCACTGACCTGAACCGCATTGAAAACCTTTGGGGTGAGCTGAAGAGGAGAGTCCACAACTGACGACCAAGAACTCTGAAAGATCTGGAGAGATTTTGTATGGAGGAATGGTCTCAAATCCCTTGCTATGTGTTCTCCAACCTGATGAACATCTTGACAAAGGGAGGGTACACAAAGTACTAAATACAGGGATGCCAATAGTTGTGTGACACACATCTTCTTCAAAAAATTTTTTATTTTGCATTAAAAATGTGTCTCTCCTCTGAGCAGCGGTATCACAATGAAACTATATAATTTTCTATTTTTCTGAGTATAGAAGACATTTGATAAACAATAAATTGATTTTAATCCTGCACCGTTTGCTCTTATTAATTGAGGTTGCCAATAATTCTGGTGGGCACTGTATTTTGGTCCTCATGTTGAAATACAACAGCAACACACTTCAGCTTTCTTGTGTATGAAGTAATGGTGCAAAGCCGTACAGCTGGCCAAGAATCAGCTGAGCAGCCAATTATCCAATTCCTTTTGCTCCCCTAAAATGGGGGGGGGACTATGTATAAAAAGGGCTGTAGCCTAATTCCTACGGATCACCCGATATCTAGTCTATATAACCTCAAATTAAAGCTGACAGTCTGAAATTTAACCTCATATTCATTGTTTTATATTGAATCCAATGTGCTGGAGTACATTACATTACATTACATTACAGGCATTTAGCAGACACTCTTATCCAGAGCGACTTACACAACGTTTTAGCATTTTTTACATATTATCCATTTATACAGCTGGATATACACTGAAGCGATTCAGGTTAAGTACCTTGCTCAAGGGTACAACAGCAGTGTCCTACCTGGGAATCGAACCTGCAACCATTCGGTTACAAGGCCAGTTCCTTAACCATTATACTACACTGCCGCTCGAGTACAGAGCCAAAGCAACAAAGATTGTGTCACTGTGCCAATACTTTTGCATTTAACTATAGATCACAAAAAGGAGCACTAGTACTTGGGTAAAAATGTGAACTATTAATTGAAGGTGCACATTGCAGTATAACTGTAATATGCACGTAGTTGCCAAAAAGGTATGAAATCGCTTTATTGGGCATTGGGCCACCATGTGTCATCAGAACAGCTTGTCTCTGTAACAGCGGCAATCCTACAGGATGGATGCAGCTCATGTCTTGTTGAAGGAGGTGGGAAAACTCCAGAATCTCTCATAAAAGCCAAATCGTGTTCAGATCTGATGACAGAGAAGGCAATAGCATATTGATAATAAAAATATCAAGAAAGAAATGCTGCAATGCGGATGTAGGTGATCACTTAAAGTCATTGAGTAGTGATTAGCATCACCCTTGTCTTATAAGGGGATGAGTGCATCCAAATCACACCGGGAAAATGCAGCCCACATCAGTGTGGAGCCACCAGAGCCCGTCACTTTCGGCACTCAGGCCTGAAGGCTTATTTTAGGCATGTGTCACATGTGCACCGGTCCGCTTGTCAAGAACGCAGCAGTGTGGAAGCACCTGCATTTAGTATGCTTTGTGTCACTCGTTTAGCCAAATGTTTCCACCTTTTAAACCACTTCCTGCACCTATAAAGTTGGCATATTCCGTGTTGTAAATTTAAAAAGCAGACCTGCGTAAAATGCGTCTCTCTTCATTACAAGCTCTGTATATTTTATACTGTCCCTGATAAATACATGAGGGTACGCAGTTAATGGGCGGGTGTATGGGTCCAGCTATTCCCTGGATCACTTCCTGACCTGCAGAAACATATCCCCCCATGACCTATGTATCAGTCTTCCCACTCCACCTCAGTCGACCGCCACATAGCGTCTGTGAGTGCATTCCGTCAGTCACCCCAGCATCCAACCCCCCATCGGACTGCCGTCGGTTACAACAGTCGGCACACCAGCGTTTTCAAACGGGCACTTTGCAGATTCCCTTGCAGCAGGACTATTCAGCTAGCTTGCCTTCTCTAAAGAACTGATCATCACCTCAACTGTACGCTATTGTTGACTTCCATTGTGCCAATTTGCCAGATACCGAAAGTTTTGCCAATGATGGGCTGCTAGTAGGCCTGTATATGCTTGCTGGGACCATCTTATCCATTCATACAAGTAAATAACACACCAAGGAAGCAGGTTTAACGAAGGGTTTTATTCATTTATTTTTCCTCTGTGGGGAGTAAGCATCATATTTGGGATGGGAGGGTGTGGGGCAAAGTCACTGTGTTTGCACACCTTGATAAAAATGTGATCATAAGGCAAATACAAATAACGTGTGTATGTGCGTATGTCTGAGGACAGGGAAAAACAGTTTTAAAAACAGAACATTCACTACAAAGCTGTGGGATGAGTGAGCTTGATTGGAGACAGTGAAAAAAAAAAAACTGTTTTTCATCCTGGTTCAGGACTTGAGGAGATGGGCCAAGAGGGAAGGATCGGTGATCTCAGGTTTCTTTGATACTTCAGGACATAACCAGGGTCTGGAACTCTGTAGGGAAGGAGAATGAAGTCAGTCATTGACAGTGAATGGCATTAAACACTTTGCATGAGCAGGAAGGGGTGTTAATGATTAGCATTAGCAGGGAGTGGTTTTAGCATTCAGTGTTAGCACAAAATTATATTATAGCTCAGGTGTTAACAGGAAGTGGAGCTTAGTATTAGTATGAAGTGCTGTTAGCACTCAGCATTAGCAAAAGCTATTAACACCGAGTATTCATACTGGAGTAGCTTGTTTCTACTGCTGTAAAAAGACATTTCAGTCATTTGCACATTGCAGTGTATTTGCGATGGACCTATAAATGGAATACTCAAGTTGTTATATACAGAATATTTGAAGAGAAAGTTAGTCACTTTTTGCATAGAATTCTTATGTTATAAAAATTCCAGCGGAGGATAAATTCCTTTCAGGGGAAAGAAATATGGAGTGAGAGAAAGGGAGACAGAGAAGAGAGATGGGAGCAGGAAGGTAGAGGCTGGCACCTTGCGCTCCAATCATTCCATCTTTGTCGGCATCACCAGCAGTCAGGAAGGCCTTGGTCTCCTTATCGGTCAATACTCGAGCCCCAGAAGAGAATCGCTGCAGGAAGAACCTGCCAAAAACATTGCCATTACAAATGAATGACCAATCACAGTGGCCTTCTTAAACTGCCAATCTGACCAATCACAGCCTACTTAAACTGGCCTTGGATTCTGACCAATCACAACCTCCTTGACGTGTCCTTGAAATCCAACCAATCAGAACAGTCTCCATAGACTGGCCCTGAATCTGACCAAGCAAAACCTCCTTAAACTTTGAAAATTCTCCCACGCTGTTCAGATGCAACACACTGGTTGAGCTGTGTGGACTAACAGCTTGAATGCGTTTGATACTCTGATAGCTTGTATTTTGCACATATTAAATAAATACAACTGAGTATTCCTAAGGCTCATTGTGATGCTGTGATTTAGCAATGAAGAGCTTTTGTAGCCAAATGACCATACGTACTGGCTAGTAAAATGCATTGTCTCTTCTTTATGACTAAAGGAACATGATATTGCAGCATCTTGGCCCAAACTAGCAACTCACAGGGGACCTCTACCAACCACTTTGAAAATATCACTGCCTGCAGTATAGCTATACTATAAAACAAATATGTTCCGAACATGTTCTCTCTCTCGTTATTGACTTGTAATGACTTATTCCATTTTTAAGTTCAGACTAAAAAATATATTTTGAAAAATTTCATTTATGTTTTATGGTGTAGTGTAACTCTTACAAACTAAGTCCTCTGGCAAATACCATAGATTCTCCCTGCAGAGCTGTCAGACATATATCATTAAATGCCAAGATGTGTTGACTATATTAATTGAAATACCATTTTTTTTCAGTTCATTCACAACTTTTCTATTAACTGTTGTGGTTGCTGAACTTGCTGAGTGATGTTTGTGATAAACAAAACACTTGGATATCCAATAAATATATCAATATTAAGGACAAATGTTGATCGAATCCAGGCCTAATGTTGGTAAACCTTTACCAGTGACTATTTTACACCCTACAGGCCACACAGTGCTATAGGAGTGCCAATAAAAGCACTGCTAGCGGTACATGAGTGAGCACCACAGTCTCGAATCGAATTGGGCCCGTGCCAATGCCGACTATGGCCGGCAGTTCCACAGGAGCGGCGCACAATTGGCTTCACGTCGCCCAAGGGAAATGTGGGAGGGATTCAGTCTGTAGGGAGAGCGAGCCCTGTTGCTCGTCCGGGTGCCTGTGGCTTACTCTCTGCGTGTGTATGATTGGGTCTCCTCCACCCCCACTCTGCATGTGCGTGGCTTGTGTCTGCAGTGTGAAAAAGATGCAGCTGGCTGGCAGTGTGTTTCGGGAAAAAATTTAGGTGGGAATGGAGAGGCATTTTTTTTTTAAAAGGAAAGAAAAGGATTGCCAGTGACTGTTTTACACCCTGCATGTCACACAGTACTACAGGAGAGCCAGTGACTATTTTACACCCTACAGTCCACATAGTACTATAGAGAGCCAGGGACTATTTTACATCATACAGGCCACACAAGAGAGCCAGGGACTATTTTGCACTGTACAGGCCACAATGTACAACAGAGGAGCTGGTGCTGATTGGAGGAGAGGGGTATCTCTGATGACAGCTGGTCGTCTGTGTGTTTCTGGTATGTTGTTGGGAGGAGCTAATGCAGTGGTAACCTGAGGAAGTCTGATCAACTAAAACCCACCCTACCCCTGGTGGGACCAGGCCAATAGTACCTGGCCAGTGCGGACCCTTGACCATATGACATAGTGTACAGTCGGCCTAATTCTATTCAAAAATCAAGTGACATTTAGTGCTCAGAAGTAGACTACATTTTTCCACCGTCAAAGTACAATCAACATATTTAACATGAGTCCTCCTTGTGTAGCTACGTGTCCTTGTGGGACGTTAATGTACGTATATTTAAAGGACCAGCAATCATCGGTTTAAAACGCATATGTATGATTACGATTTACTGACTTGAGCTCCTCCTCCTCGATGTAACCGCTGCCATCATTGTCCAGAACGCGGAACACGTCCTTCACTTCCTGTGGACTTTTCTTGGTCAAACCACACATCTGGAAGAACTTCTTATAACAGAAGGAATCCGGGGCTGGTCAGGAAAAACGGCACGATGCAAATCAGCGCTCAAACGTCAGCAAAATTAGGATAGTTTACAATAACGCTAAAATTACATCACAGGTTTGGCTTGGCAATGCTTCCCCTCCAGCTTAAAGACTTCCTAAAATACAGTCCGTTCGTTTATCGAATTTAAATATTAAGCTTCAACAATCTCGATCTGTTCGTTTAAGTTCTGCAATAAAACGAATGAATAAAATTATTATAAAATGCAGTCGGTACATGATCTCTAACTCATTGAAATAGTTTATCTTTCATGCAAATCATTGTGTTAATTCAAGTTATGGACATTGAACCGTTTTCGAATGGAGCACTATAAGTTTTTAAAATCGCAATCGCCAAATAATGAATGATGAAAGCTGAGGGCCATACCTTGACAATCCTTGATGGCACTGTCGATGGCGCCAGCGGACAGGATGGAAGTGACTGACATGTTTGTCCTGTAGAATGCACAACGGGTAAGAAAGCAATGGAATACGTTAAGTTACTTGCACACACGAGCGCGCGCAAAGAAAATTCGAATGAGAACTTAACTAAACTTGCGTTAGAATTTCGCATCATTAGTCTACATATGCCTAGCTAAACTATAAAGACGCGCGCAATGCATGCCAGTGGCCTACGTGTGGTGACACTCAACTGAAACCAATCTTGTTCGCAGCATTCAACATGCTCTGACTTAACGGCGTTTACAAAACTCGGCAGGCTACATGGGCTACATTATGAATGTTTGAGACACTTAATGCAACTAAATATCTGTTTCTGGAAAACTGTGGGATGGCAACCAACCAAAACCGGAATTCTACGTAAATGCGTGTAGCTACACCCAAAACAAGGCTACGTAAAAGCATACATGTATTTTCGATATAGTATATATTTTCAATTACCTTCAGGAGATGGAACAAGGAGGCTTATCGACAAACGCTATTGCACACATGGCCTAGATAGCAAACACCGTAGCTACTCACAACTATCCATTCCACAGCACAACGACGGTGTATCATTCTAAAGGCACCGGGAGCCAAGGTAAAAAGTAGCTAGTCTATGTTCATTCCGAAGTAGAAAAAAACGAATGCGCTTCCTGTGTCAAGTTATTTTTGTTCAGGTTTTTTTATTTCTTTATTTTCCTCGTATAATTATGGAATGCCTTCTTGTGGCACACTAACCTATTTGACAGAAAGTATACAGAAATGTATCTGCTAGTCTTCTTCCTGTGGCTCCGATCCATACTTCTTTATTTGTGTTTTCCTTCAATTAATTCCACTTTTTCAACTAAGCATTGTTTATCGATAAGCATGCAGGTTGCAGTCGCTTACACTCCTGAGATGCGGCGTCATCACGAATTAAGTTATTTTGCATCCAAGTGATGCATCTACCAAACCCTCGAACTTGAGTGCTTCTTAAAATATGCACAGTTTAAAGAAACTCTTTTTTTTTCTATTTCAAATACATTGGCAATCGAACGAGGACAACGAAACGGTTTCCAGTCTTTCTTTGATTGGCAGCAGCCAGGTAAGCAATCGTATCTTCAGTTACCAGTCGCTAAAGATATATTCCCAGGATTTAACAGCCAGCCGCGAACATCAGTGCAAACGGTCCTCTAGAGCCTTAAGCCTACTTACCGTTTGAGGTGTGTTTTTCCAGCCGACGATTCCAGAGAAGAGTTAAGGCTATGTGGTGTCTCTCGAGACTCAGGATGGGTTTATATAGGTCTCATTGCACTGACAATGGGCAATCCTTGAGTTACCTGTCCATGTATCAAATTCTAACTGACAGGTCATGCTCGAGTTTCCTACCTAGCTAATTAACCTTTACTATTTATAACCACCCGCGGGGATGGTGCAGCGATGCTATATGTATGCCTGGGGGTCTTTTTTTTTTTTTTTTTTTAGTAAATTAAGCTCTCTCTCTCTCGAAAAAGGCATCATTTTCTTTTAAGATATAAGTTCAATTTTATTAATTAAACTGCATTGGTGTTCCCATATTTATTGTTTTGGCGCTCTCTACACGATGGAGATCAGAACATAAAGTACAAAATGAAAAAAGAAAAAATGACACTGAGCTAGGTAGCCAGTATTAGCTTTTCAAAACCATTAAAAAACAGCTTGCGCGTGAACATGATGTTAGTCCCCAAATACTAAATCCCTTTGAAATTCTGAGGGAGTAACCTCGGGCGAGATGGTGTCAGATTGTTGTGCTGGGCTGCTCATGCAAATCTAATGTGCCTGAGATCCATGCGATATATGTGGATGGCGGAATGTCTTGACGGATGTCACGGCAATTTAACCTTCTAGTCTCATTCACTTGAGAGAGGTAAATACTGTGCTATCACTTTTTACCCCGATACGCTGATTCAGGGTTCACCTTATATCAGAACCTTTGGGGGCAGTGCCCTTGTGTGAAGCGATCAATTTTACTTAATGCAGATGCTAACAGGTAGAATCATCACTCTCGCCTGTTGTGTGTGTGTGTGTGTGTGTGTGTGTGTGTGTGCATTTGTTGGGGGGGTCAACACAAGGTGATGGTGGATACTCACATAATAAAGACCTTGATATATAGAAAAAAAACACTGCATTTTTTCCATCTTGTCTCATCTTTTTGCTGCGGCCTGCTTTGGGATAAGTGGAACACAGGACACTACACGGTAAAATGTCCAGTGTTAATTCAACTCTAACAGTGTACATATGAGCCTGATATGGCCAGAGTAGGCTCATATGTACACTGCTAGAGTTGAATCAACACTGTTAGAGTTGAATAAACACTGGACATGTTGCTGTGAATTTACTGTGTACTGCAGCTAAGGCACAGGAATGACTGGTGAAATAAAATATGTAAAATATGTGGATGGTGTTTAATCAGCAACATTACACCCTGCTGCATGAATAAGTACTCCTTGGTTAATACTAAAGATAAGCAGGATTGGCTTGGTTACTACATAGATGGAAGACTATATGAGGGGGTTGGTGGGAAATTAGGGGGATATCTTCTCTCAGGGGAACACCAATGGCCAGCAAATTAGGTCAGTGTGCTACAGTATGTTTCTTTGTTTCTCAGAAAAAGTTACTGCTTAAGTTACTCTCTGAAAGATAATAGAACAGAGCACATGATGAACTGTGACGAGTCTGGAAATGCCCTTTGCAAAATTCTGCGGCTCTTGGCCATTCTTGTCCACATCAATATTGTAGGATTTCAATTTGGTTACAATGGGCACGCTTTTAGCCATGCTATTGGGTATCTGCGGTTGGAATTAAGCCAGTCAAATAAAAGAACATGGGGGTGCTCAGAGAGCGCATGCAACTGAAGCACTGTTTTTCAGTGCAGTAACACCTTCTGTGGTCTAGAAACCTGGCTGTGCCAGTGCAGACTGTTACCAAGAGCCACGATTGGCCATGAATAAATTAGCACATAGCATCGAATTTTCCAATAGAATTTGAGAGCGAGGAAGCTCCTTTGGAAGTATTGTAGACGACATATTCAAGGCGTAAATAGGTCTTTATCGTTGATTTTCCATTAAAGGGGTTGCCAAGTAAGTACGTTATTTGAACGTTTGATTGAGGAATTTACAATTACGAACGGAGTCACAGTCAGCGTTAAAAGTCTCAATTGTCTTTTAGCGAGCGGGTTATCTTGGCTCGAAGTGAACTTTACTCATCTGCTTACCTGTCCCGCGCCTGAGAGATCGTCCTGCTGGACGCAAAGTAGTTGCGCTGGGAAACCCAATAGGCGCTGGGCCACAGGGCGTTTGAGACACCGAGACGGGAGACGACACCGGATCCAGTGGTGCAGTTTACCCACAGACGCTGATGTCACCGGCTGTACCGATACATCATTTCCCTATAGTGTTACGGCGCGATAATTTATTGATTTGCATTTGCTAATTTTCTTTACAAGCCTACTGCCTCTTTTCTCCCCGATGACTGGCAGCGCGTGCGTCCAGTGTGGAGGAGGTGGCGCGCGGGGAATCATCCTGTCACGCGCTGCATTTTTAAGTTGCACGTTCAGTCCAATCCAGTGTGAAACATGAAAACACGACAGGTTCTTTGTCGCTTTGAGAAAAGCACACCAATGGTATTTGTGTGATTCCCCCCCCCCTGTGTGGCCTGTAGAGTGTAAAACGGTCACTGGCTGTCCCGTAATATGTGGACTGTAGGCGGACAAGGTTATTATTATTATTGTTATATGCAAACGAAATAAATTGTCCTGCAATATATTATACCAATATATACACACATTTAAAACAAGATTCAACAAAAAACTAAATAAATTAACAAAAAGAGTATGACTTTTCTGCAAGCTGTTTTCGTCAGTGGTAGCTAGGCCTTGTAAAGTGCCTCACAGGTAGGCCTATTGTTCGTCACAGCTGTTCCCGCTAGTTCCTCATATCACACGTATCTGTGGAATGAGATTTCTCATTACTCCTACTTATTGGTAGGCTAACTTGTCAGTAGTGATTCATTGTCTACTTTACTTGTGTAGTTTGTACTCTACTATAGTGTCGCCCTGTGTGTTGTATCTTTCATTTTCCGTTGTTTGTGCACACATTTGCATTTAATTACATTTACAAATCAGTTTAATACATAATATATGTTCATTAAAAATGAAATGAAACTGAACTAATATTCTGATGACATTCACATTAGAAAGCGTTTGTGAACCCCCCCCCTCCACTGTGTTGGGTTGTTGTCTCAGATTTAACACAAGGCAGGGGTACTGAGCATGTTGAAACTGGTTTTATGTTGGGACAGTGCTTTCACACGTGATGTGAATACTTTTATGTCATTAATTACAGAACCTAATGAGTTTAGTGGCCACTGAAATTGAAATCGTGGGGGGAAAAAAAAACAAAAGGACACATACCGATGTTTGTTATCCAAAGTTAACAACAAACGACCGCGCGTCTAAACGTGATTTCTCCCTTTATGTCTATTGCCGTGCTCACGTTTTCATTCCTACATTGCAATGCTCCCATTAACATGGCAAGTCACCAACGGGAGTTTGTCTCTCTCTAGTGGCTATTGGGTGCTAAAAACAGGCGCCCCTTTCAAACTAATGGAAAATTTGTATGTGGCTAAAAGAAGTGGTCTGAAAATTCAATTAGCAAATAATTTTCCTGTACAGTGGAGATTTATTGTTAAAACAGTAATAAGTTATGAGTATTGATTCGTTTGAGGGTGGGACTGTTCAGGCCCCAGGGGTTGCCACAGTAACACAGATTCCTCTGCTCAGGCTCGCTTTAACAGGTCAGGTGGTGCATATTGTAAAAGCTGAGCAAGGGTTCCAACCCATCCCCCTAAGGCAGAGGGTAGGAACTCTTTTCCCTAAGGGCCAACATGCAGGCGTTTTTTCAATCGGTCGTTATTCTAGGCCCTGAAAACAAGTTGTGTGGACCCTTAAGATGATCAATGACTTAAAGTAATCACTTTTTGCAAGTGCCGAAGCACTAAAAAAACAGCAAATTGAGCCTGGCGCCCTATGCACAGAGGGATTGCTGCTTTAAATGATTACTACCTTTCAGTTGGCAGAGTAGGTCTGAGCCATCAAACTGCTACAATGATGTCAGAGCTTGGTAATTTGGCAGTACCACCCAAGCTAACGGGAACTTTGAAATCCCTCCAACCATAAACAGGGTAAGATGGTCTGCAGAATAAAACAGCTCAGATTAAAATGAAGTTGGGTGTAAAGGACCAAAACCAAAACTGCTGTTGGACATATACAAAACGGCTTGAGTGTGCCAGCAACTCTTTCTCTCCACAGAATCGTGGAGAACTCAGCTAAAAAAAACTTTAAAAAACATTGTTTAATAACCTGTAGAATGACAGGTCTGCCTTGATGGCATGACTATTTTTCATTTAAGCTCAGGACACAGAAAGAACTGTCATACTGTACATTTTACTTGGCTTTTAAAAATGCCAAAGCATTACTTTCCAAAAGACCCAGTAAAGTGTATGGAAAGCTTGACAGTGGCTAATGTAGTACCAAAGCTCAGTCAATCACAATGTGGTATGGCCTTCATATTCAAAAGCCAATCAGAGGAATTGCTTAATTTTTGCTGTTTTCTTTTATAGCTGTGGCCACTAATTTAATGACATCATGTAAATTAAAGACCAATAAATGGCACCTATTATATGCAATTGCATCTAAATAATATTTATAGTATCATAAAATAATGTATGTTTTCTAAAGGTCTACAAATGAAAGAAAAATGAATGGTGCCATGTTGGTTCCATGTTACACATAAATGGGCAATTCCACGGTAACGGAATTACAATTTTGGCCTTAATTTTACTTGCTGTGGATAAGTCTTAAATCCTAACTGATTATAAAAAGCTTTATAACTTCAGATGATACCCCTGCTATCATATCAAAATAAAAAATTGGAAACTTCCTGCATGTGGAAGGAAAAATAAAAAAATAACACCCAATTTTTCTTTCCGTTACCAACGCTCTTTCGGTCTTGGACCCTTCCACATGCAGGAAGTTTCCAATTTTTTATTTTGATATGATAGCAGGGGTATCATCTGAAGTTATAAAGCTTTTTATAATCAGTTATGCTTTAAGACTTATCCACAGCAAGTAAAATTAAGGCCAAGATTTCTGTGAATTGCAATTCCGTTACCGCGGAATTGGCCAAATAATATAATGCATTTACTGGTAGGCAGAAGGCAGATATGCTCACTCCTAAATACAGGTACATACTAGATACAGTAAAAAAAACAGGATCTGACTGCTGTAGGTCCATATAGAATCCCACCAGAACATGGCACTTACTGGCCCTGGCTGTCTGGGTCATTTAACCCCACCCACTCAACTACTGTACCCAAAAGTGCATATCAGCCCTCCCTTCCCCCTGCACTAATACACACCAACAATCAGTCACATCACACATACAGTAGGTGCATGGTGTCTGAATACATAGATAGAAACACAGTAAAATAGACAGATAGATCAAGCATGGTAGCCGTGTGAGTAGATAAATAGATTGATATTAGGGTGTGTGTGTCTGTGTGTGTGTGTAGGCATCTTTAAAGACGTCCAAGTATATGTAGAAATAGAGATTGATTGGTAAATGATAAATGAGAGAGAGAGAGAGAGGAGAGAGAGAGAGAGGAGAGAGAGAGAGAGAGAGAGAGAGAGAGAGAGAGAGGAGGAGAGAGAGAGAGAGAGAGAGAGAGAGAGAGAGAGAGAGAGAGAGAGAGAGAGAGAGATCAGTGGCTTTTTCTGACATTGCCAAGGCAGGTCAGCGTAATTTCCCATAAATGTCAGGGACTGCTTGGAGTAATGCGAGTGCAGCGCTGACAGCCATGCGGAGCTTAGACTGAAAACGTATTAACCCTGTAATTTCCCAGTCAAGGACGCATAGAGAGCTCCGCAATCTTGAGCGTTGTTCCTAAACGGACCATCGGAATTGGAGGAAGTAGAAAAATAATTAATTTCACTGCTTGTTTCTTTGATAACTACTTGTAAACAATCTTTGTTTACAGACAATGTTTACAGACAATATTAAATGACACCCGTTTTCATTGTGAAAGGTTTGTTTATAAAATTAGGCTATAGGCTACAAATTTTATTAGGCAAATTAATTAACGTCGCCTATTCCTCCGTCCAAAATGAATCTTCAAATCGAGGGTGTGACATAATACCGTAGCTTATTTTGGGAAGTAGCCTACCCTAGGCAATTTCTTTCATTTAAAACTTGAGAGCCAAGATTCCCCAAGTTCTGCTACTAACGTTAGTTCTAGAAGAAACTGCAAGATATTGAAAAAAATCCAAAGTAGCCTATCCGTCATCCATTGGCCAACGGAACCGTCGGCCACAAGGGGGCGCACATCCGTAACTGTCCGTTAATCATTCTCCATTGGAGTGAATGACTTCCGGTGTCCGTCAATCCGAATGATGCGTTCAGTTGTGAACACGGCGTTAGGGGAAACCCCTTTCGGGGCGGGAAAGACGCACGACAAAGAAGAGCAAGACATTTCTATTGCAAAAGAATCTTTATTCTTTTCTTATCGTTCCGTTCCCGAAAAGTGCATCATAGATTTTACAATAAGCAAAATTCATATTTAAGACATGAAACACAACCGCGCTACATACACAATCACCACTTTGAACAGTGTGCTGCGTGGTATTAAACATTCTGCAGGCATGTCGTAAGCAAATGTATAAAAATTATTTATATTCAGATGAAAAGGGGAGGTCTTGGGCAATGTTGTTTCTTTCGAAGCTAGAGGTGCTGGTCAGGTGCTGTTTATGCCTTAACCACGGCAGTGAACTCTGTGGAAGGGAAGAGGGAAAAGAGTTGATTAACAGGTGAAAAGTGATGAAGCAATAACCTAGCCTACTCGAGAGTGCAACTAGACTATTCCATTTTGTCTAAGATGTTTTTCTCTTAGTCGATAGTCGTTTATCATGTGTGTTTAGTAATCGTAGTAGAATTAATTTTGTTAAGCGTAGGCCTACGCTGCGTAATGTAGCCTAGTACATCTGCTATTGTAACTTTATTTATAGCCTACCGTCAACGCCAATTTTGCCGTCGCCGTCGGTGTCGCCTGCTTGGAGGAATTTCTTTGTCTCCTTGTCAGTCAGTTCTCTTGCACTTTTGCTGAAGTTCTGCAGGAACAGTCTGGCGCAAGAAAGACAAAATGCGTTTAAAAAAAACTTTAGGTTGGACAATATTTATAAACAAGCTGGTGGAGCGGGAGGATGGAGGACGACATAAGTTTGTTTAGAATAGCTAAAAAAAAATCTGACGGAATTTCGGGAAATCATTCTTTCTTTTTTATTAGTATTCCTACACTGCAAATATATATATATAGGCTATTTATAATTGATCATTTATATTATTTGGCTGGATAAATTTTGTTAAAAATTTTGTTATTTAACTGTATTTTATGGGATGAGTGTTAAACAATGAGTTATTTCTGCTATTCTACATGACTGACAGTGTTTTGAGAAGAAAAAAAAAGTGAAATCCTGTAACAGTTTTTTTTGTTGTTGTTGCCTTTTTATGCTAAAATGTTTGTTAAAAAAAAAAAGTGAAAACACTGTCAAAGTCATGTAGAATTATCACTATTTAACGGCCATCCCCTAAAATAACAGGATTTATACATATGTGTTTATACATATATAAACGATAGGATGTTTTTCCATTTATTAAATGTTTTTCACTGGCAACATTGCTGCCAGTCTTTTCACCGTTTTCTTACGAGATATTTTTGTACAGTATAGCCTACGTATACCATCCACTCCCTCTCTTTATTCTCTCTTTTACTCCATATAATTCCTTTAATAAGTTTTCCATTTTAATTTTAGCTCGTCCCCAATTCTCCCATTGTCTCTAGTAGTTCGGTGTGAGTGCAGGAAGTGTGGTGCGCGCGGTCCTTACTTCAGCTCGTCCTCCTCAATGAAGCCGCTCTTGTCCTGGTCAATGATTTCGAAGGCCTTCTTGAGGTCGCCAGCAGATTTTCCGGCCAGGCCAACTTTCGCGAAAAAGCTTTTGTGGTCGAAAGAGTCGGCGGCTGTAAAACAAATACGTAATCGTTATTACGGTTATATTGACTTAAAGTGAACTGTGAAACGAATGCTTGCTGTACCAATGATTATTGTGATTATTGTTGTTGATTATTTATGTGAGGCCTACCATTTGTAAATCCTATAGTTATCAATTGTACTTGGCGTTTCACATGCGTGTATGTGTGTCCGGCTCTGCGCTCGGCCGCGTTACCTTTGCATGCTGCAAGGGCTGCAGTGATGTCCGCTTCTTTCAGAACTGCGCCGAATGCCATTTTAGCTACAAGGGGGAAAACAAATTCACTTCAGTCAAATCGAGCAAAGACTGATTCAAAGCCCGAACCTTTATGGTACTATATGTTCCTAGCATGTACAGAGGGCATCGTGAGTGTTTAGTGTATTATCTATATAAAACATATCCTGTATAAATAAAGGTTAATAAATAATAAAACGACTGTATGCCTAGTTTGTGCAAATTATAAACTAGTCAATAAATTCCTGAAAGCACGCACTGTAGCCTAACAAGTGAGTCTCATTTGCTAAATGTATGTAGCTACACATTTGAAACCAACACTGAAAACCTTTGGACGATGAGACTCAGTATTTATGATACGATATAGTTATCAAACTATAAGGTCCAGGTAAGGTCAGCTTAGTTGAATGTCGCGAGGATGCCGAATTCCATTCGTCAGAATTATTTTTCACTGACGAATTTGAGGTGTCCTTTTAGGTATGAGTTTGTATTAAGTCCATCCCTTTCTCCAGCTTAGTCCCAAAATCGAAGCGCGATAACGATGGGATTTAAAAATGTATATTATTACGATGCCTGGTTGCCTTGTAGTTCCATTAAGAAAATAGTCGAAAGCTGACAATGCAATCGAGTTTTCTAAAAGAATAAAATCGCAATAAAATCAGGAAGTAGCGAGTGTACGATTTTTTTCAGTTCGTTCTCTTCTGCAACGAGACTCACCTCGGTTTTCGGGTGTGGTATGGGTTCAGAAGAATGAGCCAAGCAACTGCAGTGATCTTTAGGTCCGATTCTCCAACCTTATATACTTTCCCTTGCGCGAAATATGAGGCAAACTGTAATAGATACGGCATGCGAGGGGGTTGGTTAAAATGTGTCCAGTAGTCAGAGCGTTCTATATTTATCATCATAAATAAAGATGCTTAAAAGGCGCGCGTTTGAAATAAAGTCCTTAATATCTTGCAATGCTAATAATACATGCTGCTGATATAGATGAAACGACAGTTGCTGGCAAAACAGATTCGAACTTTTCGTAACGGGGATACGGGCTCATGGTGTGGAGCTCCTACTTTTAAGATTGCCGGGGCGGGCAGAGAACTTCTCACAATTATTTGGGTTTCCTGTGTCGTTAAATGTTGTACAACATAGCCCGCTGCACGATTAATATTTTATTTCCGTTATGTTTTTGCAGTGTCTCTGTCGTTTTCTGAAACGATAGTTTGCATTTGACATGATATTTTTGGGGACTCATCGTTTCACTAAAACTGCATATAGGTTACATCGCCAATGCATATAGATCTGGTTTAAATGTGGCATATTAACGAATGAAGTTAACCACTGAAAGAATTGTTGTACTGTAATAGGCTTTAATGTTTTATTGCGGCGTCGACGGCTGTGTGCTTATTCTAAATGATTCTTTTTCATTCGACAATTTAACTTTACATGCATCTTCGTCCATTTTGTGCAGCCGGGGGCTTTTTACCGGCGCCAGTAACGGATATTCTGTATCCCGTTCGAATAGGTCAGTACTGTATATAGCTACAGCCACTGTGTTTAGTGCAACCTCTGTGCATTACTCCTGTTGAAACATGGAACATTAGGCTACCAAATGATCCGATCAAGTAAAAAGTTATTGATAGAAATCAGGTTGGGTTTGAAATGAATTATTCAAGCAGAAGTTAGGAGTAGGGTTAGGTGACTGGAGCATATGACTACATTTGTGACCAGGGGTCTGTAGTATCGAATCTTAAAAGGGCTTCCAGCAGCTGTTGCAAGGCTGGCGTTGTACCCACTGCAAGATTCTTCTTTATTGCCTCATCAATTGCAGCGCTGTGTGGAATCCTGCATAAAAAACCCTGGATGGCGAGAACCTGTTGAGAAAATAGACAATGAAACAATTTAAAACGATACATGAAAAAACTGAATGTCTAAATGCATCTTCTGGCAAACCCAGAAGACACCTGCATTGTCTTTCATATTTCAATAAAGCCCAAAATAAATACAAAAAGCATGCACATGCCACTTTGCAGGGAATGGGTGAAATTACCAATCCGGCCTAGCCTACAACAACTGATGAGTTATGTAAAATATTGTGTGTTTGTCTGTGTGTGTGTGTGTGTGTGTGTGTGTGTGTGTGTGTGTGTGTGTGTGTGTGTGAATAGTTGATCCCAAACGACCTGTAGCATTGGTATCTTCTGAATTTCCTCATAGACTAGCTGTAAAAATATGTATTTTTATTTGTGTTCAGGCCATACACATTTGATTACTAGTTAACAGATTTTATTTTCAAAGAAGTGAGGTGAGCGAACAAAAAAAGTTTGATCCCTGTAAATACATGGATTTAGACTTTTTACAACCCCAAGACTATAGCAAAGCCCCTCTCCTTCCAGTTGTGCAGATGGGGGTCCATATATCAGACTGCTTTTGACAACCGAATGTCCAGCCTCAATTGATACATACAAATGTACTACATTTCAGTCGAGTTTTTTTATTATAAAATATGCTAATGCGCCAATCATCGGGTGTGTTAAGGAAATCGAGACAGTCCACCCTCATTTCATATTTTTTGCTTTATTCAGACAGGTAGAAAGCAGAGAGTGTAATAGATAGAAAAGGGACTACAGCTAAGAAAGTAGGCTACGTTCTTATAAATATACATAATCACGCATGCACCAACGTGGGGCCCCACCTGGGTTGGGGGGGCGTGCATGCTGACATAGCCCCCCAACTGGGTTGGAGTGAATATTAGTTTTGGCTAAATTACGTCACACACACAAACACACACCTTAAGCAAGAGTGTGTCTCTCAGTGGCATGCACACACTTTCTGAGAAGGCACTTTTTAGGGTGACAAGCATGTCTCATGCTATTAGGGTGCCCCTATGATAGACAAAATATGCTTCATTTTTTATCCCTAAGATCACAAGGAACTTGGGGCAAAACTAAGCATGTCAACTATAGGGGCACCAGAGGGGCATTTGACAGTGTTTCCCACAGGATTTTCTGAAACTGTGATGGGTGGAACCTGACTGTCTAGGGGGTCTGGTTGCATGCCCCCCCAGAAGAAAAATTTGTCAATTTCAACAGCTAAATGTATCAATTTGGTGCTCACAATTTTTTGTGATTGGAACATATGGAACATATGAAATAGAGATAATTTTGGATAGCTCACTTTTTTGGCTAGACAGCTAGCTAACATGCAGAAACATGGTCTGATAAAAAATATTCATAAACTTGTTGTCAGCAGACAAAACTATACAGAGACTATCACAATTCATGTTAACCTGTTCTGCCCCAAAGCCCAGCCCTGTCTTAATTAAGTGGGACTGAACTTTACTACAACAACAACAAAAAAACAAAACAAGTTGAATAAATAGTTTGTTTATTGACAGGAAAGCCTCTGAATTTGATTGGCTTGCTATCAAATGTTTGCTGCCTCTGTAGAATCTTCCTCTTCGTCTTTTCTTAGTAAAGTACTAGTCGGCTTGCTTAAGGTAGATCCTGTTAAATTACATGGAAGCCAAACGCCGGAGATGGTTAAAAACTGAGAGACTGCACTGAAGGGAAACGGGAACCCTGCCGTGAACACAGCAGGTTGCGACTTGAGCCGAGCGTGTGACTTTAGGGCAAAATTTAAGATTTTTTTTTTTTTTTTAACCATAGGGGCACCCTAGTAGCACATGTGACCTTCACTTTTTCCAACCGAAAGGGCAACGTAATGTGACACCTGCATGCTTCGGGCAAAAATTAAGCAAGTGTCCGATTAGGGCACAGACCTCCCCTGGTTAAATAAAGGTTTTAAAAAAGGGGGCACTTCCGTACTCAAAGAAAAAAGGTACCGTACCCCCTGTGCACGCCAGTGAATATATACCTTGTTGGCAGATCATGTGGGGCTTGTGCTGTGCAGATTTAATTGATACCTACTCAGTGTGTGTGTGTGTGTGTGTGTGTGTGTGTGTATGTCAGAGAGAGAGAGAGAGAGAGAGAGAGAGAGAGAGAAAGAGAGAGAGATTTTATATTTTGGTGATGCTCAATCGGGCCTATGTATATCCTACTAATATCAGAATTGGAAATTCAATCATTCATCGCTAAATTCGCTTTAGACATCTGATCACACGATTTGTCATGTAAAGTCTTAAGTGAGTTACATTTATTTGTTATATAAAATGTATATGGAGGTGTGGTCTCTTCCAAAAATGGTCAGTAGTACACATTTATATCCGGTGTAGAAGAAGTAGTGACAGTTTCACAGCGCCTTTATGTAGAATTTACATTGGGCATTAGATGGCAGCACTGTTCTGCAGATATCGGGTTTGGGACGCCTGGCACGGTGTTAAAAGCCAACAGATAGATTATCCTGTCTGCACATACGTACCTCATGTTTTAAACCTATTTTATATAGATTCGCCTACACTGTATCAGATATTAAGGTAGATCACAATGCCTCAAAAGATGTTGAACGTTTAACTTCTTGGAATTATCACAGTCCATCATTGATAAATATACTTTAGTATAAAAGATTCCTACGTTTACAGTGCAGGGCAGCACATTTTAAATGTCATGTTTACAACAGTTTGGACTAATTTGACAGAGGTGTCTTTAATTTACGACATAGTAATTACGTAGACTCGTCCAAAGTATGAAATAATTATTGTACAATGTACAATGCAAATTGCCCGAAATATTTCACTGATGTTCCATTTGTCCTCATTCAAAGTATTACATTGTTGTGTCTTTATTTCACCAGAAGGTGGCGATAGCTATATTGACACGAGACTTGGACTTGGACCCCCCCCCCCCCCCCCCAAATATAAATACAAAAATCTAAGGTAGGTCGACTGAACCTGAAATTAACATAAATGCCCATATCATCATATCCGACAAATGAATCAGGTTTGTCTCTAAGCACTCATTGACAATCAATGTTGTCGTTGTTGATGATGTCGCTGTCAAGAAATTTCTCTAAGAGAGCCGAGGCTAAACGGGCTACACCTTGTGTGAATTATTTGATTACGTTAGTCTACCTACACATGAGGGCATATCAAAGCAGGATTATTAAATTCGGTGAAAAAGATTAGGCTAGTATCTTGTATGGATTTGATTCCTAGCCTAGTATACTTAATGTTTAGGAATGTAGTTTACGTTATTACATGATGGATTTGGACGTCATCTGGCTAAGTGTATGATTCTGCTTTTGTAGCCTATAGGTTCTACTAGCTTGTGTGGTGGTGACACCATCCTTCACGTTTTTGTTTATCTCTGTGCGTCACAAGCGCAGTGATTGGGTGATGGACTGCCCGATGTCACAATTCGCTGCCTGTTGCCATAATTCGCTGATTAAAAATAGGTTACAATCAATCCAATACAATCTAAGATCACTTATTTTGGTGGGGATTGCGAGGGGGTCGGTGGTGGTTGTGAGAGGTTTGGATAGCATGGTAGTCTTACGTTTCTACGTTCTTTAAAATTTAGTAACACGTTCGTATTTAGCAAACTTTGTTTTCTTTAGGATAAAAAAATATATATCTGAATGCAGATGCTATTATTCAAAGAAAATTATATTACACCTATGCTTACATCTTAATGCATTATATTACACCTGTATGCTTACATCTTTAATGCATGATATCCCACTCCACTATATCCAATATACTATAAAACTATGTATTTTGCACTGTTTTAAAGTAGAAAAGGTAGAACAGGTAGAAGGTAGCTATTCATTCCTTGTGATTTTGCTTGCAAACTTGTTTGTTGTTAAATTCTACCATAGCCAAATGTATATGCTATAGACCTACACTGTTCCTGCACTCTATTCGACTTTGTAGTCTAACTTACGATTCTCATAAATACCTTGCAAATCTACGTGAAGTCCTGCATATTCAGGTAAAGACGAGTGTGTGTGTACGTGTTAGCCTATGTGTGTACACTTTGATAAATGTCCCCTTTCTTCACAATTCGTACACTTAATCTATCCATTTGCCTCCCCCATTGTATGCTGTTTTACACACTTTTGATCGGAAAGGTAACTTCAGGATAAAGTTTTCAAAAAGAATGTTTTTTATTCCTTCCCACTCTCATTTAAATGCACAAAACAGGTTTTACATTTGCGCAAATCATGTGCAGAACACATGGCGTATCCAAACGAAATGAACAAAACACTCTCGGGACATCGCGCTCCGTGGTGAAACAGTCCTTAATTAATAAATAAAATATAAAAAATATGTATAGGTCAGCCGAACGAGCTGGCGAGTCTTGCTAGGAGTCCTGGATCCTCGATAAGCGGGCGTTGAACCTTGGTCAGTTGATAATTAAGCCTTCACAAGAACAGCAAACTCTGCGGAAAGGGTAGACGGGATACTGGTATCAATGAACCGCTCAAAATCAGAAACAAATTATTGTATTTATTTTGAATAACCTGAACTTATAATTGTAGGCTACGATTGATACGATTTTGGCCAAGCAGCAAAAACACTGATTGCAGAGTTTTTGCTGATGTTGCCATGTGCTTGAATTGTTCTGTTCACCACTTCAACTGAAGACAAGTTAATGGCGCAAATAGCCTATACCCCCAAACGTGTAATAGATTTTTTTTTAAAATAATTAATAAATAACCATGAAATGAATAATTATTGTTATTATAATTGTTATTACTATTATGAATTCCCCTACCTTACCCTAACAAATTAATGACGTAATCCAAAGCACAGTCTCACGAAATAAAGCGTAGCCTATGCTGTGTCACCCAGACCGTAGCTATAGTAGTCTTCAGTTTGCAGACGCAGGCCAACGTGGCAGCCCCCAGCCAACTCTCCCTCTCCTCCCATCAGCATATTTGACTAAGTCAGTCCTACACTCAGCGTGATGCCATCTTAACGCATTAAAGGATTATTAACATATTTCCGTTTATATTACCGTCAACTCCGATCTTGCCGTCGCCGTCGCTGTCTCCTGCAGCCAAGAAGGCTTGAGTCTCTTTGTCGGTGAGCGCTCTGGCACCCTTGGAGAAGTTCTGCAGGAACAGTCTGCAATGTGTGTAGGGGGAGAGAAGAACAATGTTTCACTCTCGTATTGAGGCCTGAGAGAGAGGCAACTGAGGCTAGCTGGCATTCTAAGAGCGTATCTTACTTCAGCTCATCCTCCTCAATGAAGCCGCTGTTGTCCTGGTCAATGATGGCGAAAGCCTTCTTGATATCGTCGGCGGACTTGCCGCTCAGGCCGACCTTGGCGAAGAAGGTCTTGTAGTTGAAAGAGTCTTTGGCTGTTGGAGCGAGTTTCAGAGGTTCAGGCCAATTAAGAGATTGTTCCAACGCCAAAACATTTTGATAACAATCAAATAAACGTAGAGAGAGATAGAGAGAGAGAGAGATAGAGAGAGAGAGAGAGAGAGAGAAAATATTCCCACAAAGATGTTTCTCTACATCTGGCTATAATCGCCACCCATCTGACTGGCTGCACAATCCCTTGCATTCCCATCCACTTTGATCTCCCAGGTCACCACTGCTGACCTTCCTGATTAGAGAAAGTTAGAGCTGTAATATGTAATTTGTTCATCTTAAAAATGCCATCTTTTCACGCTGGTATTCTCGTAGGAATATCCATTCAATGTAGCCTATTCAATGTATTTGCTCCTCTAGCCTATTTCCATTGGTGCCGTCGGGTGCGAAAATCCCGCCAAGTATTCAAATATGATGACGCACGCACAGGAACTTGCACATCGAAGGCGAAAGAGCACACGCCTATAATCCAAAGAAGAATATTACCAGAGACCGTCCATGTCAGACGACATTATTGTTCGTCTCTATAAACAGTCTTCTCTCTCCAAAATATGTTATCGCTGGATTATTAGAAAGATTATAGCACGCCCCTCGTGCTACACCTCCAAACCATGCCGCTTTGTTTAGGCGTAGCTTCGTTTCGAATGGAACTGTGGTATTTGGAGTGTGAAAACAAACTTTTGTGAAATTACATATTACAGCTTTAAAGTAAATAAGGGGGAATATAAATAGAGCCTTATAAGCTCATATTCATGTTGAGCGGAGTTTTATTTCTAAGAGATAGGCTATTAAATGACAACTGAAATGAACACTCGGCATCGCGCGAGATATAAGAGAGGAAAGAAATAACTGTCACGTGTACCAGGAGAAGTGTTTCACCTGTAGATTTTATTTCCTGAAAATATTTAAATCCCACATCTCTCATTTCCTGCTACACGTTTTTATTCTGAAACTTCAGCAATTAATTTCCCAAAACACCCTACAGTTGAACATTTGCATACAACACTGTTCAGGAGCCAAAGCGCTTGAGTTTGTGCTTTTTGTTTCTCTGTAGGCTATTTAGTTCTTACCTTGGCAAGCTGCAAGAGCCGCGGTGATGTCAGCTTCCTTAAGACCGGCGAATGCCATTTTGCTTCTTTTTGTCTTCAAAGCTGCACGAAAACAAGACGTTGATTATGTATGTAATACAAAACATAGGCATTCATTAAAGGCTAACGTAATATATTCTTCACATTTTATTCTCATTCATATTTCTTGCTGATATTGGCATACTTTCGTTAGCGGCCACTATTGTAACCGTTTTCGCAGTTCAATATAATTGTGCACATTGTATGACATTATTTTGTAGGCTATTTAGTTTCAGACGAATTGTTTATGGTTATTTAAAAAATTTTAAATTTATGCTAGCTGTGTGCAAACATTTTTTTCTCAGCACGTGGCGTATAATTGAAGGGAAAATAGGCCCATATTAAAACTGAATTAGCAGCATCAATAAATTGTTTAAATCGATGTGATTATTGTAACCATATGTAGCATATAGCCTAGAATTATAGGCTAATGCAAGTATCACATTCACTGCCCAAATAACTGTCACAACAGATTGTCAAACAGAGTCTGTGGAGAAAGTTGTGTAGGCTATTTGGTTTTCAGATAACGCAAATAAAATGCGTAAGATTATCTGTTTGTGCTCGCGACTTCATGTAGTACGTGCACATATCAGAGCAGTTCGTGTGAAGTACTAGGCACGGACTAGAAGGCGCATGACCCGATTTACCCCTTGTCTCCTTGCCTCTATGATTTAAGTCTGATTGACTTCAACCAGTGGTAGCCCCCAGTCTGTTTACATATGTATCTAATTAGGTTGTGCAGCTGTCAGAACACGTAACACTCTCGCGTCATATTCACACGCATAGACACCTGATTTCAACATTTCCTCTCAGTGCCATATTTTGACCTGAGCTGCTCTAGGTTGGGTACTTGTGGGTGACAGTGTCAGATAGGTTTTTCCTGTAAAAGTGCAACAAGAAGGAAATTAGGTCGAAAAAAGTCGACAAAATTAGGTCGACAAAAGTCACCACTCCCTTGTGCTCCTAATTTAGATTTTTTTTTAAAATACATCGCGCAGTTAAGCAATGTTAAACAAAAATAACCGAAAGAAAAAACCAAAAGCACTCGTTTTTTTAAGTAAGGCCAGCAATTATGATTTACGACTCTTCTTTGTTAAAACACACTTCGAATTTCTCTTTCTCAAAAGCTCTCGTTTGTACTTTGTAAGTTTTCCACAGTTGGTTTGGTTTTTCAGCATCATTTGCGGTTTAAAGTTGGCACTCCCATCCTACATACAGCTGGGTCCGACACAATGCACGACTCAAGATGTTTTATCCTTCCTTCGCCAGTCGAACATATCCAAAAGGCGGCGTTTCACTTGCTTCGCTTCTGTAATATGTATTAAGTTGCTTTCTCTGTGTTGCTTGGATTTCCATCGGAAGCGAAAAAGAAATACCCAGCCCACAGACGAAGCAACTCGGAAACCTCGCCGTGGCAACTGCTTCGCGTCCTTCTGCTCCGCAGCTTGTGGGGAAACTCACCTTAATGCTGCTCAAGAACCAGGAGTCTGAGTCGCGTCGCCGCTGTGAATCTCTTGTCTGACTCATCCCGTCTTATATACCTGTCCACTCGCCCCATTTGCTGGAATTTAAGGTTGATTGACGGATACCAATACCCAGAGGTTAGGAATAGTTTGGAGAAAAATGTGTCCAGTAGTCAAGTTGTGCTATTTTTGTCATAACAAATGAGGATGCTCAGAACCATGTAAGACGACAAGAGGGCATCTATTGGCGAGATTAGCTCCCTTGCCAGGTACATTTGCTCTTTACTTTACATGGTAATGGCTTGGTGCGCGCCGCCCCTCTGCAGAATTCTGTGGATTGACAATGGGATTTACATTGATTTTGGGTGTTTTTTTTTTTGATTAGCCATGCGGTGGGGAAACAGCAACGTACGAATATGATCCGAATTCTGAAAAGATATTTATGGCTGGCTGACTGCCCTCGCGCGGTCCCGATAGATTAAGTTTCTGTTTCCAAGGCAGAATGTAAGGTTGCCATATATGCTGGTGAGTTGGTCAGCACAAAGCCGTGTGGCGATTAACAGTCAGCACAAAACTGCGTTTAGCGATTAGACGACAGTCTATGCGCAGCACCAAGGAATTTTCGTTCTTAATGACAGCACTAAAAGGAAACGGATAAATAACGCCATTTAACAATGCAGACGGAATAACCACTTATCCTACAGTGAATCCCATCAATCAAAAATAGTATAGTTAGTGCATTATATAGGTTAATAGTTGTTGTTTAGAGTTAAAGCTTAAAGTAATGTCCATGCGTCTGGCCACATTTTCATATAACAGCCTAATTTTAGTCATTTATAGTTTCTCGGCGATACAGTGTTTCTTATCAGGTATAACTGGATAAATCGTCTGTACGCACATTTTCGACGAACCAAGAAAGACTTAGTAGTAAACCCGAAAATCGATACGTCTGGTGAAACATAACGCCGTGTTATTGACCAGCCTCTGAAATAAAAGCCTGATTAGTTTACGTAACCCAGTGACTCATCAACACCATCAGACACTTTATTGAAACGCTCATTCGGAAATCTTTATTTAAAAAAAGAAAAAAGTATGGAATTGGTCAGACGAGGTTCTGTCCAGTAAAATTCCGTGCTGGTATTACATAATCTTTTTCTTTGATCCAGCTTCGAATGACGGATGTTTTTAATTTGTCAGTCAACTGCTGCCCACATCTCTCCTATAGGCTTCATATAGGCCTACCCCTTACGCACATCATGTAATATTCTGTTTATCTAAACACAATATTCACTTAAGGTAAACTCGGTTTATGAGAGTCCACTTCGGTCCTTGTCTCAAATTTTTTGAAACTTTTTCTAATTTCCCTCGCCCTGCTAATGTTCACATAACAGGTGGTCCCCACCGCTGTCATTTTACAGGTTAGAAACCAAATGAGTACTGACGCAGTTGTTTTCGCTGGAGCAGCATGTTACGCCGTGATCAACGGGGGTTCCAATGCCTGACCACCGCTACAGACTATATGTAAAAGTATTGGGACCCAAATATGCCACATTGAAGATTTTCATTTTGTGTACCACTTTTTATAGTACAAGAAAAACATTAATTGTGCAAGAAAAACATTAAAATGTGTGCAAAATACAAGATGAAGTGGTTTACGTGGTTTAGCCCGCAGTAATTTCAACCGACCAGATGTAAGACAGGATGTTGTTTTTTAAGAATCCGTAGTATAGTACTTAAAATATTATTTTATATTTTCATTGATTGATTTGTTGGGATCGTGTATCACTAATTCGCACTCATTAATCAACATATCCCGTCTATTTAGTTAGTATCAAGGTGCTGTGAAATGCGATCATTTGGTTTTCCTTCCAGCAGAAGGCAGTGTTTGCTCTCATATAGACGTGTTCCGTTGTGAAAGTAAGATGGTGACCAAGAAACTAGCACGAAATAACGTGGTCAGTGATTTATCCAACGTAAGGTCTTTTACGAGGTTGCGCTCTATCATGGGTGACAAGTTATGTTTATGCTGCTATGCTGCTCCTACTGTTGATCAAGGTAGCGGGTATATGTATAGGCTACGTTTATGCCTCAGAGTTTTATACTTTTATTGTCCTTTTTTTGTATTTTCTGTTTAATTTTCACTTTATTCTATACTGAAACGGAGCGTGTGTTCATTTGTGAGTAAGAAAAGTAAAGAGTAAACAGGCCTATACACTTTTTCACGTTTCGCCAGTAGCCTGAGTAACTTTCAGGCGCTGTCCACCACGTGGGTGCTGAACACCAGGTTTGAGTTGTGCCTGAGCACGGTGATGTGGAGTGACATTCTAATAGCTTTAGTGTGGAAAAGGCTTATAGGGCCAAAAACATATTTAAGGTTGATGAAAAATATAATTTAATTCCAAGACGTAGACACCATGTATTTTTTTAAAGCGCGTGGCGCAAGTGCATTTAGCGCGTGTCCAAATGTAATTTGTCGCTGTAATTTAAAAATGTGGATAACAAGGAATAGGGCAAAAGTGAGCTAAAAATTGTGAAATTTGAATTAATCTTTGTTTTTTCTAACGGTATCAGGATGGAAAAAAACATTTCTGAAAAACATTTCTGAAAATGCATTTAATGTGATAAAAATTCCAAATGAATGCAATATTTGTTGGAAAAAGTTTTTTTCAGTTAAATAAGCCATTCCATTTGCTTACCGGGCTATAGATGAAGTAGCTTTTCTGCCAGTTGATCCCTCCTCACCAGCTGTAGCTGGTGTATCGGCATCGGCAAATGCGGCTTCTAAATTCCTGAAATGTTTCCTCATCTACAGTTGCACTCAAAATTATTCAAACCCCTTCACTTTTTGCACAGTTTATTGTGTTGTAGATTTAATTTTAAATGGATAAAATTTTTGCCGATCAATCTACACTCAATAACCCATGATGACAAAGTGCTAATTTTTTCAAATGTATTAAAAATCAAAACCTGAAATCTCTCATGTGCATAAGTATTCATACCCTTTGCTTTAATGTATTTTTAAAGTATCATATTTCATATTTGGTCGCATATCCGTTGCATGCTGCTACTTCCTGAAATCTGTGACCCATCAACATCAAAAGACTCTCGATATCTTATTTTCAGGTACTGTTACAAGCGATACTATAACCTCTCTGCATTTGAATGGATCTCTATCGGAATTTGGGGGTGAGACTAGATTGAGCTGTAAATTATGCTGGTACAGTATGGAACACATGACTGGCGAAATGGCTGTAAGTTATCAAGGGTCTGAGCTATCGAACGAGCCTCAAACCATCACTCTTTTGCCAGATATGCAGTAGGTGTGGATGGATCACTGCAAGGGTTATTTCTCCTGACTCATTTTCCTATAAAACTCTATGCGGAAAAAAGTCAGAAGAAACCCTTAAAGTGATCCATCCACATCTACTCCATATCTGGCCGTAAAGTGATGGTTCGGGGCTCGTTCGATAGCTCAGACCCTTGATAACTTACAGCCATGACAGCCATTTGGGTCATGCCACATTAAGACCCATTTTTTTTCATAATATGACTTCATAAAGTCAGATTATTCTATATTTTATTTTCCTTTTCACAATTGCTACTGATTGTCCTACAACTCGAAAGTTTGAAATATTTTTCCACCAACATTAAAGTTGTTTTTGCTTCGTTAAGCCATTTCCTTTAATAATGTACAATGGGGCAAAATGGTTGTAGTCAATGGATAATAACAGTCTGCACCGCTGCACTTGGATTCGGATAGCTGCTCTTCACAGCTTTTTAGCCGTTTGTTTTACGATGGGACACTCGCTTCCTCTGGAGTTTACCCAGTTCAGAAGGACAGAATTATGTTCCTATTCTGTTTGGGGCATTACTTCTCTGGTTTTACAGCAGTAAATTAATCACGTGTAACATACTAGGTATATACTGCATATAGTGTGTTAGGTGCTGGTGGGGGAAGGACCCAAACGCAGGCAGGAATATGAAAAAACCGAAGTTTATTCAGGGCAAGGCAGCAATCCGTGGTAAAACAGGCTGGGTCAAAAACCAGGGAGACAGGGCAACGGTACAAAACACAGTCCAAAAGAGTAGTCAAGGAACAGGCAGGGGTCAAACCGGGAAGGCACAGCAAAAGCACAAAATCAGGATCCAAAGACAGGGTTGCGAGAACACAGGCAGGAGTCAAAAACCGGGGAGGCGTAGAAGGAACACAAAGAAAACAAAACAGACTGGATACAAAACAAAACAACAATAGGCAAAGGACTTGGGAAACAAAAACTAGAAAACAGAATAAACAAAACAACTCGGGCAGAAACTCGGAAAAACAGACGGTAACACAGAAGCAGAATATCATAAAAGGAACTCGCAAAGAACACTGAAATGACAAGGTATATATACACAGAGGAAGACAGACATAATGGGAATCAGGTGTGTAGAAGCAGTGAGGGGAGATTGCTCACAGGTGAGAACAGTGAGGGTTAACAGGGACCAATAAAACAATGACAGGGGAAACGTAAGACACGGACTGGAATACACATAGACACAATGATAACAAACGGCCTGGAGTTAGCAGGTAAACAAGTGCACAGCTCAGATTAGAAGAACACTAAAGTGGACACATATGCAGAGAATGCGAAATCACAGATCAATGCAGGGATAGGATAACGAGGAGGGAAATGACAGCTGCAGGTAGAAACTCAAGATGAATTAGTAATGTTAGTAGTGAACTCTAGAACCCTAATGTTAGTAGGTTAGTATTATATACACATGTTAGTTTGTTAGCAGGTTAGTATTAAATCTAATCTAACAGTTAGTATGATTAGTACATTAGTATTATATACAAATATAAATAAAGTCAGAAGGAAGAAAACGAGATATACGAAATACAGAAGAAACCTGAATGTTCCCAAAATCACCCGAATAGTGCAATGACAAAGACGGGGTGGAATCTCAGAAACATGGAACGCGGACAGACAATCGCGAGGGAAAGAAAACAGGAAAAATAATAACAAATAAAGAAATAAGACACAGATTACAGGATCCTAACACAGTGCCCTCCACTATTATTGGCACCCCTGGTAAAGATGAGTAAAAAGGGTTATAAAAAATTCACCGTTTAGTGAATTAGCTTAATGTCACACTGAAAAAATGAGAAAAATCCAACCTTTAATTGAGGTAAATTTATTATGAGAAAAAAAAATCCCTCATCAAGAAATCATTATTTTTAACAAAACAACGTGCGCCACAATTATTGGCACCCCTGCATTTATATATAGAATAAAGTCATAATTTTTTATATTTGGTTGCATTTTTAATATCTGGTACTCTTACTATTCGGGTGACCGCAGGTGACTGCAGGTACCCGCGTACTTTGGATCAGCCCTGGTACGCACATCCTCAGAAGTCAAATCAGTTTCCCTTATGGGCTGCATGCGGTGGAGATTTAAAATGAATGCATCCTCTGATGCAAACCACTCTGGAAAGGAGACAGGAATGTTTCACACTAATTTAGTTTCTACTAATTAGCTTCTGCTAATCATTTCTCATCATACCATGTTTTCTTTACATTCTCTACTGTTCGTTTTGTTATACCTAACAAATGAATTTTGTACGTGATGTCACTCCTAAATTTTCCCTTCTCTGTTGGTGTTATATTCCTATGCTGTAATATGGCATTGTGAACCTGCACCTCATTGACCATTACCTCTATTTCTCAATTTAAGTTAAATTTTTCTTGTGGTTCCCTTGCTACTTGTGCCTGGTTGCCTCGTATCCATTTCTTAGCGCAATGTAAACATGCCACATTGTTTCTGACCCATTTCATGGGTGTCTCCTACTGCAAAATTGTGAAAGGGCGTTTAATTTATTTGATAGCGTAATTAGAACCAGTCTTAGTCAATTGGTCGTTCATGTGTTGGTATCTGTGATCGCAACAGAGCCGCAATATAGCTAATGTTTTTTGCTCAGTAAATCTGGCCCTGGGTAACTGAGATGCATGCGTCTAGTGTACAAAGGGGGGGGGGGTATGTTCTCTGTTCCGGGTTCTGCTCTGTCAGCCAGCCAACACCCTGGTCCCGCCCCGCTGGCTGCTCAGTAGCCGGATCCCGCCCTCTTGGCCGCCAAAACCCATGTCCCGCCCTGACGACTGCCCAGCGCCCCAGGTCCTGTTCAGCTGTCGGGGAACCAAGAGGCAGAACAACCTAGTGGACTGGCAGAGTTACAGGCATCACACTCAGGCCTATATCTCGTTAAACCAGGTCACAAGAGGAGGCAGAGCGCCAGCCCCGACCACCAAAAGAACAAAGCCAGTACATTATGACCAAGTGCTGTACTACCGGTGTGCTGCCTTCTCTTCAAAAGCCATGAGGACATGGCTAGAAAAAAGGAAAATGTAACGTACTGAAATGGTATATACTGTATACTGTATATACCGTACGTGTGACATATGGGATAGGAATTATAGGGGTCGAGAAATGTCTGTTCAGATGATGTAGCCGTAATCAAATTATTTATTGTCTAATTGCTTGCTATTTAGTAAACCTATAATTGCAACACTAATTGTCACCTCACCCTACCTTGTGCAGAGCTTGGGAAATCCTTGGCTGATACACTGGAATCTTCCCCGGGGCAAGGATACAGGGCTGCTAACATAAAAAGACCTGCAGCAGAATGTTCTGGGGGTTTTTTTTTCGCTTACGAGTTGGTAAACGGCGCACCATTGCCTGATTGTCCGAACATTAGAACCTTAGAAAAGTGATGACGAGAACAGGCCATTCGGCCCAACTTGGCTCATCTTTTTTTTTTTTAAGAGTACACGCAAGAAATAAGAAAAACAACCATTCAATCAATAATAAAATAAAATCAATCACAAAAGAATATATCAATGATAGAATCAATCAATAATTAAATAAAACAAAACAAAGAATTAATTAAACACACAACAAATAAATAAGTTAATAAAGAAGTAAAAGATGTAGAACTATAGCGTATCCATATATAGCGTATCCAGTACCATGTCAAGCCTGGGCTTGAACACCGCCAGGCCTCAACCACATGAACCGACAAGCTGTTCCAAGCATTAATGAGTAAAAATTAGTAAAAAAAATGATAAATCCTGATATTAGGTCTTTACATTACAGGCATTTAGCAGACGCTCTTATCCAGAGTGACTTAAACAGCATTTTTGCATTAAAAAAACAAACATTTTTTTAAATACGTAGTATCCATTGATACAGCTGGATATACACTACTCACAAAAAGTTAGGGATATTTGGCTTTCGGGTGAAATTTATGGAAAATGTAAGTTCACGCTACAGTGATATTATACGTATCATGAAAGTAGGGCATTTAAGTAGAAGCATGCAATGGTGATTTCCTCATCTCAAACAATTTATTGAAACAAAAGCCAACAACAGTGGTGGGTATACCACAACAAAAATGTCAATGTCTCAATAACTTGTCATGTGCCCTTGAGCATCAATTACAGCTTGACAACGACGTCTCATGCTGTTCACAAGTCGACTTATTGTCTGCTGAGGCATGGCATCCCACTCTTCTTGAAGGGCGGCCCTCAGGTCATTGAGGTTCTGGGGTACAGAGTTACGAGCCTCTACACGGTGAGTCAGCTGATCCCATAGGTTTTCTATGGGATTCAGGTCTGGAGAAAGTGCAGGCCACTCCATTTGAGGTACCCCAGTCTCCAGCAGCCTTTCCCTAATGATGCGACCTCGATGAGCTGGAGCATTGTCGTCCATGAAGATGAAATTAGGCCTGTGTTGTTCATGCAGGGGCACAATGACTGGATTAATGATGTTATTCAGGTAGTATGGGCTTGTCACTGTACCATTCACAAAGTGTAGGGCAGTTCTGTATTGACTAGACACCTGCCCACACTGTAACACCGCCACCACCAAAGGGTCGTCTGGTGACAACAGTGGCTGATGCATAGCGCTCTCCTTGACGTCTCCAATATCGTTGGCGGCCATCATTTCTGCTCAACGTGAATCGACTTTCATCAGAGAACAGCACTGAGGCCCACTGGTCCCTCGTCCAGCGTAAATGCTCCCTGGCCCATGCAAGACGATGACGCCTGTGCCTGGTGGTGTGGTCAGGTACCCTTGCAGGTCGTCTAGCACGCAGACCACGCTGATGTAAACGGTTTCGAATGGTCTGACGTGACACTTGGGTGCCTCTCACCTCCCTTAAATGGGCCTGGAGTTGAGTGGCATTCATCATCCGGTTCCGCAGGGCACTGTTCACAATGAAGCGGTCATCAGTGTGGGATGTGGCCAAAGGACGTCCACTTCTATGCCTTTCTGTGACTCTTCCAGTCTCTCTGTATCTCTGTTGCAACCTGCTGATGACACTCTGTGACACTCTAAGCTCAGTGGCCACTTCCCTCTGAGAACATCCTGTTTGAAGCCTCGCAATGGCGAGGTACTGTTGATCAATTGTTAGGTGTCGTCTTGGTCTCATGATGTCAAAATGTGAACAGCATGATGAAGAGGACTGTTTAAATACCAATTCTAATTGAACCAGGAAATTTATTGGTCGATTCATGGATCAAACACCTGTTGTGAATTTTGCCGTTCAGCTCCTTGTTAGAGAACAGCAAGTTGTGCAAAAAGTACTGAAACATTGAATAGTTGGACATGTGCATTCAAAAGTTTAGAGAAGGTCAAATTAATTTCACCTGTAAAGGTTATAGTGCATTTTAGGTTCATCCTGAAATTTCACCCGAAAGCTGAATATCCCTAACTTTTTGTGAGTAGTGTATACTGAAGCAATGCAGGTGAAGTACCTTGCTCAAGGGTACAACAGCAGTGTCCTACCTGGGAATCAAACCTGCAACCTTTCGGTTACAAACCCAGTTCCTTAACCATTATACTACGCTACTAGTTCTGAATTATTATTACTTATAAAGTGCATAATAAGTAATAAAGTATTAGTTCAGTGACACATTTTTTTGTTGTTTTGGCTCTGTACTCCAGGACATTGGATTTAAAATCTGAACCTATGAGGTTACATTTCAGACTTTCAGCTTTAATTTGAGGGTTTTTACACATAGCATCCCCCCCCCCCCCCCCCCCCCCCCACCCATTTTGAACCAAAAGTAATTGGACAAATTAACATAAACTTAAATAAAGTCATCATATTTAATATTTGGTTGCATATCCTTTGCATGCCATGACTTCCTGATGTCTGTGACCCAACAACATCAAAAGACTCTGGGTGATATCTTATTTCCAGGTACTCTTACAAGCGATACTATAACCTCTCTGCATTTGAATGGATCTCTATGGGAATTGGGGCGTGGGACTAGATTAAGCTATAAATTACACAGGAATAGTATGGAACACATGGGGCTTGATTTACTAAGACATTTAGCATGTGCAAAACTTTTTAGCACACACAAAACCAATAACGTAACCAATGATTGGTCATGGTATTTGTTTTGCACCAATCATTGGGTGTGTTAACCAAAGGTTTTGCACACGCTAAAGGTCTTAGTAAATCAGGCTTATGGTTCGCTAAATGGCTGTAAGTTATCAAGGGTCTGAGGTATCAAACGAGCCTCAAACCATCACTCATCACACATGCTGCTAGATATGCAGTAGATATGGATGGATCACTTTAAGGGTTGTTTCTCCTGACTCATTTTCCTATAGAATATAGAATAGAACTCTATGGAATAATAAGTCAGGAGAAACAACCCTTAAAGTGATCCATCCATATTGTCCACTTTTGGAGTGCACTGTATATCCACCATTTGCATTATTATGCAAAATGGTGGAAACTTGGCTAGTTTCAGCTTGTTTCCTCTTGTTCTGCTAACAAAGCTCAGTTTAAAAAATCTTTTGTAGTTCAACTTGCTGATACCTTCAAGTAGTTTAAAAACCTCTATTAAATCCCCCCCTTGTTCAGGCTGAATATGTTAAAAGTCTATCCTCATAACACTTGCATTTCAAACTGGTAGCCAGTTTGGTTGCCCTTCTTTGTACTTTCTCCAGAGCCTCTATATTTTTATTATAATGTGGTGCCCAAAACTACACAGTACTCCAGGTGAGGACTGACCAATGCATTATATAGTGTCAATGTTCCTTAGATTTGTATTCCTTATTTCTTGCAATATATCCCAGTAGTACATAATACAAATCTAGGTAAGTAATACATGTTTGATTTAGTGCTGTGCAAATAAAATCAATGTATTGCTACCTTTATTTATTTATGTGTTTATCTAACTTGTAATATTCCCTATTCACTATTGTGTGGGGTGCACACAGTCTTGCAGCGTATCAATTAACACATTCTCTTGTGTGAGTGATATATTGCTGTGTATAGGTACAAACATTGCGGTGTATGAATTCACCTAATGGCATGATGTAGGCATTCCATCTTCAGTTCCATATAAACCTACACGGATACATTTTTCAAAGCCAAACCGTTTTTTGTGATTTTACACATTAAAGCCTTGTATTTTTATACCTCAGTCTCTCTTCTGGTGTTTGCTCTTGCCACTGAAGTAACATCCTAATTACAATTTGGCTCCAATTCCTCATTATTTAGACACGGACTTCACATTTAGGTTTAAGGTTCTTTATTTATAGCACGTTTGTCATTTGTTGCTTGTTAGTTACAGGTTTAATGCATCAGGCGAATTTCCATGTCATGTTTTTAATAAATCGCTTATCCTTGAGCGGCATTTGAAAGCGCTAGCTACAACAGACAGACAGTGTTATAAAAAGAATTCATTCTGGCGGGAATGATGGGGTTTCGTTGGTCGTACAAAAAAGAAACGCCAGAGAATCGATGTCTCGACTTCACTTCAGCAGCGAGCAGAACTCTGGGGAGAAGAAAGAAATATGTAAAAGATTAAATAAATAGTAAATAGTTAAAAGGCGTGACAGCACAGTAATTACATCGCTGATGTGTTAATGACTCTATACTGCAATACAGATTTTTTCTTTTTTTGATTTGTGTTTTGCATTCTACCAGAAAACTACCATGAATGATCTCACACCCCAGTTAGATTAACCAGGTTAACCATAACACTAATACAATTATGAATTTTTACTACTAATACTACTACAACAACTAATAATAATAATAATCATTACCGCCGTCACAATCATCATCATCTTCACCATCATCCTCATCCTCATCATCATCATCATCAACAACATCATACTGTACCTTCAACCCCAATCTTTCCATCGCCATCTCTGTCCACAGCAGTCAAGAAAACCTTGGTCTCTGCCTCCGTCAGCTCTCTGGCTCCCAAAGAGAAATTCTGCAGGAATAACCTAGAGGAGTGGGAGGAGGATTGATGGAGCGAGGGAGAGGAGAAGGAGAGAGCAAAACGAGGGAGAGAATGGACAAGCAGAAAGGAGAGATGGAAAGACAGAGAGGGTTAGTGAATGTCACATTGCCCTGGCTGCACAAACACAGTCACACGCACATGCAGTAACAGTGGTGCATCCAACTCCTTACTCAGAAGGGACTGTAATGAGAAACGATTTGTATAACATCCATTAATCTGATCCCCCACTACACACACAAAACCCCAGGCCTTCATACTTGAGCTCTTCTTCCTCGATGAAGCCACTTTGGTCTCGGTCCAGAACGGTGAACACTATCTGTCCCTCCGCATCCGACCGCCTCAACAGACCCACTTGAGTGAAGAACAACTTATAATCAAATGTGCCTGGAGCTATGAGGAGAGAGAGAGAGAGAGTGAGAGAGAAGAGGGAGGGAACGAGAGTGACAGAGAGGTAAAGAGACAGATGGAGAGAAAGGGAGGGATGGAGGAATGAAGGGGGAGGGAGAGAAATCTCATTGTGCACACAGTTATCCCGGTCATTCAAAAATTGATGTTAAAACTGGCTGTGTTGTAGTTACAGATAATGTACCAATAACACAGGGGTTCCCAAACCTTTTAATCGTAATTTTCCCTTAAAATGATCACGCACTTGCTAAAGTGAAATAGCATTTCACACCTTCATGCAGTACCCATACAGGTTGCGATGCAGTGCCTATTTAACACAATAGCACCATTTGACCATTCCTACATATCATGCATGATATAAATATGTCATATATGACAAGGATCACAATATTAGCAACGATTAGCACAAATCAAGGTTGGTTTTATTGGAAGGTGTTAAAAATGGCATCGAAATATAGAATTATAAACAGTATTCTTAAAGGAGGAAAATATTATTTTTGGTTTTGCAGAGGACCCCTTGGGACCCCTGGGCGAGTCTCCAAAGTGCAGTTTGGGAGCCCCTGTGGCGGCACAGCGTGCTGCCGAGAGCGCAGCGGTGTGTGTTTGCTGGTGGCAGCCTCGAGAGCCCTCAGCGACGGTCTGAGGCTCTTCCCCCTGTGTACCGAATAGAGCACACATAAACCCCCCCTGCCCCCGTAAATTATTGAGCACCGGCAGAAGGGGCGAGGACACGCTCTCCTCAGGACCTGTCCTCGCTTCTCCGCTCGATGCAAACAAACCCGTATCCCGGCGATGGACTCCTACCCTGCTGCCCGGCAACCCAGGTAACCAGGTAACCACCATCCCCCCCTGCCATGTAGCCCACGGGAGTGGGAGTGGATGTGGGAGCACGAAGGGGGACCCTTGTGGCATGTACCCGACTCACCTTGGCACGCCTGCACCGCTGCCCTGATGTCCTCATCCTTCAGTATCCCAGAGAAAGACATGGTCCTGCCTCCTGAGCCCTGATGGACAGCCCAGCATTATTTTAAATAATTAAGCCACTGGTTTGGGGATTGGTGGATGCGTCTCACGTCTGTCCTTTCTTATTTCACTAGACATGGAGGAGTCATTAAGGGAGGACTGGGCTTGTGTGAACACACAGACAGTGAGCCAATCAGAGGGCACCACCTCCCCTCACACACACACACACACACACAGACGCACACACACACAGATAAACACATGCACACACAAACACACGCACGAACGCACACACCCAGGGGCCCGCAGCTGAAGGTCCGAGCATGGCAGCCTTACGGCACAGTACCATCTGGACAGTCAGCCTTCTCTAAACGCCACAGAACGGAAAGCCACAGAGACCCCAGATTATTTTAGCGGTTATTCATCCCCACAAATTTTGTTGATGGCATCTGCCATCTCCTCCTATGGCTGAGAAAGAGAGGGAATGTCTGTCAAGAGTTTCATGCTGTTGCTGTCTCGCTGCTGCTCAAAATGTCTTGAGAGAAAACCCAAGAGAACAGTCTCAAGCTTCTCTTTCTCTCTCCGTCTCTCTCTTTGTATTTTTAAAATTGTGCATGAAATTGTTATTTATATTTAAAATGCAATTTTCCCTTTTTAAAATCATGCACACATGCTGCAACACACACATACACACGCGCGCACACACCTCCTTGTAGTATTGTAAGACACGGAGCATCACGCACACAGGATAGATGTAGGTGGAGGGCAGTCGGGGTACTGACCTGTGAGCTGGTTTATCCTGTCCTGTCCTGTGCTGTCCTGCGCTGTGCTGTCCTGTCCTTTCCTGCGCTGTGCTGTCCTGTGCTGTGGGCTAGAGTTGCAGCCGTGTCTCCGTGCCTCCTGCCTGTGATACCAGTGCAGTCGAACCCTGCCTTCCCCAGCCCTCAGCCGCGGTTACGGCTTCGCACGGGAGCCCGTGTGACGGCTCCGCCCCCCCCAAACCCAGAGAGACATCCCAGCCACTAAGCCACTCCCCCATCATCAGCTAATCAGAGCACATAATCTTGATGGCTATTGTTGTTCGACGTGCCTGATAAACTCATACTTTCAAAATGATCAGAACCTGCAAGTGTAAGCCAAATTATGAACTATGAATGAAAGGGTTACTCTTGATTTCCTCAATGGCAACTATTTATTGTTTTTTAATTTGATTTTAAAATTTTATACTGTTCCTGGCTATTATGTGCATATAGAGACAAAATAATATCTTGTTTTCCTCAGCCGTGGAACTTGCAAGACAACCTTGCAACTTGTTTTAAGGACATCACAATGCGCAAGTGAAGAGGCTTGAAATGAACTTGAAGCGTGTCCACTCTCAGTGTTGCCAATGCAATCACAATTAGGAGTGCCACCAGAAAGAATTAATGCTTGCAAGAAACTAGCTATTGTAGTTAACCATAAATAATTGACAAGCCACAGCGCATTCATTTGTAATCGGACCATAGAGTAATGACATTTACCTGATTAAACACTGACACAATCTTGATGCAATTCATGCAGATGGAGTGTTCCCAAAGCTGGCTTTTGGATATAATGCCGATGCAGTTTAATCACAGAGACGCTCAGCTCATGACGTTCAACATTAAACATGTTAGACAAATGCTGTGCCATTTCCTCCAATTTCAACCATCAATAATGAATTTAAAAAAAATAAAATAACACATAATGCATATGCATAATTACTTGACTAATTATCTTTTTAATCGCTGTACACCATATAGCTACATTAAAAGATTTAATGCAATTACAGCACAGCCTGGTGCTTGAGCTCCAGTTTGTCTGACCATGTGACCTCTCTGACATGTTCAGAAGGAACAATGAACAGCCTGGAGGCAACGGACAGTCAAAGGATGCGGCACAAGTTTCTAGCCTAGCGATTCCTTCAACAATAAAAAACACCATGCAGTCACACCAATTGGGACCCCCAATTGGGGGGGGGGGGGGGGTGGTTAGACTTCATGACAAATCACTGGGGCCCAGAGGCGACCTGTCTGAAACAAGTGGGGCCTCGTAAGAGTCCTAGCTGTTGTCTACAAATTTACCGTCGCTTGGAGTTAGGGTGAGGGTTATGCTCAGACACATTTTTGCTTGAATTCTTTCAATTAATTTGAGCACATTTAAACATAATGACAACATCTACCCCCCTCTAAATCCCCCAAAATAAACAATGAAATCAAGCAAAAAAAAGGAAAGGGGACCTCTAAGCCGAGATCATTTGTATACTGTTTGATATATTTCTTTTTGATTTATCAAATACATTATCCGCACTGGTTAGGGTTAGGACTTTCTGTGGTCCTTTCTGTGATCTTCAATTGGGAATTTGGGATTAGGGTTAGGGTTCCTGTTGGAATTAGTCTTAGAGACAAATCTGAATGTGAATCAAGAGATTAAATGTACCACTACACTGACATTAATTATGGTGTAGACCAGGGGTTCTCAATCCTGGTCCTGGGGGACCCCTGTGTATGCTGGTTTTCGTTGCAACCGCAGTTGCAATCCCAGAATTTTAACAAGCTGTTAATTTTTCTTAATTAGGTGCTTTTCATGTTTGGAGGAATTATTCGCCCACTTAAGACACATTATGTCAGAAATAGCTATGCATGCCATGTAGAACAAACTCCCCATGTTCACATTGTGCTTATTGTGCTATATTGCAACAATTACATAAGAAAAGGTTACAAAATAATGTATTTTCACTCAAATGAAAGAGTGAAGTGAATCAATAGGCTCCTAATTAGGTTGTTGAACACATGTGTTTAACTCAATTTTTTCTTTAAGCTTAAGACAATGCAGGTTTGGCTCTTTATCATTTGCTTTGTGTTTGAATTCTTCATTATCTACGAAATGGTTAATTTTAGTGGCCATGTGTCCACACTTTCACCAATTAGGAGCCTATTGATTCAAATCAGTCTTTAAATGGATCTGTTAAATAATTTTCTTATCTTTTTTAAATAATATAGCACAATGTGAACATGGGGTGTTTATTCTACATGGCATCCATAGCTATTTCTGATATAATGTGGCTTAAGAGGGTGAATAATTCCTCCAAACATGACAAGCACCTAATTAAGAAAAATTAACAGCTTGTTAAAATTCTGGGATTGCAACTGCGGTTGCAACGAAAGCCAGCATACACAGGGGTCCCCCAGGACCAGGATTGAGAACCCCTGGTGTAGACTACACATTTATGGACTGCAGCAACTTGACTTTTCTCCGAATCTGGGGTTCTGTCCATAGACTGCAAAACAATATGGACAAAGTCACTGTTACATCACCCATCGCCTTCCCACGGGCTCATAAAAACCGTTTTGATGCTCCGGATAGTCAGGCAGAAGTACAGTTTTCACTGCCATTTTGTACAAACACAGTCATAGTGCGCAGTGGAGCCAGAGTTTGAGCAGTAGGGAGAGCCTCTGCCACGGACTGGTCCACAAAAATGTTTAAAAAGCGTACAAACGACACAATAACTTAACAAATCGGCACATGGGGAGACATCATACGAAGAAAAAGCACCTACATGTTCTGGTGAGAAAAATGTATTGACTTTGTATTTTTACCACATTTGGTACCATTGACTTGCATTGAAAAGCAGGCCTGAAAGACCTATACTGGAGCCAACCGTACTGGCGCCAGAGAGCATCGCTCGCAACAAGACCAGGAAGTGAGCTTCAAAAACGAAGCCCGGTTTTGGCCCCTTGGTTCTGTCACAGTTCCGGCCTCTCTCCACCAGAGACCACGGTTCCCTCATTCCTTGTATTTCTGTCTTGTTATTGATTATAATTATCCCATTAGCGTTTTGCCGCTGTTTACACATGTCTCCTCATCACCGCATTGTTCTCACCTGGTTCCCAGTGTATTTAAGTCTGTCTCTACCCTCTTGAATTCATTCGGTCTTTGTACCCTGTGCCTTGTTCCTCGCCCCTTTGTGTGATTGTCTCTCTCTCAAGTTTTCTTAGCTGTAGTTTCGAGTTCATTCTCCTAGTGTTTTCCCCAGTGTCTCGTGTTGCTTTATGTATGCCCTGTTTGCACCGTTTCCTCCTGTTACCGCCTGTTTGTTGTTTTCTTTAGCACTCATTCAGTAAAGTCTTTATTTTTTGCACCAACTTTGTGTTCCTGCTTCGCATCTGCATTTGGGTACACAGAACACCGTGAGCCCCGTAACAGGGTTCAGGCGAACACATCAGAAGAAGGCCAATTTGCATGCAGAGCATGCAGTGCAGTAGCACGGGACCTCTTTAAAAGTGTGTTGTTGCTGATGAATTGTATACTGAAACACATAGAAACAGCAGTTTCATGTACACCCTGGAAGGCAATCTCATTGCGAAAAAAAGCAACTTTAAATGACCATGTCTGGAATTAGCTTAAATATTGTGAAACAGATGCAAGAAACCCTGGTCTAACAGATGGCTAATTTAAAATAGTATGAATGTGGTTCTGTAGCCAGCCTGAAGCTAATGAAGCACACTTTATCTATGGAGTAAAGATGGAACATGTAACCTGATTATATAAATTAGTTATTATTATACACTTTTAAGGTTTTTTTTTATTTTTAAGTAGGCTATATCATCTTATGGACACACAATATGTTCCTGGCTTGTTATGTAGCATACCTACAGTATGTTCATGTTGTGATATGATAAGCGGCTAGTTTATCTTTCCATTCCATAGCTGTGTTAACTCTTCCGGATAAGAATTTCTGTCAAATCAATAATAATATTATGAATTAAAAGCAAGAGCTTGTCTATAATAAGTAATTTATCCACAATTAACTATTTATATTTCAAGTTTCCTTTGATATTCGTTGCGGGGAAAGATCTAGTCAAGGTTTTGCTGGTAGAGATAACAAGATTCGTGCGGAAGATAGCCTGCAAGTCCTTTAAGATATAGGCTACATACATAGGTACGGTTTCCAAAAGTGGTGCTTATTTACTAAACAAAAATACACCTCTGGACGTCCTCTAAATTGAGACAAATAGCGGCGTTTTATAGCCCGCGGCGTTCGAATCCAGGAATAACCCGTACGATGTAAACAGTTTACCTTTCCTGTTAGTAGCCTACAACCAGAATCACAGGAGTTCCTCACATGGTTGTCAACTGACTGACAGATCTTTACTCACTCCTTGCTGAGTGGGCGTCACTTTAATTTGGGTGTGCACGGCCAGCAACATTTGCAACGGCGATTGGGCATAATCCGATGTCTTGAAAATAAGATAGCACATGATTGGCGCACTCCCACGTCGCTTCCCTTTGCCTCTGTCGCGCACCTTTCTCACATGACGTAGTAGGACCATGGCGCTGTTGGGGAATGTTGGCGTTTGACTCTATAAAGTCTTGATAAATGAAACGTTAAATCTTCGTCATACTGTAATGTCAGTTACATTTGTAAATAGAGACATGATTTACCAGGAAAGGCACTGAGCCTTTCGGTTTTATTTTGAATGGACGACCAAACGGGGCGGTGAATTAAGCTTACAACATAGCCAACGCTAGCTAACGTTAGATATCCCCTCAAGCTAACAACGTCGTTAGCTTGCAAGCTAACGTTAACGCAGAAATAGACTTGGGAAATAAATCACTGGCTCGCAATGCAGAAGTCTTTCTCGATCCTGTAGTAAATCTGTTGAAAAATACATAGCTAATTGTGGAAATATCTGTTTGCCGACGACGAACTGAACTAGCTAGCTAGTTAAACACAGGATGATGGAGAAGTGTCATGGATTGTATCCGCTGCTGGCGACTGGGATTCTACAGTTGGTATTGATAGTGGAAGGTGCGCCGCTTCCTTCAGATACTGGTAAGAAATGTCTGGCTAATATCACGTAGCTAACGTTAGGCAGCCAGCTATGACGGCCACTGTCACTGCTTGCAAAACTCGCTATAACATTAGCGACTGTCAGCCTCAGCGATAACGGTAGTTTTTGCTAGCGCTTTCAGGAAAGGCTCTATCAGTGACATGCTAATTTTGCTTCCCATGACGAAGTGGTGATACCGACTTTCAGCGCAAACTAGCTATCCAATATACACACGACTAGCTACAACAGCGAATAGATCACAATTGAGCTGCCACCTGCAACATAACGTTTTATTTGCTCGAGTCCCAAGTGTGTACACGGTTGCTGGGCCAGGCCAAGTGTAATGGAGGGACACTTTTGCTGTATTTTGCCCTAGTACCCCTGTTCTATCCAAGGCTGAGTAAAATAACAACTGGTATTATATAAAGGCTACCTTAGACTACAAACTGAGGGAGAAAAGTTTTGGGGCAAACAACTTCTTGGGGGTAAAATCTATTTGAAAAAAACAGGGCGGTAACGGAGGGACGCAAAATTAACGTCTGTTTTTTTACACTTTTTTCAGACATGCATATCATACGGTTCCTGAGGTGAAAGGGGTTATTTTTCTCTTTCATATTGTACTATTACCACTTAAATATGAACATGCAAAATGGTAAGCCACTTGTGCAGCTCAATTTTTATGGGGCGACGTTTAAAGTCAGATGGTCATGGTAACGGAGGGACACATTTTCACTTGTCTATTCAGGCAGCCATCATATTCCAGAACTTGTTTGCATCAATTAATGTATTTAAATATATTTTGGCAACAGTGCAACACTTTTTCACTTAGTTTCAAGGGTTTTATGCAGCTTTATAATTGAGCCTGCACCACTTTAAGTAGATAAAGTTTTCAATTGATGAAAGTGGATCCAATGTGAAAAAATGTTCCAGTGTAACCTAAATTCTTTTAAAATGAACTCTAAATTAATCATATAATTTTATTTTTAATCTTAATTCAATAATTACATCATGATGTGAAAAGCAACAATTAGGCTGGCCTTAAATGATTGTTTGCTGTAACCCAACCTTGTATTTTCAGTTCATTTCCAGGTCAAAATGACAGAAAAACTGAAAATGTTTTGAGCAGGTATAATTTTTGGTTGTATGGTAGGGTTATAACAAACAACAAATTATTTTGATTCAGCCTAGTACTCATGCCGAATGAGAATCGAGAAATTTTTGAATACCTTGTCAGTCTACTATTGCCTACTATGCCTATTCATATCATCCTTAGAAAATGGTATTTATTCATACTTTATTAAAAATAGTTGCTCAGTAAGACTAAGATTGTTATAGGATAGTATCAGGGGGAAAGTGCACCTATTCAAGTTCGTAAACCCCAATGGATTCAAAAGCCCATAACTTTTTTTCTAGTGATAATTCAATACTTTTTTTGTTCTGTACATCTTGGGATGTTGGCTTCAAGATCAGGCAGATAGGAAGTAATTTCATAATGTTTCAAAGTTTGCTACTGATGTTAACCTTCCCTTGGCCTGGCCCTAATGTTACATAGACTAATTGATACTGTTGATATAATTTAACTAGCTAGCAGCTGTTATCAGTAACAGTTATGTAGCATCAGTGGGCAAACTCCCTAAATGAAATATCTTGGCCCTCTCGAGTTGACTCGTTTAGTTGGTAAACCAAGGTACAATTGCTGGTTTGATGTAGACTAGCTATAGACATTAGCAGCTGTCCTTGTCGGAGCTGTGCATAGTCTACCCATTTGATAAAATTTTCAAACAATTGGCAAACACAAGGCAAAACGATCAAACGCCGAAAGTGTGGAGTACAGTAACGTTATAAGTTATGTTATTAACGTGAATGCTTGCGGCGGAAGTAATGCCATTGGTCCACGTCTATGAGAACTGTCACACGGTAGACACCATGAAACCCTCAATAAAATTGAACTTGAACATGTGATTGGTATTGTTCCATAATAAAAATGGTTAAACAATTCCGTAATTTTAAAATCTCACCTTGTCTACATTAACTGCAGTATTGGAGGCTTCAGATTGGCTTTAAAGTTTTTGGTAGTTTGAATAGCCTGTATGTCACTTTTCTGCTTGCCTGATCTAACCTCATAACAAAAGCAATGGTACTTTTGATAAAACTCATTAATGGAAATTTCATTTTACTAATGAAAAAATGCAGAATTCATATTCTTTTAACAAGGCTTTGTACGGTTCTTAAATGTAGCCTCACCGATTTTATTTTGGAGAAAAGAAATGTCAGGGACGTGTGTAGAAGTGAAGAGCAAGTGGTTTTTAGAAGTTTTTCAGAAAGATAGTGGGCAAAACCATTTAATGCAGGGGTGTCAAACTGCGGTCCTGGAGGGCCGCAGTGTCTGCTGGTTTTCGATGTGTTCCTGCACTTAAGTGTTTAATTTAAGTCATTGATTGGCTAAAGAGTCTGCACACCTTGTTTCCAAGGCCTAAATTGGCTGCTGATTGAAAGGAAATCACAAAAACCAGCAGACACAGCGGCCCTCCAGGACTGGATCTTGACACCCCTGATTTAATGAATACATTCCTCGGGTTAAGGTAGCGGAATACAAAGGGTTTTCACAGTATAAAATTGCAGTTATAATAGCACATGCTGGGTTATTTTTTTTATTATATTTAGGCTACTGACTACTGTTGTTTTACTGCCGGACATGAAATAACTCTCTCAAAAAACTTAACAGTGTAGGCTAGTTAAGTTATATCCAGCAGAGGTGAAAAATCCAGGTCCCGAAAATAAAAGTCCAGCCCATTATTTCGTTCCAATCACCTGGATTTGCTAATTAGCACAATTCTTCAGCCAGGAGGTAGAACTAATTAGTGAAATCAGTTGGCTGAGTTCATGGGAAGAAACACACGGCAGGACTTTCTGACTCCTGGATTTTACACCTTTGATAGCCAGATCCCATTCAGTAGGAATCTTTGACTGATATTGAGGGTTAAAGATTAGATGCTGATATCCTCTTGAGGAACAATAGTTTGACAGGGCACTATTGAAAACCTTCTCATGATAAATCACAGTGAAATCCTCACGCTAAAGAACCAGAGAACCTTTCCAAAAGTACCACTCCGAAGTCTCTAGCTCGGGGTGTCAAACTCCGGTCCTGGAGAGCCGCAGTGTCTGCTGGTTTTCGGTGTGTTTCAGCATGAGTGATTCGTTTAAATCATTGATTGGCTAAGAACTGTGTACTCAAGGCCTTAACTGGGTGCTGATTGAACGGAAACCACAAATTCCTGAGTTTGACAGCCCTGCTGTATTCTGTGATTGTGGGCACGGTGCTGTATTAATGCGTATTAATCTCCTCCACGGACTGTCATACGCAGTCACTAGTTACTGTGGGGCAGTCAGGCGAGAGCAGCTCAATTAATTAATTTTTGTTGGCTAATGTGTGTCAAGGTTCCCTCTGTCACGAACACTGTCAAGAGTCCTGTTTCAGAGTTAGAAGGGCTAGGTGATACTCATTGATGTAGATCCCGGGGGGACAGGGCACACCCGTCCCCCCCCAACTTTAGGAAAACATCAAATGCCCCCCCCCCACAATATTATCAAGCTGCATTGGCTGGTACGGTTTTGTCCCCCAAAAACAATCCCAAAGAAAATGTTCTGTCCCCGCCCCAAAAAGGTGAAATCAGATCTTCGCCCTTGGTGGTACTGTAGGGTAGGCGGTCGTGCGGTTTTCCTTAACACCGTGTTACCTAACGCATTCTTTCCTTATCGCGCTAGTGAATAATTAACGCGCCGCAGATGAATTTTTATTGTTTTAGTGCAGGTCAGGAGTAGGACACTGGTGAAGAGGTTTCTTGTTCTCAATTCCATGAGGGATTTTTTTTTATTATTCTCACCATAAAGAATTTAGATCGTTATCGAAATTCTGGGGCAGTAAACCATAGGCAGTCTGCCAGTCAAGAAGACCTGCTCAGACCGGGTTCAAGCTTTGAGTTTAGACCACTGAGCTGTGCGTTACCTTGATGTGCTACTCCTAACCATGGCTACATGACAGGGGTTAGGCAACCTTGATCGTGGAGTGCCGGGTTTGTTTCTGGTTTTTGTTCCATTTGAGATGGATCACAAGAGTTTGATGGATGATTAAAAGTCTGAGCCTGCACTGTAAAATGTCCAGTGTTAATTCAACTCTAACAGTGTACATATGAGCCTAATCTGGCCAGAGCAGGCTCATATGTACACTGCTAGAGTTGAATTAACACTGGCCATTTTGCTGTGAATTTACTGTGTGAATATTCTGAATGGTGAAACGGGTGCCTCCAGCACTTGCATTCATTAAACCTAATTCATTAAAATGAATCCGGGTATGTAGTTATAAATGTGGATGGAGCAAAAACCAGGACCGCGGGGTGTCTTGGTGGCGTACCCTGTAGGGCACCGTCCAAATGCTCGTTACGAGCCGCGACGTCGGGGGTTCAAATCCGGCCGCACAACCTTTGTCGCGTGTTTCTCCCCCTCTCTCTCTCTTGCTCCCCATTCTTCCTGTCTCTCTACACTGTCCTGTACAATAAAGCTGAAAAAGCCCTAAAAACAACAACAACAAAAAAAATAGGACCATCTCTGCCACTCCAGGACCAGGGTTGCCTCCTCCTGCTGTGTGATGAACTCTCTCTCTCTTTCCCTCTCTCTCACACACACACACACACACACACACACACACACACACACACACACACACACACACACACACACACACACACACACACACACACACACACACACACACACACACACACACACACACACACACACACACACACACACACACACACATATTTCATGTGAGGGACGCACACACCACACATCTTTCAAAGCATCATCCGTAGATGACTATGGTTGAGGGGGTCTGCAGGCTCCTCCCCTATCGCGCGGTGGCATTACATCACAGCCTTACATAAGCCGCGCAGAGCCCAGTGCTTGATACACACCTATTAGGGCCCGCTCAGGCCGGGGGCCACGTGCGCATGCCAGCTGCGCTTTACTCCCAGCCACAGCACTTTGGCTTAATTAGGCCTGGCAGAGCTGCTAACCGCATCTCCGCCTGTCCTTTCATATCATTCACTGGCTTATCCGCCTCAAGTCCACTGCAAAGGAGCGTGCTGATTGGGATGCATTTAAAACTCAAGCGAAACGTCTCTATCCACTGTGGGTTTTCTGGTAAAAATTGACCAATGTGATTTTACAGGTTTGCACTTGACCATTTCGCAGGAGAGGCAAGAAAAGTTGCAAAATCACTTTCTGGTCAAAATTGAGTTAATGCCGGAATCATATTCCTGAAGATCAAATCTACCATTCACCTAAATTTCTAAATTTAAATCTTTACATAAATATGTGAAACCTTGTTAAATATATTGGAATTAGTTGGACCTCCAGTGTCCGACGGGTGTAAAAATATTTTAGACTCACTGTAATGTTGGAGTCAGTGACGCCAGGGATTTTGGGCCCGATGAAAAAATCTCACATTGGGCTGCACCACCCCAGCCCACCCCACCCCTGCACAATTACTGTAACCACACTTCCCTCCAGAACCTATAATCAGCCCATTCAACACTGTAAATATTTACCTTTGCAAGCATGCAGCTCCCTTGTAGTCTAATACTTACCGTCCAAAATTTACAGTGCGCTATGAAAATAAGTACAATACTGTGCAGACATGCGTGCAACATTCTGCATACAGTGGAACTCGCTATCCGATGCAAAACTATATGCTAACCTCTATAAGCAATGTGCTAAAGGTCATCTTTCTAAATGTAACTTGAATGGTAAATTCTGGGAAATTCTCTTAAAATTAATGAATAGCTTAAAATACTGATATAGCGTAAGGGGGAATTCAACCAAAAAAACAAAATTAACCTTATCTAACAGATCAAGGCACAGGTCTCTCTTTGTGGCTGGCCAAAACAATTTCTGAACAGAAATATTGGCAGCGCAAGGTGCAAATATGGAGTTATACATCAAAATGAATACATATATACATGTTTTCACTGTATCAAAAGTAGATAAATGAGGGGCTGTATTTTTCTAAACGAATGGCTGTATTTTCTCTGTTTTTCTCTGGAGACTCCAGCTAATGGTGGTGACATTTTTTTCAGTAGAACTGTAGTGGCTAGCTTGCCAGCGAGTAACGTTAGCCTCTGTTGAAGAACCGCTTCCAGGGCTAGTAGTAACGCCCATCCCCTCTGGTTGTATTCAGTGGGAGTGGCAACCTGTGGCTGGCATTGTCTGATGCCCGCCCATAAAGTGTAAGCACCTGGCCGTTGTAGTTCACAGCAAAGCAGGTACCTGGTACATGCACAGTTGTTTGGGGCTATAGCTCTGCTCTCACTACAGGTAAAGAGTTGGTTGAGAGCTCAATTTAATCAGGACAGATTTTTTCCCCCCTTGATTAACAATCAAGTAATTCGCTGAATAATCTATACTAATCAATGTTGCTAGCTCTTTTTTTTTTCCGTTAATATGATCCGCCCTGGAGTCTCGTGTTTAAATGCTCATGATCAGCTTGCTTTTATCTCTCGGTGCGCTCACAGCTGCTGTGATTGATAGTTAGCTGAGTGATTTATCTCTGGTCAGAAGTACATTTAATGATTCATTGATTTGACTAAACTGAATGCTTTCGTTTGCATTCTCTTAACAGCTAAATCTGGGACTAGATTTATTTGTAAATTACACTGGAACAGTATGGAACACATGGTTGGCTAAATGGCTCTCTAAAGGGTCTGACGTATCAAAGAAGCCTTAAACCATCGCTCTGCTGCCAGATATGCAGTGGATGGATAACTTGAAGGGTTTCTTCTCCTGACTCATTTTCCTATTGAACTCTATGGAAAAATAAGTAAGGAGAAACAACCCTTAAAGTGATCTATCCATATCTACTGCATATCTGGCAGCAGAGTGATGGTTTGAGGCTCGTTTGATACCCCAGACCCTTGATGACTTACAGCCATTTAATTTCATTCATTGTTCCAGCATAATTTACAACTAAATCTAGTCCCACCCCCCAATTCCCATAGAGATTCATTCAAATGCAAAGAAGTTATAGTATTGCTTACTATAAGAGTACCAGAAAATAAGATATCAAGAGTCTTTTGATATTGTTGGGTCACATACATCAGGAAGTCATGGCATGCAAAGGATATGTGACCAAATATAAAAAATGAAATGACTTTATTCTACATTATGTTAAACAGTCCAATATTTTTTGATGCCCGAAAATGGTGGGGACTATGTACAAAATGTTCTATCCTTTCAAACTCAAAGTGCTAGAGTACAGAACCAAAATAACAAAAAATGTGTCACTGTCCAATGGATTATGGTGCTCACTGTATGTTTGTGTGTGTCTGTCAATGTATTTCTGTGCCTGTGTGTACTTCTGCTTTTGCCTATGCGTGTAGGGCTCCTAGGATTCCATTTTCGCTGAAACATGGAATTGACCTTCAATCGCGGAATCTTGGCTTTTGCGTGTAAATTATTATTATTTTTTATTTGCCTTTTTTTTTTAACATTTTTTTTTTTTTAAAAGACGATCTTTAAAAAGAAAATCTGTGATCGGTATTTTCCTCCAAAAAATCCATATCGGAGCATCCCTATATTTTCTTGTCTTCATTTAGTTTACCACAAGTTTGCATTGTTATATACACATATTTTTAGATAGTTTGTGAATGAAAAGAGTTGAAAATGAGGTTGAAATGGATTAAAAGGATTAACAAAAAAAAAAAAAGGGAATTTGCCATTTTTGGAAAACGGAATCCAAGGAGCCCTATGTGTGTGTCTGCGTGCGTGCATTTGTGTGTCAGGGCTGTGTGGTTAAGTGTGTCTGATTGGCGCCTGGGTGTCACTTGTGCAAGGAGAAGAGGATCACATGTGATTAAGCGGGGCATCGGTCTCCCTGGTGTGTGTGTGTGTGTGTGTGTGTGTGTGTGCGTGTGCGTGTGTATGCCTGTGTGTAATGGTGCTTTTGCATGTGTGTGTGTCTCTCGGGGCCGTTCATGTGTTTAAGTGTGTCTAATTGAGGCCTGTGTGTCGCTGGCGGAAGGAGAAGTGGATCACAGGTAATTAAGCAGGGCATCGGCCCTCAAGGGGCCCCAGCCCTGGCTGAGTGTGGTGTGGCCCTGATGGGGAACGGTAACAGTTATCCTGTTGTATTTCATCTCCCAGTATAGGGATGGCCTCGTGCTTCCACTCCACTGACCTGTAAAAAAAGGGCAGTATTCTGTGCCTTTGGCTTGCGGCTGCATCTCCGTCATTACAGCCTCTGCAGTAATGCTTTTAACAAGGCACAGTACTGATAAGGGCTATGGGGAGTCTTATGTACTTGTGTCACGCAAGGTCATTCTGTCTCTTTATACATATTTTATGAAGACTGTATATCCTCTATTCAGGGCCCTGTATCATCAGTTTATTTTTATTTTTTTTGACTCATTCAATTTTTATGCAATTCAGCTGTTTTTTTCATAAGTATGTAAGGATGCGGAAGGCCAGAATGCTGCTGAAAATCTGGACATTTTCGACGTGTGAAAACGAAAGCCCAAAAAACAGCCGAAAACCAAGGCTTCACTCCTCACGTAAAACAGACCTCTCTTTCTGTTTGTTTTCTGATTTTTAAAGGTAATTTTAATAGCACAGAGACAGCTGAACAAAGAAACTGACATTTAGGCTGCTGCTGGGAAGGCTTATGGAATTAAAATAATCTTTTAAAAAAATCTAATCATAAACTAAAGTAGAGGAAGTCGGCTGAGTTTTATTTTCGTCCTCTGTTCAGTAAGGAAGATGAAAGTGGAACTTTTTTTCTTGGTGGATTCTCACAAGGTTGTGAAATGCAGCTGCACCCCTTTTCATAAACATAGCAAATGCGGATTCTTATTCTTCATTATAGTAGCATTTGCAAAACAATACAGAAAGGAGTAAGTGTTGGGGGGGGTCCTGGGGCCCCTGGTTTTCTCCCCAAATGCTACCCCCGTTAATGGAAAAACTAATGTGAGCCAACTATTAGAATTTTATTTTTCCATTATCTGACCAGGGATATTCACTCAGGACTTTTTTTTTTTTTGCAACGCAAAGGGTATAATCAGTTGGATACAAGTCGAGAGCTAGTTTTGTGTGAATTTGACACTGGGGTTAACACTGGGGTTAACACTGGGGTTAACACCCACACTCCTCTGAAAACGGCCATGGGATATTTTTATGATCAGAGTCAAGGTTTAACACCTCATCTGAAAAAACGAATCCAGTCGAACCAGCAAAGTCAGCCCAATAACCTCCGTTGCTCACAGCCGGGTTGATATGACAGAGTCAGAAAATCCGGAATCCTTTGGCTTTTTTCCCTTGAGCCTTGTGATTTTGGGAGCTTTCACACTGAAGGCTAGTAGGCCCTGACTAATCCAATAGCAAACCAGAGTTGGTTGATCTTCTTTCTTCAGCTGATTTGTGAGAGCAGGAATGAGAGAAGAAGGAAGTGGAGATGTAGTCAGTGAGTACACAGTCATCCCTTTTGCGGCAACAAATGGTTTGCTGGTTGGAAGCCCCAGGTCAGAAGGTTTGAAGAAACCTCTTCAGTGGTCACATGACCAAAGGAGCTCCTCCCTCACTTAGACTGGCTGCCCATAGGAGCGCACACTGACACACACAAACACACACACACACACACACACACACACACACACACACACACACACACACACACACACACACACACACACACACACACACACACACACACACACACACACACACACACACACACACACACAGAGGCTAGACAAGGCATAGCTGACCCTGGGTTCTTGTGTATGTGTGTTCTCTTTATCTCTTTTTAAGAAAACATATTTTTAGTGCTTTTCAGCTTTATTGGACAGCGCAGTGTTGAGAGACAGGAAGAACGGGATCTAGAGAGAGGGAGAGACATGCAACAAAGGTCGCGCCGCCGGATTCGAATGAGCACGTAGACGGTGCTTTTACAGGCTATGCCACCGAGACGCCCTGTCATCTTTTTCTTTTTAAAGAAATCACATAAGGTCCATCAGATGTATCCAGCTTTGACCTTTGAGCACAGTAAAGCAGCCCTGAACAGGCATGTGTTTGGTTAGGCCATGAACAGGAAATGAATGGGTAGCTGGGCGCACCCCTTTGTGTGTGCGTGTGTCTTTGTGTGTCTTTCTCTTTCTCTCACACACACACACGCACGCACACGCGCGCACACACACACACACAGAATGTACAAAGTACAGAATTCTATGCATTTCTATTTCCTTCATGAGTGTGTATGCTAAGCAGAAGTGAATGATTAAATACGGATGTACTGTGGTGACCCGAACGCAGAGTAAATCCGCAATCTATAATGATACTTATTTTCTGTAATTGCTAGTTTTGTCATGTCAAATTCTGTATATTTGTACATAATACGATATGATGTGTGCAGATCCAGAGTATTAACGGGTGCCAGGTAAAGATGGAGTAAATGAGGTGGTATTTTATGCGATTATCTGCCTGTGTCCATTAGACGGTCCAGATGAGTAATATTATTTGACATATTAGCAACTTTAAGTAGACTATTTTATGTTATATTGTGCGGTACAAGTCAAGTCGTTCCCCTTCCTCTCTGGCGAGGCAAACAACATGTCTGATAACAGAATCAGAAAGACAGACAGACAGACAGACAATAGACAGAGAGTGCAGACGACCGTGTGTGTCACTCAGGCGTCCACTATCGACATGATTTTCTATAGAAACTGCCTACCTTTGTAAATCTTGACGGTTTTGTGCCTTTATAGGGACAATTTTCAGTTTATTTATGCCTCATCTTCTGATTTTTTATGTATATTTCTAGATGATTATGCGATGTAATTGGACATAATTCGATAAAAATATATGATAATGGTTTAAAGCAGATATGCAATCTCTTTACAGTGGGATGATTGGGAAATGGTTCTGGATTTGGCAATTCTATACAAATACCCAAATTATGCGATAATCTCTTATGCAATTAAGTGGTTTCTACTGTAGTTGATTAAAAAATGCATGTAAAGCTGCCCCAGCTGAAGACAGGCTTTACAAACACACCTTTTGAATGTCATTCCCTTGGGCATTTCTGCTCCAACTTTTGAGGAAATGCGTTAAACTTAAATGATTGGTTAAGCAGAACTGATGTAAGTAAGACCAATGTAACATTTTATAAGGGTGTTTAAAAAAAAAAAAAGCTACCAGAACAAAAACGAAAAATTAATTTGGTAGTTCCTGGAATGGATGGAGAACTTACCATCCTACCGCTGTTGTCATGACAACACTGTTATGTGACTTTGTGGCTAGTACTGGAACAGGTCCAATGGCATGACTAGAACTGGCTCATGCTGCTGCCTTTTGTACTCAGTTTGGCCCATTGCTTCCACAGGTGAAGGTATAACACCCCAGGGGTGTAATGCTTTGAGTGTCCTGCCAAAAAGCTATCATGAAACTACCAGAAATCCACAATAAAGCCACTATATGTCCACCTGAAATCTGCCATAAAACCACCACCATAGCTGCCATAAAACGATATAAGGCCTATATTGTGTGGTAAGGGCCAATTATAGCTCATCATGTGACCGTGTTTTCTGTCCTTATATCAGGGGTTCATGATCATGACCTTGCAGTACAGTTACCATTCATTCCACTGTTACACGTCACCCCCGCCCTGGGCTACTGCTGACCCCACTGCAGAGGAACCGCCTAGTGTGAACTGCGCTGGAATCACGGGACACAACTACTTATTACTACCTTTATTCCACCAGGAGGAACCTCGAGATTAAAATCTCTTTTTCAAGGTACATCTGACCAAGATGGCAGCCGTAAATACACTGCAAAATGTTCCATGTGAAAAAACAAACCACAACAGCACAATAAAACTTCGAAAAGACTTAAGTATTAACTATTAATATGTAATAAGCCAATTAATTCAAACCCACAGAACGTTCCCTCCTGTGTAAATAATTACCGTCTTCAATTTCCACTTTATGAACAAGAACTTTAAAATTACTCTGGGACATTAGTGCTTCCGATTTCCATTTTTTACAAGTTATTCCATACCCAAGGTGCAAAATAAGAAATTAAATTTTTTTCCAATATCTGCAAATAACACAGGAGCATTAAGAAGCGCCCACTTGAAGCATCGCTGATAGCTGTAAATATTTCAGGAAAGTAGACTGAGGTAGGAGGATGGTTTACCTGGTGTTGTTTTCTAAACAAATAGTGGTCAATGAGGTCCAGCCTACCTTTCAATAAAAAATACAAGTGTGGGTGAGAGACTTTGTGTCAGTAATGACTGATAATATAAAGAAGCCTGGAATGCTGATACAAAACACCTTAACACATGCCCATACAATATATCACCATTAGTAATGGCAGACCGAAAAGTAGCTTGAAGCAGTTATTTCTTGGCCTCAAAGAATTAATGAGATTTGTTTCTGAAGTAACATATAGTATCCATTTAATCTTCCTTAAGAGATTATCAACATATACCTAGAAGGACAGTTTGCGATCTGATAATATGGCCAAGTATTTGTAAGAGAGCACCCTTCAGTCATTGAACTTTTTAATGTAAAAATTCTGGCAACTTCTTTTGTCTGAGAACATTTGACCAAACACAAAAAATTTGTATTTTTGTTAGAGGCAGGGTTTTTAGTTTAATACACATATTGTTTTCTTTTATTTATTTGGTTATGTTCCTTTATGATTTTGTTTGAAACTCCAAAGTCAATCCAAGCCATCAAACTGTGAGTAATCAATATGAGAATATGATTACGCGTTGGTATATCTAAAGCAGTGGCCTCCAACCCAGACCTTCCTTCCTGTAGGTTTTCATCTGAACAAAAACAATCCAAGTTACTCACGCATAGCCTACAGAGCACTGTCTATAAGTCCTTAATTCCAACTTGCAAAAACTAGGCCTGCCTTTAAAAGTATTGATATCAAAATGTGGCCAAGTTACAACTAACAATATTGCTTATCGTAGCTCACACTAAATAAACTAGCTCTATTCCAAAGCAATGCTATCCAAACTTTCCTAAATTATATAATGCAACTTGGCCCTGTGTTTCTTCATCTTAGCATATGAAGAGATTGTGCCTCATGGAACAACATATGATTTCAATTCATGTTTTTAACAGTTGATGAATAATGACACTCCAGAAAGGATATGGTTATACTTTGTTGGCAAGTTTACTTTAGAAAATGTACAGGTTTTATCTGCTACAGATTTCTTTACAATTCACAAGCAGACATTTATATCAAGAAACATCATGTACAATAGAGAAAGGGGGGATGAATAAATAAATGCCAGTAAAAATAAGTAATATTTTTAAAATAGCGTACATATAGCATTTTTACAAACGTATCCAGACATGTTTGTGGGTCAGATGATGGCAAATAAGTAATAGTACTAATTTTCTTAATATTATAGTTATGATATTTGCGAACAGAATTTTGTGAACACAAGGATATCTATGCTCTGTAGGACCACACAAGTTTTGATAGAAATCCAAATATTCCAAATAAATAAATCAATAAATACATGATAATAATAATACATTTTATTCATTCTGTGCTTTTCATAGACCCAAAGCAGTGGATGCAGACAATTATTCAAACATGCCCTATAGTGTAGTAATGTTTCTGTTTCATTTCTAAATGCAACACATCTGAATCAGAGTATTTCCACTATAAATTATTCTCATTTTGTAGTTTAATGTGGAACATACAGTTTTCATACAGACCACATTCTCTTGAGGTGGTAAGATGAAGAAACACAGGGCCAAGTTGCATTATATAATGTAGGATAGTTTGGATTGCAATGCTTTGGAATAGAGCTAGTTTATTTAGTGTGAGCTACGATAAGCAATATTGTTAGTTGTAACTTGTCCACATTTTGATATCAACACTTTTAAAGGCAGGCCTAGTTTTTGCAAGTTGGCATTAAGGACTTACAGACAGTGCTCTGCAGTGTAGTATAATGGTTAAGGAACTGGCCTTGTAACCGAAAGGTTGCAGGTTCGATTCCCAGGTAGGACACTGCCGTTGTACCCTTGAGCAAGGTACTTAACCTGAATTGCTTCAGTATATATCCAGCTGTATAAATGGATAATATGTAAAAACATGATTAAAAAAAAGTTGTGTAAGTCGCTCTGGATAAGAGCATCTGCTAAATGCCTATAATGTAATGTAATGCTCTGTAGGCTATGCGTGAGTAACTTGGCTTTTTTACGTCGGAGACGTTTTTGTTCAGATATCACTTATTTTTGGTAGCTAACTAATGATGAACAATGCATGAAGATAATGACATCACAAGAGACATGCATACAGAATAGTACATGCATTCCAAATAAATGCATGCAGACATTTGCGTAACCATAACGCCCTCTACTGACGAGAATGATAACATTTCTCCTATTACCGATTGCCCACAATTACATTAAAAGAGTTTGTTGAGCTGTTTTTAATGTCTAATGAAATACAATGAACAGCACCACTTGAACTATGGATCATGAAGAAGCATGTAAATTAATTAACCAAGTCTATATGGAGACATGCATGCACAATAGGCTAGATGCAAACACATTGTAGCTGAAAGAAATACATACAGCCTAAAATATTGAAATACAGTTGTAAAATAGGCGTATTAGTATTCTATAGAAATAACGTCAGGCTATTCAACACTGGCTTGTCGGATGCGTAACTCCAAGCTGCCATGTCTGGGCTACGAACTGCCGAACTTCATCACAGCATTCATCACGCAGTTTTTTTCCCGGTAGTGTAGTCTAACGTTGTCTGCGGGAAATATTTTGGTACCGGACCATGTAGCTAGGTTTAGTTTAGTTTTCTGTAGTGCAATGGATATATAAGTAGTAGTAGCCTAGCTTGTACCTGCTTCCTGACTAGCAGCTGACTGACGTTTCTCTGGCAAAACTAACGTTGGCTAACCAGCTTAATTGGACAACGCATATTTCCCAGGAATCTTAGCCAGCAGGAAAACAATAGATAGGGTACTACTAAGAAAGTACTACCAGAGATTATTCTTCTGATTATTATTATAATGAAAAGTGTTTGAAGGTTTGTTGAAGGTTCAGTTTCCACAGTGAGTCAGACATGACCGCGGCACAATGGACAGCACGCTCCACACAGACAAATATTTTTGTCGGCATTTGTGTGAGATAAAAACATAGCCAATGGCATTTTTACATTAATCCAAGAACGCGATGTTAACCAGATGATATTCTGCGTTGAAACTTTTTTCTTTGCTTGACAAATGGCCATGGGATGCCTGTTCCCATAACGTTAGCTAGCCTATTGCATTACTGTCCTGTCGTGGTGTCCAGTGACTGAATTGTTTAACAGGCTACAAGTGAACAGTTAATATTGTAAACGTGTCTTTGCCTTTGCAATAAAAAAACATTCTTGCATGAGAAAACCAGAACATGTGCACACTGTTTGAGTCCAAAATGAAATTACACTTTAATATCAACCAGGCGAGGTACGAACCCACGTCTTTCGCAATACTAAGGCTTGACGCTACCCAGAAGACCAAAGGGGTATAGTCACGTGATATAGGCCATTTGTCAGTGTCTGTCTGACTTTCACTAGTGATGGGCAAAACAGTTCACTTCAGTGACACGAATCACTAGAATCAGTTCATTAAAAAGATTCGTTCAAAAGATTCGTTCACCGAATCGTTCAGTGCTTGGGCGGAGCTCCGACTGCGTACTGCGTACTGAAGTGAACTGAAACGGCCGAACAGTTCATGCGGAAGTGCTGTCGCTTTGACAAATGCGCCAAACTCCGTTTACAAATCTTGATATTTTAAAGGTTTCCTCGTTGAATATCAATATTGGAGGTGAACGCTGGTTTTCAATGACTTTTAAGTCTTAACTTGCTGGGCCTGATTCTGGCAGTTTGAGCCGCTGATTATCACTCAGGATCACGTCACGTTAACCCACTGTGTCTAGTAGCCTTCAGTGAACGGATCACTCAACTTGCACTAGTGTTGTGTCGTTCGCGAACGTCCCCCGGGGGATTCGCAGTGAACGAATCACTACATGTTCGCTCGCAGAAGTCCACTCTATACAATACTTAGAACAATACGTCCGAAATGGAATAGGAAGAAGCAAATGCGAATGATTCGTTCAGCACAGCAGAACTAGTTCGCAAGGGACGAATCACGTTCGCTCGCGGCAGTCCCTCCCCCTCCCTGCACGGTGCACGCTCGCTGCTGATCAGATCCGTTCGAGAGCTCAACTGAACTGAGAAATGAACGGATCTTTTCAGTAAGTGATTCAGTTCAGTTCGTTCACCCAAAAGATTCGGTCTTTTGAACGAATCGTTCGCGAACGACACAACACTAACTTTCACCATTTTGCTGTAGTACAAGTGAAATAGGCTACAAGTGAAACATTGAACAGTTAATATTGGAAATGTCTTTTGCCTTTTTTTTCCGGTAGTGTAGAACGTTACCTGCGGGAAATGTGTTGGTACCGGACTGCTAGGTTTAGTTTAGTTTTCTGTAGTGCAATGAATGTAAGGCATGTTGATTCGCTTCGTAGTAGCCTAGCTTGTATCTGCCTCCTGACTAGAAGCAGACTCACGTTTTTCTGCCAACAGTAACGTTGGCTAACAAGCTTAATTGGACAACGCATTCCCAGGAATCTTAGCCAGAAAGAAAACAATAGATACTACTAAGAAAGTTCTTCTTCTTCTTCTTCTTCTTCTTCTTCTTCTTCTTCTTCTTCTTCTTCTTCTTCTTCTTCTTCTTCTTCTTCTTCTTCTTCTTCTTCTTCTTCTTCTTCTTCTTCTTCTTCTTCTTCTTCTTCTTCTTCTTCTTCTTCTTCTTCTTCTTAAGAGTGTTTGCAGTAAGCTACATTATCTGCAATGTAGCATAGACTAGAGCCACATTCGGAAGCTATTGTTTTTTTTTTTTTAAAGTGACTAACCATGAATCAGATATGTTTGGGGAATTGGCGGTTTATAAATCCGATGTCTTAAAGGATTGCAGCTTATAGGAGGCTATTATCAATTCTTAATGTAGACTTATCGTAAACTCTTAATTTTCCTAGTAGTTAATTTTCTGGTGACATTGTGTTATGTGTGAAAAGGAAAAAGTGAACAGAGCTGAAGTGAAGAAATTAATGAATAAAGAAATGTTGGCCGAGGCAAGGGTATGTTGAGGTTCGGTTTCCACAGTCAGTCAGTCATGACCGCAAGAGCACAGCGTAACACCCTCCCCAAACCAGACAAGAGCCAGCGTCCGGTTTGGGGATGGTGTGATATAGTACAAGTGAAATACAAGTGAAACATTGAACAGTTAATATTGGAAACCTCTTTTGCTTTTGCAATAAAAATACGTGAATGTGTTAATGTGAAAATAATAACAGTCTAATGAATGAAAAGTACTTAACAGTGGCACATTGTTTTTGTGGAAAATAAGCACGTGCCCTGCTGGGCTCAAACCTACAATCCTGTGTGTGAGAGACCACAACTCTAGCCATTAGGCCACAGTAGCTTCTTGGAAAACATGGAGCCATTAGCTATATTAACATTAAAAAACATTAGTATGAAGTGTTTTTATTGGGCGATAAGCTTGATGAGCAGGTAAACGGACCATACCCTCAAAGAATAGTTCTCCCCAATGGATAACATTGCGAGGGAGGCAGGCAGTTTGGCAGGAAAAATAGGAAGAAGAACGAGAAAAACGGCAAAATAACCCAAGTTTGGGGCTTTATTGTGTGGATGTGTGAAGTTGTATCTGAATGCTGTGTGGTTACATGAGGTCAGAGCATACAGAAGTTAATGTTTTTAAGGGCTGAGAGTCTATGGTCATTGTGGTTACTTCTGTAGGAAACCCTGAAAAGTGCCAAACTCTCGGTGCTGTATAGGTATGGGGCATGCCCCGCCAAGCCGTAACTGCTGTCCCAATTTCACACCTGATTCTACTAATTAGCAGGTCAACAAGATCTCTAGCAGGGTTGGATTGAAAACCTACAGGAAGGTCGACCTTCAGGAACAGAGTTGGGGACCACTGGTCTAAAGTGTCTAAAAGTGGCTATTGAAATGCTTATGAAAGCCAGAAGGCACGACTGGGCAGATAACCTATATTTACAAAGCTATCACTATAACATTATCCAAAGGAATAAAAGTAAAAAAAAAAAAAAAAGGTAGCAGAACAGAGGGGTCTGGTAGCTGTGTAGGCCAGGATCCTAGGATCATTTAAAGATATAACGGCTCTTTTACTGGCCGAGATAGATAGCCAGTGGAGGGAGATGAGAAGAGGGGGTGACATGGCTGAGTCTGGGGAGGTTGCAGATCAGATGAGCAGCAGCATTCTGGATGAGCAGAAGAGGCAGGGAGGCCAGTGAAGAGGGGGTTACAGGGGTCCATATGGGAGATGACCTGTGCCTGGACTAAGAGCGGGCTTTGTAGCTGGTGAGGAAGGGGTGCAGGTGTTGCGTGCCAGACACACTGCCATGATGTTCTCATAGAAGGACAGTTTGTTCCATTCATTTGATTTGGTTTTCCGATCATTTCAAACCAAAGTAAAGCTCACACACGAGCAGCCTGCAGTGAGTGGGATGCATCCCGGAGCTCTGTTACAAGACGTTCTGAGAAGAAGCATTATGTGAGTAAGTGGAGGGCAGTGTTCCGGGTCATTTCTGTTTCTATTTAGGCATTTCATTCATTGGAAAATCCTCTTGGAACATTATGTGAATGTTTCAATTTGTGAATTGAATTGGAATTCATTTTCTGAGATGAATTTACCCCAACCCTGGTATAGGGTATCTGAATGTCATATCTCCAGCTGGGGTGTCTCTTTGGAAAATACTGACCGATCCATGTATGTTCTTTGGCCTCTGTGTTGGACCACTTGACCGTCAGAGGGCCAGATACAAAATCTTGCTGTAAATTGATAAGCTCTTAGCAGAGGAAGTTATTGAGTAGTTCTTTCCGGAAATTCAGTTTTCTCAGGGTTCACTGTTGGATTTTTTTTTTGTGGTTTTACCAGAATTCCTGGTGTTTGAAACACTCAAGCATGCACACACTCACTGCCGTACTCGTACAGTCTCACACAGTCTCTCTCACACACACACACACACACACACACACACACACACACACACACACACACACACACACACACACACACACACACATTCACTCACTAATGGTACTGACATACAGACACAGCGATTTTCCGCCTCCATTTTCAATGCCCCCGCAAGGCATGTTGGGCTCGCCGGAGAAGCGAAGGGGGAGATGGCCGCAATTTATCTTCCAGCCTTAGGCGGCACAACTTTGCATCGCAATAACCAATCAGAATTGATCTACGACGTGTAAACGGTCCCCCTTTAAATATTTTAGTTCCCCATTCATCCCATATTTCCGTCATTGAGGACACGCTAATAACACGGCGATGACAGAATAATTTTCATTATACACTACTCACAAAAAGTTAGGGATATTCGGCTTTCGGGTGAAATTTCAGGATGAACCTAAAATGCACTATAACCTTTACAGGTGAAATTAATTTGACCTTCTCTAAACTTTTGAATGCACATGTCCAACTATTCAATGTTTCAGTACTTTTTGCACAACTTGCTGTTCTCTAACAAGGAGCTGAACGGCAAAATTCACAACAGGTGTTTGATCCATGAATCGACTAATAAATTTCCTGGTTCAATTAGAATTGGTATTTAAACAGTCCTCTTCATCATGCTGTTCACATTTTGACATCATGAGACCAAGACGACACCTAACAATTGATCAACAGTACCTCGCCATTGCGAGGCTTCAAACAGGATGTTCTCAGAGGGAAGTGGCCACTGAGCTTAGAGTGTCACAGAGTGTCATCAGCAGGTTGCAACAGAGATACAGAGAGACTGGAAGAGTCACAGAAAGGCATAGAAGTGGACGTCCTTTGGCCACATCCCACACTGATGACCGCTTCATTGTGAACAGTGCCCTGCGGAACCGGATGATGAATGCCACTCAACTCCAGGCACATTTAAGGGAGGTGAGAGGCACCCAAGTGTCACGTCAGACCATTCGAAACCGTTTACATCAGCGTGGTCTGCGTGCTAGACGACCTGCAAGGGTACCTGACCACACCACCAGGCACAGGCGTCATCGTCTTGCATGGGCCAGGGAGCATTTACGCTGGACGAGGGACCAGTGGGCCTCAGTGCTGTTCTCTGGTGAAAGTCGATTCACGTTGAGCAGAAATGATGGCCGCCAACGATGTTGGAGACGTCAAGGAGAGCGCTATGCATCAGCCACTGTTGTCACCAGACGGCCCTTTGGTGGTGGCGGTGTTACAGTGTGGGCAGGTGTGTCTAGTCAATACAGAACTGCCCTACACTTTGTGAATGGTACAGTGACAAGCCCATACTACCTGAATAACATCATTAATCCAGTCATTGTGCCCCTGCATGAACAACACAGGCCTAATTTCATCTTCATGGACGACAATGCTCCAGCTCATCGAGGTCGCATCATTAGGGAAAGGCTGCTGGAGACTGGGGTACCTCAAATGGAGTGGCCTGCACTTTCTCCAGACCTGAATCCCATAGAAAACCTATGGGATCAGCTGACTCACCGTGTAGAGGCTCGTAACTCTGTACCCCAGAACCTCAATGACCTGAGGGCCGCCCTTCAAGAAGAGTGGGATGCCATGCCTCAGCAGACAATAAGTCGACTTGTGAACAGCATGAGACGTCGTTGTCAAGCTGTAATTGATGCTCAAGGGCACATGACAAGTTATTGAGACATTGACATTTTTGTTGTGGTATACCCACCACTGTTGTTGGCTTTTGTTTCAATAAATTGTTTGAGATGAGGAAATCACCATTGCATGCTTCTACTTAAATGCCCTACTTTCATGATACGTAT